>OX454265.1:16401408-16752453 GCA_949715065.1 Periphyllus acericola
GCTCAGAAACCTTTACAAACACCTTTACAATATTATCATCACGTTTAAATTTAAAATAATCAATAATCATATACACACCACATGTCTATATTTAGACGTATTTATTATTATTATTCAGTAATAATAACATTGGATCTGCCGTATACGTACTATAAGATATTGTACTTCAAATATTCTGGTGGGATATCCATGTAAATAACCTTCTATTTTCATTCCCTGTGAGGCTGTGACTATAATAGGTATTACTATATAGTATATAGCATATACTCTATAGGTACTATGTTTGTTGTTCAAATATTTATGCAAGAGATTTGCTTGCTTGTATTATAGTTAACCATTGACTATTGTTTGTTACCTACGTACTGTTCATTGATGTTACAACACAATATTCAAATAAAGTACTTTAGTACATATAATATATACATAATATTCATCTCAAATTATTTTGCAGTAGAATTATTTTGTAGAACAAAATAATAATAAATCGACGGGTATACATTATACATTACAAATGAACACACACTCATATATATATATATATATCAATGGTTATATATCATATACATTTACACACACATAACCGGCATTACCTAACGTTTACAATAACAATAAGTCAATAACACTCTACATTTAATGCAGTGTTCAAATATAATGTGATGTGACAGATTCAAATCACTTTTATGTATGTCCACATGTATACATATATTTTTTATTTTGTTGTAATATAATATAAAGTAATGCAATAAATCAATCAAATATCTACCTACTTTATACCGAATAGTCTTAAAAAATGATTTATTAATTTAAAATACTGATCGTATAATAACAAAAAGGTAAATCGATCAAATTTTGGTCTCGCACGTGTTACTGAAAACATGTAAATAATATTATCTAAATTCTAATCGATGCATAGTATTACATAAAATAAAAAAACTCTCAATATTCATATATGTAATCATTTTTTTTTTTTTTTTAACAAAGATAATAATTTTATTAGTGGAAGAAAAGGTTTTTACTTACTCATTTCCAATATTTGTACAAAAAGCCATTTAAACTTTGTAACATACAATTTACAAATGGACCCTATAAAAAACCTAAATTTATATCATTAATTAATTATTAATAAATATTTATACATATGCATTTCTTTGTACATACGGTTCATTAATTTATACAATTATACTTACATTTAAATGTAAATTATGCTAAATAATTATTATTTTTATAATATATTTGATATAAATCGTATCTAAACACTAAACGCGTTATTAAAAATAGCCAATTAATTAATGTAGTGATTAAAACGATTGAATGATATCATTGAAGTCTATTATTTGATCTATTTTTAAGTAAAAAATAACGTGGAACACTGTTTTATTAAAATATAATAATTCATTACACTCAAAAAATAGTGTTGATATCGACTTTTGATCATTACAACCAATGATCCATTTTAATGATCTACCTATTCTATCTATCTTCTTTTCAAGTAAAAACATAAATATGTAATCGTAAAAACATATTTCAGACCAATAATTAGATTATTTTCTTAAAATGAATTAATTATCCCAGAAACGAGTCATGAGTTAGTTGTTAGAAACTTTCCAAGAAAGATACAAATAATTTAACTCGTTATAAATTTAAATAAGTAGTTAAGTTTAGTAAATTACTCATAAAAACATTACCTTCTATAACGCATTATATAAACAAATTCTTGGCGAGAAAAAAAATGAGTAATGTCCAATTTTATAAGTAGTATTCGTTACGTAGTCGTATAGTACGTACTAAGTCCGAAGTGTGTATACACAACTTTACAATTTGCTCGGCCAATATAGAACGTTTCACGAATTCACATAAACCTACACGGTCACACTGCAATACAAAATGCATAATAATACTGTTTAGTGTAAAATGTATCAATTTTATACTTCAAAAAAGATGTCAGTCGAAAATTGCATTTTTCTTTTTACAAAAGCGTGTTTATTATTGTACAATGATTTTTGTGCACAACTATTATTCATAAAACCTTGTCAACTCTTTTGACTCTTTACTTCTATAGTTAAAAAATATATCATCGGTTTATTTATGGATTGACTTCGATAAAATCAGTACTCATTTATGCATCGTATATTGGTTTTAAATACACTAGAAATAAACTTACTTGTATAATTAAAAATATCAATATACTCGTACGTTCTCGCGCGTAATACCTCGTACGAGCGATGGGAACGATATCTAGGCACGAATTGCTTATTTGCGTACACCGAGGATCTATAATAATTATCTTATACTTACGCGCGTGTATATTATCATTACACCTACGTGCATTGAACAGTGAACACGCGTGTATGTATAACGTACGGCACGAACAATGTTTATACGCATTGATTGATTACAGTTACGTACGAATAGTTTCGAATGAAAATTGTTGCCAATGAATTTTTTGCCGTCGATATAGTGAATAACAGAACACGCATATTATTAAACTTGACTATTTACAATTTGTTTACAAAACAAAAATGGTCAGAACTGTGGACCGTACGTGCGTCATGCTAGTGCGAACTGATTTCCTGTGCGAATTCATGAACCAGAAACCGTCACTCAGTGGTCCGGCGCGAACAGCACTTATTCTAGATAGGTAACCTGGAAATTTAAGATTCCTAGTTACGCGATCGGCGTTACTCGCACCTTATCGTACACATCTAAGATGGAAACGCAACTTAACTGATTAAAATGTAAGCATGCATAATACATATATAGGCAGCGTGTGTCCATAGCTTTACTTCGGGCCGGAGGGGGCTGATAAATATCAAACATCATAATATTATGTACTGATTAATGCTCTAGTACTTGTAAACCTATACATACTATTATGAATAAAAAGAATCAATACTTTTAAAAACTCTATTAAAATTAATTTTATGAATAATTTACAATAAAAACAACGAAAAAATGGAAAGTAAAACAATAATTTCAAACTCGCCGTGGTGGAAGAACTAATGATTTTATGAAACGTGATTAAAAATAAGAAAAATTAAATTCAGCAGAATTGTGACACCCAAGTGGTGTTCAAATGTATCGATTACATTTAACAGAGTAGTGGTAAAAAACTGCCTCTGTTTGTGAGATGATTATCAAGTAATTTATTCGTTACCTATTCCACAGTTATTTTAATTTTTATTGTTTACAATTTAAAGTTATTGGAGGGTAGTGTATATTTAAGTTAATGGATACCAAAATATCTGACATAATCACATTTAAGATTACGTATACTTAGAATAGAATGCGAAATTAGGCAACCCACAGTCTAAACTAACGCCCCAGTTTAAATTGACACAAAAATTAAATGAAATTTATAATTCACCGTTCACAGTATGAATATTTGTTCGGTGTTACAACAGTTGCGTTGCGACAACAATTTTACGACGGAGCTTACTTATCTACTTGTTAACTGCTAGATACGGATAAAAAACAAAACTAACTTGAGTGATTAAATACTTAATTTTGAAAAATTAAAATTATATAATGGTTTTTAATTACGAAAATGTGACGGTAAGATGTTAACAATACGATCGATTATTCTCTCTATTTCCCAATATGGGTGGGTTGATAGCAGACTTGCTACATCAGCTTGAGATGTTCGACCAATACTTCTAAATCAAAAACTTAAAATCCACACGTCTTGTGAGTGGCAGGTGGTCTTTCGTTGTCTAGGCCCTAGGACGTAATAATCCAAACTTTCTAGATTCCAATGTACGAAAACATAAATGTGAGTGTCCACTTCTCACGCTCGTGAGATATTAGGTTTTGGTTGCAATAGGTATTTTAATATTATTAATTTCGACTAAGAACTAGACATAAATTTCATAAAATGCATAAATAAATATTATTAAGATTTTTATATGTATGAATATTATAAATTATAATTGTCGTTTTAGTTTCATTTTATACCCATAATTCATACATATTTGATAATATTCTGATACATTTTTTTTTAATAAAATCCTTTGGTGATTTTTGTTACAAAATTATTGATTTCTAGTTGTAAAATAATATTTTTCAGAGCATTATTCTCTGTTAATAGGACTACAGTCTACAGGCTACTATAACAATAAACTGAAACAATTGGAAACCTTGTCGAACTACAACACCAAGTCAAAGAGCTTAATCTCGCCAACCTTCATCGTACTTAGCTAAGTATTATTGTTTTCATACAACATCTATTAATCACGAAAACATATGTTTGTCTGCTGTTACAAATAAATAGCCTGTCGGTCTAAGTAACATAAACAATTAACGACTACTCGTCAGTCAACTATTTAAAGATACGAGTTCACGACTAAAACGAATACCTAGGTTCTAAGGATATAGGATATAATATGCGTTACTATTCATCACTTATTATTTCATCGCGATTTAAAAAAAAAAAATTTAACAATTCATTATGATGAAAATGCTCGAAAGTGATTTATTTAATTTAATCAGAAAAATTTAAATATAATATAAAGTAGATAGGTACACTAGGTACAGTGAATATAACACTCATAAGCCTACCATGTTTATTTGCTCGTCTGGCCAAAAATTTTACAGATTTTAGTATTCAATTGAGCTGTAATATTGTCAAAAAATGCTTTGGTCAAAGCCTTTTCATTGTCAGCCGAAAGTTTCGCATCGTATTTGATAATCGGCTGGTTGATCACCACCTCAGACTTGCATTCAGTGGTTTTGAGCATATTGAATGATACATTGACATCGATTCGGCTGACAGTGAACGTTGCTTTGCCGATGGTAGGTTTACTCTCTTCGAGCTTAAAATCGGATTTACCGTTTAAGCTATGGATAGTCAGTCGCAAATCAGCGGTTAATGTGTTGGCAGCAATTTTTGCAGTGACCTTCTTCAATTTAATTTCAGTATTACTAAGGCCGCTAATGACCGTGTTACTGAAGACGTATCCTGTGGTACCGGTGGGTAGCTTGCCGTTGACAGCCGGGAAGTTTAGGACGGTATCGTTTTGGAAGATGACATATTTCGAGACGGACTGACGTATAGCCGAAGTGATGTTCTTGTGGGTGTCCCTGAGAATACGGTCGGCAACGTTTTGGAAAATTATGTCTTCCACAAAGTGCCTGCGATAAAAAAAAATAAATAACATAACATAACAAATTATATAATTATATTAGGTATTTACAATATATACATATATCGTAATATGTGAAGTTAATAAATTATAATACCAATTTAACCGCACAAATTCTAATACTAAATTACATGTACTTCATATGTACATATAGGATCAAAAATACTGTTATGATGCATTTTATATATATTTACGTAAAAACTAGTATACCAAGATGACGATGATTATATCAAAAAGACCTGTACAAGTTTGTTACATCAATACAATATACATAGAAACACAAGCAGAAGTTGAAGATTTTATTACTCTGGAGTCTAGATAGACGGATGAACCATACATTAGTTCTTATAATTATTATGTAATTATTTTAGTAGAGAAAATATTCTACATTTTAAGTGACGAAATAGAAGTTGTATATACAGCTATTTTATACATTGCATAATCTTTTTTTCAGCGAAAACAATTATTTGATAGATTCAAATAAAACATAATTGAATAGTATAATAATGTAGGCTCCACTAATATATATTTATAATTCCCGATTTTACTGTTTGTTTAAATTGTTTTATTGATTATCGCTTATCATTGTTATCGGTTTTAAAATATATATATATTTCAAAAGATTTTTTTTAAAGAAAATAGAAAATTAATAAATTAATTAATAATCACAAAAACAATGAGTTGGAAGACGTTTACGTACGTGCGCCTACATAGTGAAATTAAATACCAAAATAATTTAGTTTCTTACTAATAGGTACGTATTACGTTTATGTACAGAATTACTGTGTTAAAACAATATAAATATAAACTGTATAAATATGTTTATTAGATACATTTTATGTATAATATATATGAAATAAAGAGATTTACGAGAAGTTCAGAATTCTGATGGATAAACAACGACTGACAGCACTTGGTTGAGCTCGGTCTGGCCTAGCTTGCCATTGATAAAAAAATCATAATTGTAGCGATTAGCGTGTGACCGGTACCGTACCCGCGGACAGTGTCTTTAGAAACCAAACATTCAAGAATTTCCGTCTTAAAAATTAATATTATAAGAAACATTTAAATGATACGGACTTATAACCAGTATACATAACAGGAATCGATTTTAAAATATTCACCGAGGGCGCGTGAAAACAATTTTTTTTTCCAGAATTATTACTTTAAAACAATACATTTTACAAATATTACTGTCTGTATATTTACTTTATATTCGGAGAATCATTCGTCTTCGATAATTGTGGTAAACTGCCGGTAAAGGATGCAAGTACGTTCTTGTATGAAATACTAGATTTTGGTACCGCCGACGGGTATGCTCCAGAGTTTTCTGAAAGTGTAGTGCTAGCAAGATACGTTAAATCTTTCAGTTGAATATGATATTTTCCTTGGTCCAGAAATGTAGAGTTTATAAAGGTGTATTTTCCTCTTACACTCAATTCTTTCCATCCTATTTCTGTAACTACCTACATAAAACGGTGAAAATAAATAATAATAGTTATATAAATATTGGAATGAGCATATGAGTTATTTTCATTTATTAGGTATTATTTCATCAATCCTGTGATATTTTAATATAAATATTATAATTTTATAATTATATAATTATATAGTAAATTTTATAAGTATAACAGTCAATACAAAAATAATATTTTAGTAAAAACGAATAATTATTACAAATTGTATTAAAATGTATAAATAATAGTATTAGTTTTTTGATGATTATTCTCGTGTAAATGTTCTAAAAAAAATGAAGTAAAATATTTCTTATATAAGCTATATTTCAAAGTTCAAACTGACATCCATTGTTTATATTAATAATTTGAAAAAGCTGTTCCAAAAGGTATGAGAATTAAAATAACCGATAGTTGAGAGTTCGCCCTTTCTTGATAAGTGAAAAATGACTTCTTTTACCAGACAAAATGAAAGCGATGAAATTAAAACTTTATTTTATTTTATGGTGTTTCCTTCATTCCAACCACATAATTCATCTAATAACAGTAAGCATATCTTCAATCTTCAAACTATAAAAACTAAATAATAATTCGTGTAAGGGTAATGGCCCACAAAACATAATAAAAAATATTCTACTTTGATTTTTTGATAAATAATTGATTAGAAATTAAACTTTATGTATATAATAAATAATAATTAATAACTGTATAGAGTACAAGGAATTCAAGATAATAAAGAAAGTACCAATTTTTTAGTACTTAGATACACAATTATATAGTCAAATAAAAATAATTTAAAAATTCGATATGTTACCTGATCTGGGACCCATTTAATAATCATGCTGTTTTTGATGTGTCCAATAAATCCTCTAATGTTATTGTTGTAAAATAAAAGATCGGATTGTGGATTAGAAGTTCTCGTATTCGGAATAGGCATTTCATCCTTAAAGTACGCATAAGGAGATTCGGAATCCAACATATTCCCGTTGTACTCAGAAATCACCTTAAGTTGGTTTTCATAAGCTTGAAAAACAGCTTTTTGAATCTCGTCATCAGTCTTACCCTGTAACTTTTTTGGTAATCTTTCTGGTAATGTGTCATCATCAGACGACCAATTCGCTTGTACATTGTCTGTAAACGTTTAAGAACATATAATAAAATATTTGTTATTTTTCGGTTAAACAAGTTATACTCGTATTATTGTCATTATTAAATATTATATATTGTTAAATCTAATAAATTTACCTGCAGCAAATGCAAATGAAATGCTGGATACCAGAGTCAATACCGCAATAGTTTTTTTCATTTTGACGTTTTTGCTTCTACAACATTCGAAATAAACACTTGTATAGAATTTTACATATTTGAATCGTATTATATATTTATGTGTATTATAATATAATAAGTATAGATAACATTTATTTCACTAAAAGATAATACTCAATAATCAACGTTCGTATACATAATATCGTTAAACTAATGATGTGTTGTTAATTAGACGTTTCTATATAATAATTACAATTCTGAAGGACTAATTTAAAAAAATTAATTTCAAACAATATGTAATACAAGGCAACTTTTCGTTTAGGTGAAGTCATATTTGCGATACCGCGGACAAACTAATAGGATTATTAATTAAAAAATAATACATTTTGGTGAAATCGACTAATACACAGCGATTTATCGGAAACCAGAATAACATATTAATCATATTTATAATTGCCTAATAAATAAAAAATACTATAAATTATTTTATCTAGAACTTTGAGAAAATAATATTATTCTCACCAGTCACAGATTGAATTTATACGGATTTGAATTTATTAATAATCAAATTTAATGTTTGACTTAAATGACTTCCTTTATAAAGTGTTTACTGTTCAATACTGAAATAAATGACCCATAAGAATTTAATTTAATTAAAATTTTCAAAAATTTAATAAATTCAACGGTAAAGTTGAACTACTATTATCAGCTGAAGTATATTTATAGTTTATACATTAAAGTAATGCTTCATACCAACAAATGTTACATAAAAAGTATTAATGCTTAAGTAAATATTATAATTAACATTAAATACTTAAATATATTTTGAGTTATCATGGACCTTATTTAATTATTAACTTCATACTTATTGGAAATTACTATAAAATTATAACATTTATTACATTTTTGAACTCAAATTGAATGCATTTAACATGCTTATACCTATTAATGAAATATTGTGTCATATCTATGGGGATAAAAAGGTCAGTAAATTAATAGACCATTTTTATGTCTCTGATGTTAATGAATAATGATTAAATAAGGCATTAAAACATTATTAAGTTAAATAGAAAAATATGAACAAAATATAACAATGCTTATTAATAAACATTGTAATAAATAAGTAATTGTTATCAAAATGTATATGTTCATCATGTATAATTTATAATCTTAGTACAGTATTACTGTATTAGTCATAAAACTAGTAGCCATCAATCATCAATCATCATGAATTCATGACTATTGTGTACCTACATTATTTTATTACATGAATATAGTTTGCGTAAGTAGATTGCAAATGAAATCAAATTTTTTACATACCTAGGAACATAAACGTAATTTTATTGAAATGTTGCTGAAATTTAAACTTCAATTATTTATGTATAATATTATTTATTAATTAATAATGGGCAAAGGGTATCCCACCAGAATTTACACAGAGCGATATCTCCCATGATTACTCGTAGTTTACAAGAAATTAAGATTTTTCCGATTAGGATTGCTGATAATGTTATTATTATTTAAAATTGTGTAAATAGTGCACAATTTTCTTGTAAACTAGAAAAATTATTAAAAATCATGAATCCACTGAAAACTAAATGTTGGACCATCGACATTTTCAAAAAAAAGAAGCATTATAAAATTGCTGACTTCCAAATTTATAAAAGTTATAAAAGAAAAATTAAATTTTTTAACTTCTCTTATAATACACTTATATTTACCAAACTATGGTCGACAAAATTGCCTTTGCTCAGGCCCTCAGGGATGCTCATAAAAAAAAGAATTTAATTACCTAATATTAACACGGAAGGTATCACTCTGTGTATATCCGGTGAAACACTCTGTATATACAAATACACACAAAATTAATACATTAAATAATTAATCCCATTAATCATTATGATACGGAATATATATTTTTCATTAATTATTATTTATATAGTTTATGAAGTATAATCGCTTACTATACATTTTAAAATTTATTTTCTTCGTTTATATATGTAATTTAAATTGATTAGAGCTGAAAAATTACCGCATGAAATGGTTGGTGCATATTTACTACTCGAAAAGTTTTAATACTTTATATTGTCGTGTTTCCTAATAACATTGTAGAATAAATATACCTACAACCTACTTATACGCCTTATTCTAGCAACGTTCACAGTCACCTGCCATAAAACAGATGCGGCTTTATATTATTTCAAAAACAATTTGAGAAATATTTTTATTTATTTTTACCTTGTAGGTACAGATTTCTAATAATCTCTGATACCATATAATCTCGACGGAAGTTAATGAGTGCCCCTAATCATTGATTATAGAATAATTATAAAATCAATGCTATATAATGTTATGTAACAATCGATAACTTTTTATTGATATCCTGTTAAATCAGTCATATGGAAATCAATCTACATAAATATAATTAACAGTAGATAGGCCGTTGATATGAAATTTTATTTTTATTATACTTGGATTATAAATAATTAGAGACATTAGAAGTTAGTCTAAACGGGGTATTTACAATCATAGACAGCATAATGTAGTGTAAAGAATATGTCTATTCTGTAGTTTAGGTACTGTATGTGCCGAATATTATACATGTCGACCAATGTTGCTTGGAAAGAAGTTTTTACGACAGGGAACAAGAAAACTTGGGTAACGTTTTTCGAACGATAAAATCGTAATCAATGAATTTACTGCTGTTGCGCGCTGATGATGTCGTTTAGATAGTATTTCAAAAAACCGAAGTCACGGAGAGATACAATTTTTAAAAATAGTTCGGGAAAAATGTATGGACAAATTAAACATAGGACGTCCACCGCTATGTATTGCAATTTGCGAGTCGAATGCAATCATCTTGTGCCGATTATTTACAAATTTTCAATACTTACATACCGATGTAGTACCAGTTTTATAAAAGATACCTTTTTACTCTCTCTGACAGTCTGATATACGTATAAAACGGTGGAAATACACAAGGGGTGTATGTATTGAACCCGTATAGATATTACCTACGTCCTACACAATAGTACTGTATGCGACCAAATAAAACTATGAACATATATTTAGGCTAAATACGTTAAAATATTAGTGGATAAAAATGTTGGGTATTTTATTTTTAAAATTAACTTTGCGTACGCTCGTCGACCGTCGACCGTTGCTATAATCGCTATTATTATTATTTTCATATATATTTACTACTGCGACCTGCGGGAACGCCGGGAAGTAAATTGTCGTCATACCACTAATTCGTCTCTAAAGGCCCCATACACTATCAAACAATTTGCGCAACCACTATTTGGTCAAAAACTTGATTATGCAAACACACATACATACACGTTCAAACTATAATACACTGTGATAATTTTAAGAATAAAATATTAAGCTTTATAATAAAAATATGTGTAAGGTTTTTCATTTTATTATATTTAATATGACTATTTTTTATACCTGTGACTAGCTGTATTATATTTAAAGTCGCACCACCACCACCAGCACTCACGAGCCGCCACTGTATTTAGCAATTCGAAGTATTGTTTAAAAAGTAAAAAGGTGATATTGAGAAGGGTGTGGATGGGTGGTCCTAAAAAGGCGCAGGAGCTACACTGCATGTACTTAGCATATGTCTCCTAGAACAGCACAGTCGCGCAACTCACCGTAAAAAAAATAATAATAAGATGTTTTTTTCGTCAAAATGCCACGCATCTTGTCATCTAGTCATCAACGAGGGGTAACGACGAGTAATTTATCCATTCGACTGTGTCGTGTTGGAAATCCGTATACGATCGGCTTGCTTCGAGACAGAGCTCAAAGTTGCAAAAAAAAAAAACACAAGGGCCAGTTGCCAGCGAGGTCTAAGTCCCCTATACCATACGATTACCAATTGGTTATTTTCCAGATGCGTACTCGTGTTTTTTATATTATTAATTGCAAATTTTGTCTTAAGGGTTGTTCAATGACACATATTATTTTTTTTATTATGTCTTATTTTTACTATGTTAATATTATTTGTTTACATTAACTTGCTATACCTACGATGAATACCACTCGCGCATTCCTATTGTATTGAAAACGTATGAGCCTCTACAAGATTACAATCATCTGAAGGCATGGTTTCGTCGCATCCCCCCAAATTAGGCCCTGAATCGAAATTCGCGGGAACCGACAAAGCGCATGGAATTCCGTTTCTAGCCGAAAGAGCGTGGAAGGGTTGCGGAGGCGCTCGCGGACAACAAGAGCGATTAGGAAACGCATTCTATTTATATCGAAGGAAAAACGGTTAACCGACGGCGATACGTCGTCCAGTCATGCCGGATGGCGCGCGACAATTTTACCGGCATGGGAAGAAAAAGTACGTTCTCCGCTCCCCTCTCAAGATCTGAACGTCCACGAAACCGTGACTCTTCCGGACGGCGGGAAGCTGGGAACGCGTCGCTCAGGTCCCAACGGCCGACGGCGAGAAGTAAAACGATAAGCGACGTTACCAGGGGGGCACGCGCGCGAGGGTGGCACCTCTGTACGACGTAAAGCTTGCCTTGGAAGTTCGCTCCAATTTCTGTCGTCCACCCGCCCCTCCGGCCTACCGCGGTCTTAACCACCGCCGAGGCCCTCGAATCCGTTAAACCGTTCGATTTGCGACATTGCACCAGCACCGCGTGTCCGCAAAGTACGAACGACCAAGTCGAATCCAAAATGGCCACCGCTGCCCAATAGTGCGAAACGTTATTACTCATTGATTGTCTTATTACCGTCGCTCATCTCACTATCGCACGCGACACGCAAGCTCAAGCCCGGCGTCCCTCACTCGTTTCGTACACTTGCTGCACTTTGGAACCAGCGGCTCGCGCCAACGATATCCCGGTCCTACAGGTACGTACCACCGTCAAAAAGTGTCCCGGTGCCCGTCGCGTGGTCTAACGCCGTTGCTCTTGTACAGTTGTACCTGTTCTAGTTGCCGTCGTCCGCTGTCGCAATGGGTCCTAAGAGGAGAGCGGCACCGAAGGCCAAAGTCGCGGTTGATCCCGAAACGACCGAAACGCTACCGGACTTGTCGACCATCACGATCAGGCGAAAGGTGCCAAACGGTAAGAATGCTTTACGTTGCGCCTCTCCTCGCGACTGCCGGTGTCGTTTTTCCTTCCACAAAATATCGTTTTTTTTACCCCACGTATGTCACGACAGTCTTGCGTGGCCTGTTGCAGTCTTTTAACAGGTTGTCATGAAAGTTGAGTTGACAGACGTCGACGGAAATTACTTAAGAGGTATTTTAACGAGGACAACATTTTTAGTAGGGTTTTTAATTCTGCAACCTTCGTAAATCGGTGAACTATTCAGTTCTCTGATACTGAGGGTGGTTTTTGAGTAGGTTAATACATATTATATACATGTAAATATTAAATATTATCATCAATGTTACACCCATTTATGTCTTTTCAAATTTAAAGTAAGTATAATATACCGGGTGTCTCGAAAACTATTTGACAAATGCAATAACTTTTGTTCTTTTCATTATTTTTTAATTTTTTTTCTTTTTAACTAATGTTAATCTTTGACGATATAATTTAATTTTACTTTTCAATATAGCTAATAATTTGAGTTTAGGTATTATCCATTGTATTTATTTATTTATTGAAAAAAACGGGTTACAAACAGTTACATAGAATATTAGCATAAAAACTAGGAAAAAGTTACATAAATTACAAAACAAGAAATATAAAATATTAGATAAAGAGCGAACAGACATAATAACATAACTAAGTAAAATGTTACATTTGTGATGTACACAAAATTAGACATTTTTAATAATTTATTCACCAATAAGAGGAATACCTCAGTGGTGAATTGAGCCAATTAAGCAAAACAATTTATAACAAAAAAAAAAAAAATTTATAATTTTTTATTAATTGTATACATCTGTATTAACTGTATTAATTCATGTTTATTTTAATATCTATTTTTGGCCAATAAATTATCTTAAAAAAAAAAAACCTTTTAGCAAACTATTTTATTTGATATTTTTTTTTTTTTATTAAAAATATATTGTAATCTGTTAATATAAAAAACAAGTAACCATGAGACTGATGGTACAATTGACGTGAAAATATATGAAAAGGAGACCGTCCAATAACAGAATCTCTGCATAAATGTTTAAATATATAATTTTAATTTAGGTCTCTAGTCCAGTCTCGTTTTATGTAGAAATGTGTTGTGGCAGTATAATGTAAAAAAAAAAAAATATTAAAGAACAAAGTACCCTTAGCATAAAATATTAATATCAATCATTCCACCAAGTATGGATAGTATAAATAGTTTAGTGTTGATTAGGCTAATGACGCAAGACTAAATTAATATAGGTTTTTATTTATTTGGCTATCTTTTATTTAGCATATGTACATGGTTTTTACTTAGAAATTTGATTTTTATTTTATTGGAAGAAAAGATTTGGCCTATCTTTAGTATCTTTAATATCTAGGATCTAACTTATAATACCTCATTACAAAATCATGTATAATTTCATTTCTTTACTAATCAATAACAATTCAAAGTTATTAATTATTATATTAGATATATTCATTAAGTTAGTTAAATAACTTATCATACTCCTACAATCTAATTTGATTTTATTCTTATTTTTCTATGTATGACTTCCCAATATTTGTCAATTTACATCCAAAATGCACTATTTATTGTGTGCACAAGAATTGTTAGCTACAAAATAAATAAAACTTAAATTCATTCCTGTAGTATATAAACAACTAGTTGAAACCTTTATATAAAATAATTTCAACTCAGGTATTATGCATCGATTAAACCAAGCACAAGCATCGATTAAACCAAGCACAAGCATCGATTAAACCAAGCACAAGCATCGAATGAATCACTTTAAAAAAAAAAAAAAATGTAAAAATAAGCATAGGAAGTATTAAATAATTTCTTAGTATTTTAAATTATTTAATTTTTTTTATTTAAAATAGATAATTAATAAGCAATAAGAATAGTAATTCTTAAAATTATTTGTTGTATAAATATTAATTAATTTATATTTTATTCAAATTCTTGGCTGTTCAGATTATTTTTCTGTGCGACACTTGACGATAATAAGTTAATCAGTTTAAAATACACTGTAAATTGAATATGTTTTTAATAGTTAACTATCTAGCATTAATATTTTTTTTTGATGTATGACATTTTGACATTTGCTCTGAAAATGAGTATGATTCCTGTATAAAAAATCTTAAGAGATTTTTAAATGTGATTAATCAAAGATAATTACCATTATAATGTCGAAAAAAAATCTATTCAATAAAAGGAAGTATCCAAGAATACAAAGTTAGGATATTTCTTACAAAACTTAAAATATCTGTCCTATTAATTTGTTAAATCTAATTAATGTACTTCCTTCAATTTAACTGCTTAATTTGCGTATGTAAAATAGTAATTTTAAGTGATTCAATTTTATATTCTATAAAAATATAAAAAAATTGTTTTTAATTGTGACTTATTAGTACTTAAATTAGTATTTAAATTTAGTAAAACAATACATTTTTGATTATTAAGAGATGAGTGGACTACAAATTTATAGTACACAATTTTGTCAAGTTTTGTTCTTTATTGAAATTTAAGTTCTTTACTTTTTATGCAATCATAATTATTTTCTCTTGTGTTAATAACTAAAATAAATTGAATATTCACTTACCTATTATCTGTATGAAATAAGTTTAAATTTGATGTTCGTTGAAAAAAAGCTGAAACTAAATATTGACTACTGATATGATCTACGATTGTACATCCTTCATTTTTTAAAATTAATTTAGCCTGGGGATCCTTTTATAAATACCGGTTTTCTGCATGATGTATTGAAATCTTTGGTTATTCTCATTTAATAACATGGTGGGATCTATCGGCTATTAAATATCTAAGAGGGGATTAAGACCTTGTTCTCATTTAAGTAAATACATTCTTGAAAATAATTTGATAGATATTTATTTAAATTTATATGTAAAATAATTAAGCCCATTACAATATTACTAGACAAATATTAGCTTTTTGATTTGGTCTAGCTTAAACATCTCAAATAAAATGGTTACTGTTAGAAAATTAACAAAATCATTTTTTTGTTATACTTTCTAAATAATGTAAGATAAAAAGATGTGCAAGATACAAGATGATGCCTGAAAGATATTTCTGTATTGATCTTTTAATAATGAAACCATTGTCTATTGCTCTCGATAATAAAATTCCGAGTGGAAGGATATATTAAAGTTTAATTATAAAACTTATAGGTACAATTTGGTGCATGCTCCTATTCGTTCTTTATGTAACCAGCTTAATATGCTAAATGTATATAAAAATCTACAAAAATGTGTGTTCTATCTGGAACAGTGTACTGATAACTCTGGGTATGATTATATATATATAATATATGATGTTTATATATATGTTATATTTGTATAGTGTGCATAAAATAAATTGTATTTATATTATTTAAAGAATGTTAAATAAAAAGAATAGCATATGACTTTAATTCAAACCGAATTCAATTTACCGCTTTAATTTTTAATCGAAGAACGAAATTAACCTATTTCATTTTTATATGAGAGACGCAATTTACCAATTTTAAATAACATTATATTTTTTGTGACTCAATTCACCTGTTTCTCATAATTTTCCATAATGATTCAAAGTTAGTTAAAGTACTTAATTATAGATACTAAGTCTAAATAAAATGTTTTGTAAAATCACTTAAAATTAAAATTGTTAAATATAAAAAATGAAAAAATATATCTAGTTATGATACAAACATTAATTAATATTTCTTTCATTTTATATTTTTAGAAGTCATAAAAGAAAACCATGAAGATGAAATATTATCTGAAAATTTGGAAACTCCTGTTGTATTAATAGAAGAAATGACTGATGTTTCAAAATCAATTGAAAATACTGAATCAGAAAAATCTGATACCAAAGTATTTGTTAAAAAAACCAAAGGAAAATCTAAGCTTCCAAAAAATGAATTGGAAGATAAGAAGATTTTAAGAGGACGAACTAGATCGTCAAGTGTAGATAGGAAACCGATCTTTAAAACTTTAGAAAAAAAAGAAACTGTTGGTAAAAGTAGTAGAAAAAGATGTGTTGACAAAGATGTCTCCCCGGATATATCGTCGAAAACTAAAAATATAACATCTAAAAGGAACCGTAGAGCTTGCAGTGTGGATATATTATCTACAAATATTTCAAAAACATTGGTGGAAGGTAATATTATTGTAAATGAAGGTACACAACAAATGAATAAGAAAAAAATTGTTAAAGAAATTGAATCTACATTATCAGAAGCTCTCCCAAAAAAAGTATTGATTACCAAACCTAAGAAAAAAATGAAAAAAAATGTAAAGGAACCACTGTTAATAACTCAAGAAATAAGTACCGATTCACCAGATATGTACCCAGAGGAAACTGAACAAATTGATGTAAGGAAAAATCAAATTAAATTACTATAATACAAGATGTTTTTAAATAAAGTATAACAATCAGATAGTTACAGTTTTAATTTCAATGAATTCACTTGGTGCGAGGAATGGACTATTTTCTTAACTATAACACCTTTTAATTTGTGAACATTATACATATCAATATTTATATTGATTGTAAAACTTTTTTATGTTATATATATTGGTTATAGTTGGAAAGTAGATCTTGAACTTAATGCCTAAAGTTATCGAAATAAAACCTTTCAGTACATTCTGAGACCCTAAGTAATTTCTTATGTGACCGAGTAACATTCTTTGGTTATCTAATTTTGGGAAAACATATATTATATTTTAAAATAATTGATCAACTAAAATAGGTATTACATGGTCCTGTACACTTGCATGCAGTAGTGTTTTTTGGGGTGTTCAAAAACCTATATTTTAGAATTGCTTATTGATTAAAAAAAACATTGAACTTCCTTTCAAATTATTATGTAAGCACATGACAAATAATTTCAAATTTCAAACTTTTGTACTTAATATAATAAACAAGTTGAAAGTTACTACTTAATACTGAATACTATAATATTCATTTTTAAAATGTTCTAATAATTCAGTTTACTCCATAAATCCATTGATAATAAAAATACTTAAAAATAATAATTGTTCTTATCTATAGTTAAATGGTTAGTAAGAAACTGTGAACTAAGTTAAAATATATTCCTCGAAACATATTGTCATATCTATTAAAACTAATTTCAGTTTTGCATTTTGGATATCAATATTTTGACAGACATGAATATCATTATTAATACCTAATACTAATTAATAAATAGTAAATACTGTTACATTGGACCATTTTTTTTATGTCCAAACATGAATGCCTTCTTCTTTCCCAAAAATGCCACTGTATGCATGCCATTTGATAAACTGTGTCCCAGAAGTAACTCTCAATGTGAACAGTTTGCTGTTGTTTTTTTTTTAGATAAAGTTTCAATAAAAAATATCATTTTTTACACAAGGGTAAAAATCTTTTGTATTTAAGCCATGTTAACATGTAAATACATAATAGAATATTGATCCATTTTTGTGTAATTGGCATGCACAGTTATAATTCTTATTTGAATTCAACAAACTGTTGAATTATTGTTTTAATTTAAATTTATTTTAAAGCTTTTATGTCCTAAAAAAAATCTTCTATCCTGTCAGTTAAAGTAGTTTCTTTAATTTTGCATCTATTTTACAGAAACCAGAACTAGAACCGAGTACAAAGAAAACGGGTAAAAAGATGAAGATAAAACAAAATGATGAAATGAATAAAGAATCTATTTTAAAAAACCAAAATTCACCTTCTGAGGAATCTAGTGCAAATAATAATTCAGATGATGGTGATATGGTACATGATAATATTCCAGAACCAATTACTAAGAAAACTGGAAAAACCCGTAGAGTGCCAAAAGTAAAACAGAACTCTCCCTTAAAGGATTGTGATGAACTTCATGATTTAGGTGATTGTGATTTACAACTTGATACACCAGAGATAAAACCGAAAAGAGGGGTGAAAAAAGGAAAAGGTAATGAACAAAAAGATGCTGAAGACAAAACAAAGATATCAAAACGGGGTCGAAAAATAAAAGTTGATAATTTGGAAGAACCACAGAACAGCAGTCCCGTCAATGATGTCGAAGAGATAAATGAGAAAACTGATATACCTCTTGACATCCCGGAGTCAGAAAAAACATACATTAAACCTATGGTTAAACGCAAAACTAAAGCTAAGAAATAGATATTAAATAAAAAAAATCAGATAATTTTTAAGGATTATTACTTCAAGTTTATTATATTTATTTTTTGTTAATATTTAAGTATTTTAATAATAGTTATTTACATTTGAATATAAAATTAATTTAACATGTTGAAGTAATTTATTTCATTTTCATGCAATTCTCAACCTGATACTATTTCCCAACATCCGTCGATCCGTTTAACCTTTTCCCCTTTGGCAGCCAGTATTTCTTCAATGTTTTTGCATCCTGTATCTGGAAACCATCCTAAGTTATCAGCTATCAAATGGTTGTTCTGGCATCCATCGCATTCTACTATCACGATACCTTTTTCGTATGAAACTTTTGAAAACCTTCGACTGTTCCTAGTATTGCACACTGTGCAAGTAAACGTAATTTGCATTTTGCCACTGGTCTCATTTTCTGGTTGTTTCTGGCCTTGTGTGGATGGTAAGCAAGTGTAATGTCGAGTGATACTGTTATTGACTAAGGAAGCCAATGGCCGAATGTTGTTTCTGAATTGAGACCGTAACATATTGCATCCGGAAAGTCTTGAAGTACTTGCATATTTAATCGAAGTTGTAAGTCGAATTAATTTAGAACGAATCATTGTCACAAACTCGCAACAACAATCTTCAGAACTTCTCCAACTCGAAACCGTCAACTGAAAATTATTGATATTTGATAATGTGTAATCACTAATCATTAAATTTATATTTGATAATATTTATTATTTATGATAAAGTGATAACAAAGACCAAAGTACATTTAAAATGGTTAAAAATGTATAATCGAAGCTTTTAACCTAGTTCGTGTATTTCATCGTAGTATTTGTAAATAATACTTATTGGCTTTTGTTAGCAGCAGGTAGTCGAGTCACCATGAAGTACTGATCTCATTAAATCGTCAACTATTAGTTATATATTGGTTAAATTATTTATTTACTATGTCTTGGTTAAATTCATTAAAAGTGTTTTTTACTCCGGATAAAAATCCCAATAAAGTTATTGAAGTAAAATCTGAGAAATATTCAGACCGCAATGTCCACTGTCGTCATGATCCTATAATTTTGTACGCTGTAGATAACAATAATGTCAGTGAAATTGTATTGCATTTATCACGCACAGAGAGCTTGACTACGTCTTACAGGTAGAATATTTTATTAATTATGCATTTGAAATAATTTGTGAACTAACCATTGTTTGAGTAGTTTGTACAGAGGTTCCAATGTACATGATTCGGAAGTGAGATTTTGTATTCTCAAAGACAAATTACCAGAAATACTTAGTATATCTAAGGATGTAAGTAAACTTTCATAAAATATCGTTACTTTATCATAATTACTATGTCTGCAATATAGGGTTATTGTTTGTCTGTGATACAAAATTTATGCGATACACTGGTTGAACATCCATCATGGAATGAGGCACATTTAGCTGTACGATTGGTAATGATGGACATTTTATCCAATCCTAACATTGTGAAGTATGTTTACTGTAAAGCACATGAGCTTATAGCTTTATTCAACATTACTATGCATTTTATTTTCAGATACTTGAATGTACCAGATGTTTATAGTGGTATATCACCATTGCAGTTAGCTATTTACGACAATTCCTTGAATGTAGTCAAAGCTTTAATTGGCTTGGATGTTTCTTTGGAACACTTAGATAATGAAGCCAATTCAATATTTCACTATGCCGCCAAGTCTAGTAGTGACATCATTTTGGTAAAATAATAAGTATTTTACGCTAATTTACTCATATAAACATATGCATATGTTGTAGGTTTTATCTAAAGTGAGCACCAAATGCTTGAATTATCGTAATATAAATGGATTTACACCACTTCATTTAGCATGCCAAGCAGACAAACCTGATTGTGTCAAAGAGTTATTGGTTTGTGGAGCAGATGTAAATATACCAGCTGGAATTCCTGTGACCAATGTATCTGAAAACAAATTGCCTGGAATTGTGAAAGAGTATCTTCAAGATAATCATAAAAAACTGTTTGTAGAAGTAAGGAAAACTGGAAAAAGCATTACATGAAATTATTTAAAAATTAAACATGTCTATTTACATTGCTCTGTGGTGTGTTGTTAAATAAATTCTAGGGCAGGGGTCGGGAACCTTTTCGTAGGAAAGAGCCATTTTTTCAAAAAATTACAAAACTATGATATTCAGGGAGCCGCACAGGTTTGAACAACCTTTTTTTTTGGTAGGCAATAAAAACATAATACGTCTTAAATTTAGAAAATATAGAAAAACTTTATTTCATTAATTCATTATTATTATTATTGTTTATACAAATATAATATTATTTAATTAAGCACAATAACACACAAAAAAACGTATCTACTTAATATTAGTGGGATTTTTGACACTGCATTTCTCCGGACAGCTTATTCAATTCTGGAGAGTAATCTGTAGTTTTCAACTTCAAACAAGCATCAAGGCTGATAACATTCAGTTGATTTCTTAATTTATTCTTAATTAAGTTCATAATTGAAAATGTGTGCTCACAAATGTAAGTAGATCCAAAAATGGTTAATAATATATATTTTACGGATCTCGATGTATTGATAATTATCCAAAGAGCCGCAGGCTGCATGTTAAAGAGCCGCATGCGGCTCCGGAGCCGCAGGTTCCCGACCCCTGTTCTAGGGTATAAGGTCTATTTTAAGTTAGTACTTTATAACAATTTAATTAAATTGAAACTAAACATTTTATCTAATAGTATTCATTAATAAAAATAATTTATTGATTATCCATTAAAATGTTATTGTTTTGCAACAAATAGTGAACCATATTTAATAAATAACTCATAACTTCTTACTGTATTTATGATAGAATTTTAATTTTTCTAATTTTTTTAGGATATGAAATTTGGCGGTACTCCTTTACATTGGTCAAGTTCTCGTGAAGTCATTGATAGCTTAATTGCTAATAATTGTGATATTAATGCATTAAATTTTGACAAACGTTCTGCTCTTCACATAATGGTAATATTTAAAACATTGACAGTAAAGTGTATTCTTGTTACGTTAATAATCAGTGTCTAAAATGTTTAGATATTTTGTAATAAATTATGATTCTAAAACTATCATTATGCTCAATAATGCATTGAATAAAATTTGAATTATTTAAATTTCTGAATCATAAATCACTTTTCCTTGAGATTCAACTATACAATAATCTACAGTATTTGTATGGCTTTCATATGTATTATCTTGTTTTATTTTAGGTCTTAAGAAATAGATTTGATTGTGTAATGGGACTGGTATGTAATGGAGCTAATGTGAACATAGCTGATGCAGATGGTAATACTCCAATTCATTTGGCAGTCAAAAGTAATTTGGTACCAGTAATTCATGCTCTTATTGCATTTGAAGCTGATATTGACTATATGTATGTACATTTTAGGTTAATAAATTATAATGTTTTGTGTAAAATAATGTCTATTATATTTTAGTAACAATAAAGGACTATCTCCAAGACATATTGCCGCAACAAATAACGGACCTGATAAAATTTCTGAAAAAATTGTTTATATTTTGCATGCAGTTGGTGCCAAACGATGTCAAAATGTTCTATTAGAAAAAGAATGTACCGATGAATGTGCTTGGAATAAAGAGTACAATGGTTTGCCTCCTCAAAAACCTATATCAATGCCAGTATGTATTATACAGAACCAGCCATATTTATATATAAGTAATGTTTATCCAGCTTGACAAAAAGCACAATATAATATATAATATTATATAGAAATAAATCAAATGTTAAGTACAATTTATAACTATAGGTTAGATGTATTGTGACAGCCATGGAAGAACTTATGGAAGAGAGAATAGATGTCAACAAAAATCATCGAGGAGGCAGAATTTTATCTCTTGATGGTGGTGGAATCAGAGGATTAGTGTTGATATCTGTTTTACTTCATATAGAAAACGCCACTAAAGTACCCATTATTCATTGTTTTGATTGGATAGCAGGCACAAGCACTGGTGGCATCTTAGCTTTGGGTCTTGCTTGTGGTAATGCTTTTTTTCATAGGCATTGCAAAGTACAGTAAAAGTTAAATGCACTAATTTCTAAACTTCATTTTAGGTAAATCACTACATGAATGCCTGTGTTTATACTTTCGACTTAAACAGCTCGTGTTTCAAGGTAGTAAACCTTATGCTAGTGAAGTATTGGAAAACATGTTGCAAGAAACATTGGGTGCAAATACTTATATGAGTGATATAACGCATCCAAAGTAAGTTCTTTTGTTGACTAATTATTAATTATTAGTTTATTGGGTTGAACAAAAATTTATATTGTTATAGAATATTAGTGACGGGCTTATTAGCTGACAGAAAACCTGTAGATTTACACATTTTTCGTAATTATACATCACCAAGTGACATGATTAACTCAGATCATCCATGTGATTACCCACCTCCGCCACCTCCAAATGAACAATTGGCTTGGAAAGCAGCGAGAGCAAGTGGTGCTGCACCCTCATACTTCAGGTAATAATTGAATTACTTAACCATTTACACTGTATTTTTTATAAATATTCAATAATTACATAAAGAGATTGTGTAGTATCTATTAAATAATTTTATTAACATAAAATAAAATACCTTATATTTAATTATTTATTGTGTACATCTAACATTTATGCAAGTATACTTTTTTCTTATTTTTCTTAATTTTCTTAAATAATTGTATGTGTATTTAAATAAAATATTATTAATCTTGTGTTTTAACAAAATTAGATTTAATATGTAATAATGTTTTCACTAAATATTAAATGCTTACTGTATAGAAAATATGTAAATTAATATTATTATTTTATAGAAATTCAGTTTGGCAACTTTTACTTCATATAATAGTAAACACAATCTATGTGCTAAATACTGAAGCACTATTATTTTAGTAATTAATTTTGAATACCCTGAAATGGTTTTATGCTAAAAAATTGTTTAATTTTAATTAGTTTTGGTTTTTTTGCCTCAACCTCATTTTTTTTATTTTTATTTTTATTTAGTTTAATATGAGAAATTATTTCTACGAACTAGAATGTTTGTAAAATTTACAAAAATAATGAGATAATTATAAAACTATAACTAATCCTGCCATTTTAAATTTGAATGAATGGTTTTATTTTTTAATATAACTTATTGTTTTAAAATGTTTATTATGTTTCGTTATAGGCGTTGCAGAGAGAGAGAGTGAGAGATTGATAGGGGGGGGGGAGAAGAAAGAGTTAATTGTACCAATGCATGGCTATTTTTTTGTAGTAAGAAGCCTCATTTAGTTTTATATTATTTACATGTTAGATTTTATTTTATTTTTTCATCATGCTTTCATCTTACAATATCAGAGCAATGTAGTTATAATAATTTGTATTGATTATTACTAATAAATAATAAGTGTAAAGAAATCTCAACAACCAATACTGTTGTAATTTGGGTTCCTTCTTTTTACTCATTAGCTATTACTTATTATCCATATTTGTAAATGCCAATAATGAAATCAATGGTCAGTGGTTGAAAATGAATTATTAATTATCCTACCACTTTTTATCAAAAGCTTTGTATTTTGTGATAAGTAAAATGTTATCAATTATTGCTATTCATATGTTTTTGTTATTAAAGCATTTTAAATGTTCTAGAATGTTTGGTCGTTTTTTGGATGGAGGATTGATCTCAAATAACCCTACTCTAGACACATTAACTGAAATTGAAGAATACAATTTGGCACTTTATAAGACAAACAGAGCACATGAAATGCTTGATCCTACTGTTGTAGTTTCTGTTGGAACTGGATCTATACCTGTGACTGAAGTAAAGTGTTTTATTTTAAGCATAAAATACTCAACCATTACCTATAAAATAAAAGGCTATGGACTAATATATTTTGTCAATTTTTTCATTGTATCGATTGGTTTTGATTCTTGTTATAGATGAAAAATTTGGACATTTTCAAACCAAGTAGCGTCAGCGATGGTTTGCGTTTAGTATTTGGGTTTTCAGCGTTAGGTTTATTGCTTATTGACCAAGCAACTCAGTCAGATGGTCGTGTGGTGGATAGAGCAAGATCATGGTGTTACAAGACAAAAACAGCATTTTTCAGGTGATTTTTTTTTTGTAAGCTTGTTTTTACAAATGTTTGTGTCTCAAATCTATTATTGATCCATTTAGGTTTTGCCCGCAACTATCAGAAGATATAGCTATGGATGAAAAAGATGATGTGAAACTAGTAAAAATTCTATGGGAAACCAAAGTTGATATGGTGAGAAATAATAGCAAAGTAAGCAAACTCGCACAACTATTGAAGTGATTTTGTACAAAAAAAAAAAACGCATAATTTTAGTTGATCATAAACTTAATGATATCATATTGTTTATTTTTTGCCTTTTTTTAAATTTCTGTTAGTTAAATTATGTAGTAGACGTACATATAAATATAATATATATATATTGCTTTATATTCATAGAAATATAATTATATATCTATCTATTTCTAAACTTTGTAATACATAATAAATTATACCAGTGCAAATTATTATTTACTAAAGGATTACATTATTACACTTGTGCTTTCTCTTAAAATCTATGGTAACACTAGTATACATTGTTTAACGACAGTATAATATATAAGTGCTAAATATAATAATATTTAGGATTGTTTTTAAATATTTATTGACGCTTGATAAAAATTAAATAAAAACTATCATTTATTGTTAATAGTGATAATAGTAAAATATTATATGATAAAAAAATCGTTAAGGCAGTATCGCATTAATTTGGCGCAAATTTAATAATAATTCTTTATTTATTTATTTACTAAATGGTGTGCTGAAATTACTGTTGGACATTGTTATAATATTTTATAACATATAACATTGGTCTAAATTCAGAAGGACGAATCATTGAAAATCACCTAAAAATATAATATTATGTACGTGTAAACATATTTTTTTGGACTAAATTATATAATATCGAAATTCAAAGGCCATTAAAAATTAAAAACACAACAACGTATGATTAAACCACTACAAGACAACTGTCTAAGACCAATCTGTGAGATCAGTTAGTACTTAATACGGTGCTTTGAGTAAAAAGTGTTTGATCTAGCCGGTCTGCGGTGTAGGTATATGATACTACATTTAAATCCCGAAATTTGTCAAAACTAGTTAAAATATCTTTTGTTGAAACTGATTCTGACTTGTTAAAACTAGAATTAAGCTTGACTTCAATGTTGACACCAGTCATAAAGTACAATTTTATAATAAAAGTCAATTTGAAATAAGCATTAGTGATTATTTTAGTGATATTAGTGATTTGAGTTTTGTTTGTTTTGGCAGGGCAAACTATCGTGGCATTTAGAGTAATGAGACATATATTTTTTTCTTTCACGTGCAGCCACATGATTATTTGCAAGTGCATGCACTTCACAAAGCTGAAAACCCTTGCTCAGATGCCGTTGAAGCTTTAGTTGAGACTGCGTGGAGAGAAAGATTATTTCCTGGAACTTGATTGATAATGTACACCTCTTTGCAACAAATCAATTCAGATAAATTCTAGTTTTAACTGGTCAAAATTGGTGTTGACAAAAGAGATTTATGAAAACTAGTTATGGCGAATTTCGGGGTTATAAAGTGTACATAATAATATGTATTTAAACACTGTTATTCGTATTTATTCGTTTCTCACTGTAAAACCGTGTCCGGGGCTGTTTGGCTTTCATTTTATTTACGAACACAGTATATTGCGTTGAAAAAACGACTACGCGTGTTGTTCGATTTGACAAGACGAGGGAGGGTAAACGCGTAGTTCGGTGTGGGCACGCGAGAAATGGCTACTCGGACGCGTTCGACCGGTTGATAAGTATTATAATATTAGGTATAACATTTGAATATTTACGATTTGTATAAGGCACCTACGTTTGGACAGAATGACGTGTTTACGGACGTGTACACGTTTTAAAAATAGAAAACACGAACAACACAGTACAATATTACAGAGAACTTGAGCAAGAGGGTGTCCCATCGTTTCACACGCACGTCTCTCGGTCGACCACGTCAACGGTGTCGACCGAGGACTGTTGTCAGGACGAGGCGATGGTGGAACACGACCGGGTGTTCTCGGCGGCCGGCTCGGGCTCGGGGTCGTAGTGCTTGTAGTCGGGCTCCCTGCGGCAGTAGATCCACGCGAGCAGCGCGAACACGAGACCGGCCAGCCCGATGCCGACCGCCGGCAGCCCGTACGACCGGAGCACTTTGAACGACGGCCACTTGGTCTGGCAGTTGAGGTCGGCCTCGTCCACGCCGGACGGGCAGTTGCGGTGGCCGTCGCACCACAGCGTTGCGCTGATGCACGCGTTCAGCTCCGGGCAGCCGTACGCGCACCCGAACCGGTTGCTCTGGTTGTGGAACGATTGCGACTGCGACGGTGGCGGCGCGGAGAACACCGAGTGCGCCTTGGCCGGCGGCTTGGACACCTCCAGCCACTTGAAGGCCATGGAGCCGGGCTCCTGGGCCACGAACTCCACCATGAAACTGGGTCGCTGGCGGTCGGTGGGCACGTAGCTGGTCCACTCGTCCGAGAACATGTGTATGTTGCGCCGGTTGTCGCGTGTGCCCGTCGGACAGATGTGCCGGATCAGCCGGACGGCCCGTGGCCGGAGCGCGTACAGCAGTATCCGGTTGCGCGTCTTGCACGGGGCCACGGACGTGTTGAGCGGCAGGAAGTGGCCCCACGTCTGCACGAACATGCTGTGGTCCGGGTGCGCCTCGAGCAGCCACGGGTGCCCGTGGCAGTACAGGTCGTCGCCCGCTTGCGGCGGGTACGCGAGCTCGATCTCGCCGCCGGAGCCGCGGACCCATTGTTTGCGCGGGCACGGCGGCGACCGGAGCACGCGCACGTGCGCGTTGAAGTACGCGTTGGTGAAGTCTTCGGTGACGTCGAGCGCGGGCACACGGAACCGGATCTCCACGCGGTCCGACGACGGGTCGAACGTTACGTGGTGCGAGCCGAGCGCGGCCTCGGTGAAGTTCTGGCAGAAGCAGCCGCGCTCCACGCGCACGCCGCGCCAGTACACCTCGGCCACCGTCAGCCTGGGACCGCCGTCGCCGTCGTCCCCGGTGTTGTCGTTGTCGTCGTCGTCGTCGGGCGGGCACGCGTACCTGCCCGTCACCGTCTTGGCCATCGTGGGCGCGCACTCCTGCGACCCGAACGACGCGTTCCGCATGATGATCTGCATCCGGTACCCGGGCTCCGCCTGCAACCGGTACACGCAGTCCAGGCTCTTGGCGCCGCCCCGACCGTACAGGAACACGTTCCGCGGCTCCGTGATGTCCATTGACCGGCGCACCGTGTAATCGATCACGCACGACCCGTCGTCGGTCTCGCGGTCGTACGCGCCGCTGTCCACGAACTCGTAGTGCATCCGGAAGCTGTACGGCTCCAGCACGGTGCCCAGCACCGAGTGCACCTGCAGTATCACGCTAGCCGACTTGGACAGGTAGCTCTCGTCCAACGTGCACGGCCGCTTCGGTACCACCGCCGCCGTGGCGTTGGACGCGGCCACCGCGGCCGACGACGGCGCGCCCGCAGCCATGTGCTCGCACAGCCTGGGCGTGTCGCAGTGGTCGCCGAGCAGCGTGCCCGCCCCGTCCCATATGCGCAGCCGCGTCGGGCACGGCTTGAACGTGAGGAAGTGGCCGGTGCTGCGGTGCCCGTAGCTCTCGAAGTACATCCACACCCGGTCGTCCGGCTGCCCCTGGAACTTGTACGTGCACGTGCTGTTCGGCGGCACCGTGTGCTGCGGGTTCACCAGTACGCCACGCCTGGACTTTGCGTCTGTGGCCGCGGGCGAGCCGATGATGAACTCGCACGCGCCCGGCCCCTTGACGTAGTCCAGCGAGTCCGAGTCGACGAACGCGATATGTAGGTCGAGCTCGAAGCTGCGCAGCCGGGACACGGGCGTGGGCGACGAGAACGTGGCCGGCGAGTTGTGCTCCCACGACTTGAACACCACCAGCATGGACGGGCCGCTGGCCACGACGCGCGGCAACGCGGGCCCGCCGCAGAACCGCAACAGCACCGGGTCGCTCTCGTCCGGCCCGTCGTGGAACACCAGCCGGTCTTCGTTCTCGCTGCACATGTCGTTCACGCGTATGATGGCCGTGCCGTTGGTCTTGCCGGCCACCGCCTTGCCGCCCGGCCCGCTCGCTTTGGCCGAGGACGGCCGCGCGCCTCCGCCGCCCGGACGCTGGGTGAGCGCGACCATGGCGTGCTTGCACTTGGGCACCACCTTCTGCCTCACCGTGTACCGGCACGTCACGTTCCTCGGGTATATACCCGGGTAGTTGGGCGACTGCAGCGAGCACCGTCTACGGTAGCACTCGTAGAAGTTCCGGCTGCAGTGCGTGCCCGGCACCAGTTCGCCGCGGTTCTTGGGCTCCGCCGCCGTGCCCAGCCGCACGGACGCGTGCCGATTGTCCAGGAACCGGAACCGCAGGTCGAACGTGAACGGCAACGTGGTGTACAGCCCGCTGTACGGGATCCGCAGTGTCAGCGTCACCGTGCCCGCCTCGCTGTAGTACACGGCGGGCGCGCTTCCGTCCACGGGGCCCGCGCCGCACCACGAGCCGCCCACGTACGGCCGGCCGAGCTCGAGTATTTGCATTTCACCGCCGATGCACTCGCCCAGGTACAGCGTGCCCACGCGAAACTCCTCGAAAATCAGCTGGAAAACCAAAAACACGATTAGAATACGATTACCGTCGGGTCGTCCCTATAATTCTATGTGCTAAGACTATATGTCTAATATAAAGGTCTGAAAATTCTTGTGATTTCAGACAAATTATAGGCACCACCACACATTATTGCCATCTACAGTAGGAATTGTGAAGCCGGAACGTGTTGTTGACAAAAATCTCTAAAAAGACCCTGCTGTTGACAAAACGATGTTCTAAAACCTACGTATTGGTAATGTTTTATCGTGCTTCAGTGGCCTATCAATTGGTATGGTGGTAGGTGATGAGGGGATGCAGCCTCCCCGAAATGTCATGAAATCATATTATATATATATAAATTTAAAAAATTATAAAACACATGGGTATTAAGGAAATTACTGTCTTAGCTGCAAAAAAAACGCTAAATTAAAAGAAATCGATAAAAGTAAATACTCGTACATTGTTATTGAAAAAACTGCTATATTAAAATGATAAATGAACCATGAATATGAATTTACTAAAAAAGAAAAATTGTAATATTTAATTTAGGGAATGAGTAAAATATACATTTAATATAATATGTTTGACTAAAACATTTCAAATGTCAAAAATCAGCTGCTCTTTATTTTTATTTCTTAATACTTAATTTACAGTTATTATGTTTTTTCGTGTTATGTGTAAACGTGATTGATAACCCCTCACCACTCCCCTTAAAAAAAATCATAGATATGTCACTGTTGTGCTTCGTATTTGTTGTATACATATTGAAGTTATCACGATATTATATGATAATAATTAACAAGTGAAGTATGGAGAAAACTATAAATTGCGATTATGCTTGGTACCCCTAGTTTTCAAATGTGTGAATTTTTCAGTACGGTCGGTCAGGAACCTATACCGTATACACGGACTGCAGGTCTGTCCGCAATGAACGTTTAGTCCCGGTAACGATTACGCATTTTAATGGACGACCCTTTTTTTCCCTATACTAAAATCTCCATCCTCGATTTGAATGTTCCGTGCCAGCTGAATAAGCTGCATTTCATAACGATTCAAAGTCTGCGATTGAGTGAATATAATAAATTATTTGTTTAAAAGAAAAAAATAATGATTAAAAGTGCGCGACCATTTTTTTTATTTATTTTTTTTTTACAAATAATTATTCACACAATCGTGGACTTTGAATCGTTATGAATTTATGATATACTATTATATACTGCAGTTGTATAAAAGTCGAACCGAAGCTTAATGGTGGGAATAAAAGTCGTTTCGATAAATTATTCACGACGTTTATTTGAGTAAATGAGGACCAAAAATAATCTGATAAATAATAAATTCAAGAATATTGTGCTGCTGTAGGACCGTAGTTTGCTCTCGACTTGTCGTCTAAGACTTCGAATCGTTAAAATTTAAAACCACATAAAGTTGGTCAAAGTCAAATATATAGGTTGAATATTTAAGTTCTTCTCAAGTTTCTCAGCCATTCGCTGCCGTAAAATAACTATTCGGGTCATGTATAAATCGGATCAACAAATTATTCCTCTAGGTCTTAATTAATAATTAGGTGCGTCGACGTTACTCAGTGTTGTGAAGTATGAACTTTAGTATGAACTCAACCGGAGAGTGTATTGTGTTTTATGAACTCTTTCGACTCTGACGAACAATATTTCGTCGTTAAACAATGTCAAACCACGATCAGTTATTGAGAGCCAGAGAATGAGAGAACATAACATTTCTAGAGAGCTGGAAAGAGGAAACCTATTGTTGAGTGTAGTCAGTAGTGTGTGTGTGTGTGTGTGTGTGTGTGTGTGTGTGTGTCTACATTAAATTTCTGCTGACTACAGTTATCATATTACGTGTTAAAACGATAATTTTATCATTTCATTCAAAAGACCACTTAGAACGGAGCTCGACTTACAGTACATTTTAGATTCTGAGTGAAACGAATAATGTATTGGTTTTATCATGATGTTATGTTTATCACAATCGAGACCGAGAATCGAACCTAGCACCGTCTAGTATATTTCACGCACTATCTACTTCATATTCTAAGGATACAAGATTTTCTTTATTTGGTTATTATTCTATAAATATTTATCGGAGCATTAAGAAAACATAGAAATATACGTATGCTATGGATATTATAGCGAAGACTTATAATAAACATTTAATAGAAATTTTAAAATTTTTTTTCTTGAAAAAGTTAAAACAACCTATCTTATTAAGAAATTTGGTTCTACATACTAAATACTATATCGACCATCTTTAGAAATAAAACCTGTTCCACTCGACCTCTTTCGTTCTGAATCGTTTTTTACGAGAGCAATGGTACATTGGGTTAAAATTGAAAATACCTGTGTATCCCCATGTATCACCCGACCTGGGAGTTTCGTGCGTTTTTTAATCTGATTTGATCACTGCGTGGAACGCGTCGTTACGAATGAACGAAAAGCACGTCGTAAGAAATCCGCAAAGGTTCGCGCGCGGTAGTCCGCGTAGGCGAGACAGTCTTGTGAGCGCGGGACGTTCTAACCCTCGCGATTTCGTATTATTTTCACATTTTTAAACCGTGCAGCGAGGATAGCCGTCGGCGGACGGTACGAGTACTGTTGGGAAAAATATCGCCGAGCCGGTCACGACCGGGCCGGATATACGGCGATCGGAAAGCGCACGTACAAGTTATGCTACTACTACTACTGCGCGAAACTTTTGGCCGAACTGTCGGGAAGCAAAGCAGTAAAACCGCGTACGAAAACCGCACGGCCGCGGACCGGACGCGCGACCGCGGTACACGGCATAACGTATACGGTACAGCTGGTAGGTAATATGTGCACCGTTCGGTGGATGTTCCGGTCGCTGGTGAAATAATAATTATACGTTCGATGCATGCGCGTTATCGAGGCTCGCGTCGTTATTATTCGCGCGTTGTGCACTAATGCTTTGTGAATTTATTTTCGGTATGAACGGGCACCATGCAAATTGCAACGTAATCGTTTTTTTTTTTTTTTTTACTGTAATAAATGGTGTGTAAAGTTCCGTTCGTAATGATTACGGTAACGTCCTTCTCACGATGCTTACCGAAAACTAAAAAAAAAAGAGAAAGTTTTAATTTAAAAAAACATACAAACGTGTATTTGTGCGAACAAAAAGTTCCGAACGCGAAAATGTTTCTCAACGTGTAAAATAAATGGGAGGGGATACGAGGGGGCGGGGAGGATTATGTTTACAAGAAATTCGTAAAACTTTTTCTTGACACCCAATAGGTACCATGCGCTCAACCGCTTATTATATAGTATTTTACCGTTAATTAAAACGAACACTAATTTTAATTCTAATTACGGTTGTAATATGTCCTTTTGGTTCTCATTAAATACGGTTTTAATACAGCGAAAAGTTTTGTTAAATTAAAGTAACTAAATATTTATAACCTTTTTAATTAGTTTTTACCTAACGTGACCACATTTCAGAGTCAATAAAAAATAAGATTCTAAACTTTACGCAACCATTGAAACCGTGTTGTTTGGTGTCAAGTATATAATGTTTTTAATTCTTCACCTGACCATCACTAAATCAATATTTGAAAAGTTACAATGTATTTTTAAATAACATAACTTTCCAGTTCTAATTTCGTTTTAGTACATATTCGGGAATCAACATTAATACGTATAAATGCTTAAAATTGAAAAGCGTAAAGATGAAAGCATGAAGTAACTAATTGTGCAGAACAAACCTACTCAGTGATCGAATGATATGTAATACATCCGTACGCATAATGATAATCAAATGTTAATTGGAATGAATGCGTATATAGTTTCAAATTGTCTTATTATATACATTTGATATGCAGCCATAATGTTGATTCAAACTTTTTATCTGATACGTTTATTGAGAGAAAATAGACCAATCTTTCGTACATATTGAATACTTAAATAATCTGTTCGTAATTAGGGGGAAATCTAAAACTCAATTAAGGCTACAACATCAACCATTCGTCGGCGGGTAACTTAATTTGTAGATGGTAAATTTAGGTACTAAAACAGCGTGATACATCTGGATTTATTTTTAAAGTATAATTTTTTATTCTCTCTATTAACTGAGTTTTTCACAAGGTATAATATAATACTAAGAGAAATCTACATGTTTTGAATTGCGTACGGCGTGTACATCTCACCGTGTGCCGTTCACTGCGAGACTATAATATGGTAGTATTGTACGGTAATGCATATTATGTAAATGTATAATTTTTAGTTTTTTTACCGATACATACATAGCTTAAGAAAGTATTTACATATTTTATCAAATTCTAAAATGCAATAACATATTACTCGTATTTTCATTATATAAAGAGCTTAGTTAGTTTTAAAACTTTGGGCGAAATAATTTGAATAATATATATACCAATGAATGATGGTAATATCTGTATGTACCTCACTATTTATTTTATATTTTTATTAATATGTGACATATTTGTTATATTCCATCTTCATTACGATTATTTGTTTAAAACTTGGACTTATTTTGGAAAAACTTTGAAAAAACTGATAAAAAGTATTAGGCACTTGTATACACTTTAAATTCTGGCAGATGTTTTTTATGATTCATAGTATAAGTTATCGTTATGACTTTGAAAGTTTCAAATAATTATTCGAACTTCCTTAGTCTTCTAAATTATAATAAGTGGTTAAAGAGGTTTCGTTTTCAACTTCACCATACTGACATAAGTGTATTAAATTTATTCGCGGGTATTGAAATAACTTTGTTTGATACTTAGAACTTCTACAATGGCGTTTAAAATAAAACGTGTTTTCAATCATGCTCTTTGAATAACAAGTGTTTAAGACTTTAAGTTGCTTAACATTGAAAAACTATTTGCTTTGTATATTATATGTTTTCTACGAATGATTAAAAATATTTTCATTCGTACGTCTTACTGCAGCCGTATTGACGTTCATGGTTTATGCTGATGTATTTTATTATTGGAATATTTTATTTTCACTCTTTTTTTTTTGAAGAACGTTTTTATGTCCTTATGAAAATAAAATTACGATCCAACGTTTTCATATAGTACATCGTTAAGACGTTAAATCATAAATTATTTTACTACATTAGCTTCATATTTAAACAACAATTATTAAAAATATCTGAGTTGTTATTTGGAGCTATAGATTTGTTTATTTTATAACGGCGGTATAAAATTTGTTAAATTTGTTATTTCAGATATTGAAACAGAAAAGGAAAGCTAATAGCTCTTTATATAATATTTCAAATATTTCTTTAGTTCAAAATTGTATGTTTCTTTTAAGAAACACAATTTAAAAGTACATAGTACTGAAAACATAGTAACAACTTAACTATAGTTAACAGAACTTTGTCCTTCGTCTGTCGTACCACTCAAATCGATTTTATCGAATGCATTAATTTAGTGGTTTCTCATTATAACACTAGAATAGTCACCAATCATTATAGGTTATCAGACAATTGCCATCCCTATCCATGCATTAATTCGTATTTAAGATTATGTTCAAGGATTATAATAACTACTAATTTTAATAAGTCTTGTCATCGATTAAGATTTATTAGCACTTTATATAGTTGTTAATAAATTTTGTTTTATGAACTTATAGAGACACCCGAAATACAAAGCTTTGTTTTAATTATAAATTGTATTCTGTGATTTATAGATTTTAAATGCAATGAAAACTTTCTATAGAACCTACTATATCTTAAGTACAACTCGCACATATTATGCAGTAAGTGAATGAGATCGAATTTAAAAAATATTCCTCGATTTACAGATAATGACTGTTTTATACATTTTTAGCAATTTAACATTAATTTATTCAATCCCGTAAATCCAAAAAGTCTTTTGCAAGTGCTCAAATACATTAACGGATTTTCGCACAACAATACAACATCGTCTAGAGCAATAGTTTTGAGATGACATAATTCACACACACACACACACACACACACACACACACACACACACACACACACACACACACACACACACACACACACACACACACACACACACACACACACACACACACACACACACACACACACACACACACACACACACACACACACACACACACACACACACACACACACACACACACACACACACACACACACACACACACACACACACACACACACACACACACACACACACACACACACACACACACACACACACACACACACACACACACACACACACACACACACACACACACACACACACACACACACACACACACACACATCACTTACACACATACATATACACATTTATAATGCCGACCTGTTTGTGGATAACAAACGGATATACGTTGTTGAGACAGAAGAACTTTATTCTCCACAGACAATGAAAGTTACACCACAAAAATAATTCTCATGAATAATTTATTGTACATATAAGCCACAGAAAGAACTTAAAACCTTTCTATGGGAAATTTTAGACTACTTACACTTCAACATTTTTCTATTTCTATTTTATTATTTCTATTTTAACTACTGCTTATGTATTAAACATCAGATGATTAGCATTTAACAAATAATTTAGTGCAAAGAAGAAGTAATGTTCAAAATCTGAGAAAAATTGTTATAAAATATAAAGGTTTTTCTTGCACCTGAATCTTTTGCATCTAAGTTAATCTGTAATTATTTTTGTTTAATGGATGTTGTATGGAGGTACATTGAAATATATTCAAAATATTTTATTAACAATTATTGTGATAGGACTATACCTACACGTAGATATTTTAATAAAGGTTAATAAAAATAATCTTATCAGTAATAATGTGCTATCTGTTTAAAATAATAAAAACATTTAAGTATGAAATGTTCAAAGTAATTTATAATGACATAAAAATGTAATGCACCTAGAACAAATACATTTCTAGCGAAAGAAATGATGAACATTTAATTTATCTTCGTACAATATAATTGTTCAGTTTTTAGTAGGTAATAAAGCTTGAATGCGTTCGAAGAAAACGAATTTAAACAATAAAAATTCTCACACTATCGCATTCAACTGAAATGTGTTATACACACCATTATACCAGATGTTAAGTTTAGTCAATATAATGTTTTATAAAAATAATACGATCCGTCGATCATATTGTATTTGGTGCGATAAAAAAATTGACGGCATAGACGTTTATTTTTTGCCATCGAATGTAATAAAATTGCAATTTCATCCATGTACGAAAATGGTGTTTACTGTTCTGTAACATTATTTTATATGATATACAGATATACATAGTATATATAAGAGTGATTTTTTAAGCATGCTAACTCCCTATTTTGGCCGTAAAAATGCTTAAAATTGGATTTTTTTAAATGTTCAAGTTACCAATATGTTTTTTATATGCAAACTTAAGGGTGTCCTGTGGCTATACAAACTTTGTTTTTTCAAATGGAAACATCATATTTTTAACGCAAAATATTATTTAGTTAATTTTCTGAAATTTTTCATGTAACGTAGTCAAATTTCAGACCAATACTTTCGCAGTTATTCAAATTTAAAATTGCGTTTGAAAAGTGAAAAAAATTCGCATTCTCTCGAGTCAGTAGCAATTAGCGATAACATGTCACAAATTATATCAAAATATTAGGTAGTAGAATACTATTTTCTTTAATACTTAAATTAGAATAATTCAAAAACTACTCATTCAAATTTTGATTTCGATGTATTACAATTCACAGAAAAATTTCCTAAATAAAATACCATAGTAAAAAAGGGTGTTTCCGTTTGAAAAAAAGGTTTAAACTGACAATTTATATTCACCACCCTTAAGGTGGTATGAAAAAAAAAGTTATGGAAACCATAGGTTTTTTGATAACTTGAACATTAAATAAAAAAATCCAAATTTAAGCATTTTTACGGCCAAAAAAAGGGTAAATATGGTTAAAAACTATCCTGTATATGTTTACGAAAAACAATATAATATATCGAGCACAGAGTGCAAGAAGTAATTTTTTTTTTCTTTCTTCTAACTTCAGGAAAACGGTCTTCAACAATCAAACTATCAACATCATCATCTAACTTATTTTCTATCCTGGTTTAACACGTACCTGGCGCGGCGGGTGGTGAGCACACGACGACTTACAACCACGCTGCCACAGACACGACAATTGTAAGACAAAAACATAACACAATAAGTGTTCGCGGCGCGAATAATATTAAAACTACAAATCACAATGTAATTAAGTTAATTATTTTAACCTTCTTATTTTTTTATAATAAATAGTTATTTAATCCTTTTTCTAATAAAATTAAGTTACTATTCACAGGACATAGTCCACCGAGAAAATTCCAGGCGTACCGCCGGCTCAGTCCGTGACTTATCAAGCAACTTTGAACAACTCGAAACGCGTTATTTGTTACATAAAAGAAGAAAAAAATGTTTAATGAACGAGCAAATAATAGGGACCGCAGCCCGAAGTACTTTTTTTTCTCGAATAATTTATATACATAAAATATATACAATACATATATATATATATATATATATATATATATATATATATATATGGTGTGTGTATAATACTATAATACTTACTTCAATAAAGTCTCCGTGTTCTTGTCCGCTTGCGGTGAAACTCAAGTGACACAGAAACGGTCTTTCTTTTTGTTGTTTCTTCACGCTCAGTCTGTACGAATTTCCCACTTCACCGTAATACGTTCTATTGCATGCTGCAATATAATATTTCACACGTATATAATATTTCAACGACACGTACAAATATATTGTAAAGACACTTTCGTCGTAGACGGTACATTGCAATACACGTTGCCTCGTTGGATAGGAAATTGCATGCGGATGATGTGTCTAAAATGAGTAGTCAGTATTATGATGATGTGCATCACGAGAGCGCGGGTATATTTGGTTTTTTACCCTCGTCCCTTCGTAATAATCACTAATTAGTTGAGAAACGAAAAGCGTATGTATACATTAATTACGCCGGGGCTGTTGGAATTAGTGGTTTAAACAAAATTTCAATTCTAAATGGCGTATTTGTTGCATGAAAAGCGTAAATATAATATATATATATATATATGTATATAATGTATACGCATACACATATAATATACGAAAGGAATTACGGGTGTGCCTTAAAGACTAGGGTGGGTCAACAATACTAATTAGGGTGAAAGAGTAGTAGGCGCCAGTCGCATAAGAGTACTTCTGCTTGTGCTCATTCTACACCATATACACATATACTTATACGTATGTCGTATATATAATGTACATGTATACATAGCACTGCGAGTCGTAGTGAAAAAAAATGTAGACACAGAAATAAGATTGATGAGTGTGTTTACACTCGGCAAAGCTTTATAGTAATCTCAAAAGCACTTTTTATCAAAAAACACAGCCTTTTTCTTCTTTTCAGCTTATATAAGTTAGGTTTTTCTTTTCATTTTTTTTTTCAAAAATCACTCCTGTTAGCTACGTATTTCAATAACACAAAGTGTCAGATGCTAAACACTTGTTGTAGGGCTGTGATATTTTACCCGCGTTGTTCTGCATACGAGTACACAGCGTATTAACATGCGTATTCCTCGTTTGCCGATAAAACCGTGATGTTAACGTATTATGTTACAATATTGTTAAAGGTAATGTATAATTAGGAAACACGATTTCATTAATCATCGGCCGTTTTTAGAATATATATTCACAAAAATTAAGAAGGTTATTCGTTTCCGTAAGAATCGTAAGATATTCAATAATTTACGTCCATCATCGTTTTTAATTCAACCGACACTTAATGTTATATTGAAATTAAAAAAAAAAAAGAAAAACCGAGCGAATCCATTAGTTACACTATAACGGTTGCTCTCAAACACGCGTCTCCTTGTAGAATGAACATAATCGTTGCACTGACGTTTAAAAGAAAAAAAGAAACAATTCACACATCTATACCGTTCTTCTTTCGTTCGATTAAATTATGTAGATGTACGGAATAAAATATAACGCGCCGGGTCGGAATTACTTAAATGACTTGAATTTTCCGACTGGATAAATTGTATAGCTTTATATCATATTAGCAACCCACCAACGTAGGTATACATGTTGCAAATTTTTATCGGCCACGTTAATTCAATGGGCGATGCAACTCCAGAAACGCTCGATGTGCGCCGTTTGGAAAATATCAATATTATTTGCAACATGCGCAACATCACGCGTGTACCATTTCTTCCTTTTCAATCATTTTCTACCGAAACCGCGTTCGAATAGTACTTTTAAAAACGTGGCGATTGTTGTTGTAACGTACAGTTTGCACGCACAATCGTCAATCGCGCTACAATGCGCACGCCTGCAGTGTACAAGTATTTGCGTAGGAAATCAAATCACGCGGCGCGAGGGAAAAAAATAAAATAAAAAATACATTTATTTAAACGCACGCGATATCGACGGCCGGATCGTAGGAGTTATATGGTTTTTTTTATTCGAAAACCGCTTCATATCACTCGGTCGTCGTACATGTATATATGCGTGTAGACTATAGATGTTTATACATATATTATACGATATACGTACGTATACACGCACATTGACATTGGCAAAGAGGTACTTCAAATGCTATACCGCCTCCGAGTTTTTCAAGAGACGGGGAGGATTGGGTTATGGTGAGTCATGATGATGCGGTTTATCGTAAAGGAAAATATATTATGTACATATATATATATATATATATATATATATATATATATATATATATATATATATATATATATATATATATAATATATATACTTATATGTTAGGTAAAAGTACGAATACCGGTAAAACCTAGGATTCACCGGTTAAACCTATAGGTTATACCGACTGCCATTGGTAAAAGTCCAAAATTCGGACTTTTACCGATTGATCTCGGTAAAACCTAGGGATATACAAAATTACCCAGTAAAACTCAGAACTATTATTGTAGTTCAGGCCATTTTCCTGAACCATTCTCGGTAAAAATATATAATAATTCGTCTGTCGCAATTCATCAACGAGGATAGGGTGACAATTTTTGTAAGCCTTGATCCTCAGATGTCTGATGATTTTCGCGTCAGCGATTGACAATATAGGTACATAATAATAATATATGATATTTTTACTACTTAAATCGTTGTCATAATAATGACTGTTGGATGTTTCAATATTCTGTCAAACGTAACAATCAAAACAATAAGACGGACATATAAATCAATAATCATATAATATTATGACCTCAGTGTTGTATACAAATTGACTGTCCAATTAAGTTCACTAACTATCTTTGATTCTAAATTCTGATTCTGTGAACTACGAGTATATATTTTGTATCGGGACTGCCGTTTCCGCGCAGTTTTAACAATGATAGTAGTTATAGACGAGTAATCTCGGTATAATATAGGTATATTTCATTGATACGTGACGGTTTGATTTCAATAAATGCGCGAGTCCTTTCTTTTTTGATGAAACGATGGATTCTCGAATGGTTAGGAACAAAAACGAGATCTCTATACTTATAATATCTGCGTATTTCTTTCGGGCAATATAAATAACATTTATTTCTGTCCTTTTTATTTCGTTCGTATCGGTCTTCGCGATCCACCGGTATAAGATAATTTTAATGAGCATTTTTCAACCGATGTGAATCCGATGCGGTCTCCGCGTGAACGCCTTTGTGAATATTGCTGGTTAAAATTCTGCGGTACAAACATTTTGCCGAAACATCGATACAATCGAAAATCACGCATAGAATTGAAAAAAAAAAACTGTCACGTTGTAAGCACGCAATGTAGAGCTTTTACGATGTGCCGTTTAAAGTATATAACATATCTATAATCTCTACGGCGTGTATATTATACTTAGGAACGTGACCAGGCATTCATATCGGGTTATTGGTCGCCGTAGTTATTCAAATCTCGCGGGGGAGCAGAAGCCTTCCGATTTAATTCAATATTTAATAAACGGAAAGTATGCGTGCCGTGATGTATATTCATCGAAATCGAATTTCGGGGCAGTAGGGTCGCCAGCCTTCGTAGAACCCACGTAGCCTCGTTACCCCGCGTTAGTATGTTATGTATTGTAATTCGCATCGACGCGAAGTCGTTTTTTCCTTTTCCCCTTCATCCATGTTAATATTTGTTTCAAAACGCTCCAAATTCGATTACGTCGGGTCGACCGAAACGGCTACAACAATAATTGAAACAGCACCTCGTCGCCCTCGAGCGGTAGATACATATAATATATAATAATATAATATTGTAACAGAATGAAAAGTATAATGTAATATGATGGCGTAGTCAGAGCCGTACCAAGGTGGCAGGGTCAAGAGTGCCTACGCCCGGAAAATTAAAAATTAGTCTTATTATGTTAGAAATTGCAACAGCTGATAAAGGACTACTGTTCATTCGCACGCACAGCTTAGATATAATTTAGGTTCGTTATCAAAATATATAAATAGGTTAATTCATAGTAAAATAATAGTAAATTTTGAGTAAATAATTGTATAAAAGCAGGATTGGTTGATACAATGATTTTGACTAAGATTTTACCACGAATTAACTACGACGACCAAATCGTTGTTAGGGAGACGTTGCATTTTACTCGGTGTATAAAGCGGATAAAATGCCAATAAAAGGCCAAAATGTACCCATGTACAGTGTGGACACTCGACGATGACGAATTTGACGAGGGTCTCATTCGGCGTGACTTTACGGTTTTACATCTCATACGCGCCCTATAATATGTTAGTGATTGTCCAGTTTGCCGAAACCCATTTTTAGATAGGTAGTTGATTTAAAACGAGTAAAAACTAGTAGAAAAAATACTATAAAAAAATACAAACATCCATGTTAAGTATATCACACTAGTTTACCGCGCTAGGTTAGGAAATAAGAGTTACATTGTTTATGAACCATATGAACACAATTATCTTCTACAAGCAAGACTTAATCTTTTTCGGAATTCATTTCGAGTTAGCCGATAGTTAATTTTATTTTTAAGTTTACGAGCTCAAACGCTAGACTCCAAATGGAGGAGATATTTCACGGTGTCAATGTACTCAACAAGAGTAAATATTCAGATAATACTACAAGCTAAATCACAATTTTCATAAGTAAAATCACATTGGTCCGATAGTAAATAAAAAACCGAAAATAGTTACAAGTACCATGAAACAGTATACGTCGGCCGAGTCGGGAAACTTTAAAAAACCTTATATTTTGTTTTTCGGCAAACCGGACGCAATAGCCAACACGTTATACTTCGACCGCCGACATCGAGTGTTGCGACGTCGAATCGCGCGGTGCCCCGTGCAGCAGTAAGCAAGGCACGGTCCCGCGCTACACCTGTTATGCGTACCTGTGCAAGACGGCGGCTCGTCGGACCTGTCGGGACAGTCGTACTTGCCGTCGCAGTACTCGTCCAGCCGCACGCATCCGCCGGTCGACTTGCACATGAACTCGGATATGCGACAGCACAGCGTCAGCCTGGCGGTGCAGATCAATAGCGCGGCCGCCAAGCCGCTCATCATCGCGATGGTACCGGTCGCCATGCCGGCGGCGGCCGCCGGTGCTCCGTAGTCGCGCTCCTGACGCCGCGGCTGCTAATGCTGTCGCTGTGGCTGCTGGTGCTGCCGACGCTGTAAATCGAACGCCACTACCTGCGAAAACAAAACCGTGTCCGGGATCAAGCGTGACGCGCCCAGCATCGCGCCGTGTAACGCACGTGCGGGCAGTGTTTTTTTTTTTTTTTTGTGTATACGCACGCTTCGTGAAAACTAGAAAATATTACGCGCATATTTTTGCTGATTTCGTATTGGTGTTGCGACACTCCGCAGGTGGTCGATGGTTATGAGGATTTTTTTTTTCCAAACCGATGTTCGCGTATACGTCGCACGAAACAATATTATTGCTTCGCAGTGCAGCGTATACATACGTATACACGTGCAAACTTATAAAATTATACGATTGCATTATAGTATACGACATATTATAGTTCCGTATTCCCCAGAGCGACTTACCGGCAGCCATTCGATTCGTCCGAAAATGGGTCAAAACCGTATGGTATCACGATAATAATATTATGTTCCTACCCAGCGCACCCCCCGCATCAAATACCCCCTGTACTAAATGTTTGTCCGGGCCCTTCGTAAGACTTCCAATTATACGATCTACCTTAAATTATTAAAAATAAACATTCATAAGCATTTTGATAATAATAATGTCATTTTATTATTTTATTGCAATATTATCGAAGAGAAAAAAGAAAAAAGAAATATTTTTTTATTTATATTAAATATATATTTTTGTTTATTAAAATTTAAAAAGTTACAAAAAAATTTAAACGGGCCCACGGGCTCACGGGCCAGTAAAATAACCGGGCAACTGTACTCTAGGTTCAATAGCCCCCCCCCCCCTTGGGGGGCCCTGTTTATGCCTTATCGTGAACACTAGCTATTACATATACGAAACCAGCTATGTAAACCTGGAATGTTTATTTATTTTTTCGGTTTCTAATATTATATTTTCCTGAGGCTGTCCGGTATTACATGTGATATGTCGCTCTGTAACAGTAAACTGTTGTGAAACACTTGTACATCCCCATACGTGCCAATGTCGAAGATAGAAGTTTAAAAAGTGTTGTATACAATATACATATACCTTTTCATAACTCAAATCATATGTACCTATACTTACATAACATGTTTAACGTTATCCTAAACTCGCGCTTTTCTATAGAACTCATAACTAATATGACTTAATTGTGCAGGTGACTTATCTGTGTACGAACGTTTAATAACCGTAAACCTACGTTAGTGACCTATAATATTATAATTGAAATCGTCCGTTGTACAAATACCACATATTATTGCGATCGGCTGTATTACAATACATTGGCGTATTTACGGGAAGGGGGGGGTACATGGGGTCCCCTTTATGGACTAACAATGATGTACATTCATCCAGAAATACAGTTAGTTGTGGATGAAATCGTCAATGAACTGGCTTTAAGTCCTAAGAGATTAGATTTTGTGTTATGATTGTTGTAATGAAATCGTGTGAAATAGTTTTGTGTTTTTTATGTGATCAAAAATAAATAATCATTAAAATCAACACGGAGTTTATTTTTAATGCATCATGTCGAATTGAATACCTATTAGTGTGCATGGGGAGGACTGAGCCCACCACTTAATTGGATTGAGAAAATTACCTGGACCCTCTCCATAACACATTCCTATAAATACGTCACTGTTACAATACCAACGATATGAAAACCACCATAAAACTGATTTCAGCGAAGTGCGTGTGATAAAAAGTATTGTAATATACTTTCCACGTATACCTGTAACCCGGATTCTGCCTTCTATTACACACCTACGTCATACATTACGTGTGCGCATGTGCAAGTACAGCGTGCGTAATAGTGTTACGAGGGATATCGTGATGGGACGAGCGTTGCACAGGTGTCAAAACGCGCGTTTGTCATCGCAATAAAGGGATTGTTATTATTAATGGCGCTGCGGGAAATTCGGGAGACCGCGTATATTCGCGTGCGCCTTCCCGCCGCGAGACACAATGCCCGTACGATATATACATAAAAATAATAATGCATGTATATACCATGTATACCGAAACACCGTTTTATGTATACGTTATATAATATATATATATATATATATATATACGTATGAATGTATGTGTTGGAGGACAGTGCGGCGCCAGAGTCGAGTCGAGAGAAGAAGCGCGGTGACGGAGGTGATGGGAAAAACAATTGTGAATCGGCTGTTCCGCCCTCGCCGCGGCCACCGACCTCAAAAGACGATTTTGGAGAGACGGGAACACGACACATGTTCGCCCGCGTAAACGTACACACGTGTGCTTGCGTGTGTGTGTGTGTGTGTAATATTATCGTGGCGCAGAGCAGCGTGTGTGTGGGGTAGTAATCCCCGCCGCCGTACAGCGTTTGACCCACATATTCTGGGCGCGCGCTCGACTCGGCGTTAGGCTCTACGTCTACACGAACACACACACACACACACACACACATGCTACAAGCGCACACCAACCCTTCTCCGTCGCCCCGCCACCGTACCGCACCTGGACCCGCGGGTTTTTGTGTGTGTACGACTACGACGGCGGCGGAAGGAACACGAAAATCTGCTGACTGTTCACGTCATCCCTTCATATTTTTTATTTTCTCTACACGCCCCTCAGCTCGTGGCTGCAAAAATAATATATATTATATATTTGTGCGCGTGCACCTACGTGTGCACGCGTATAGGGACGAAGACATGTGTTACATCGCTATTTATGACGACGTTCCCGCGATCGTTATCGCGTCCCAGTGAGACACGCGCTCGGATGTAGGTACGCGTCACGTATTTAAGGGATCACGTCCTCGCGGTGACTGTGCGCAGCACACGGCGTACCCGTATACTCGTGTTACGCGCGATTTTATCACGACAGGTGCCCGGCAACGAGACTTATTTCTATGTGTATGATGATGCTTCGTACGAGTAAATCATGTTATTGTAATGCGTGTAACCGAGAAACTTCTGCTCATCATCACCCTCCCATTCTTACTCGCTCAATCTCTCTACTTCTTCCTACCCTTTATTTTCGCCAATTCGGATATCCACGCACGGGTGTACCGATTCTCCCCCGTCGTCAGCGCCAACTGATCCGATTCGACAACGGTGTACACGAAATTCGGACCACGCATATAATATGCCCACGCACGTGTACGATACATAGTACGACTAGTACGAGTGACCGACCGACCGACCTTGCGCTCGTATTGAGTATTTATTGTACCGCACAAATGTGACATCCCGTCGTGGCGAACAAGCGCCGATTTCCCAACGGGATAATCGAAAACGCCGTCGTATTGTTGTTACCACCATCACCGCGCCCGTTAAACGCGTCTACGGGTATGAACGCACATTCACGCAAGCCCCCGCATACACAAACATCGGTTCAGTACACCCAATAATAATAATAATAATAATAATAATAATAATAATAGTATTGTGTACGATCTGACTGATCGCATAACGCGTATTATTATGGTACGCACTATTATGTGCGGTACGTATGGTATAATATGCGTGTTCACGAGCGCAGTACCAATCGGGTCATATAGTGCCGGAAAAAGGTCATCGTCATCGAAAATACACGACTCGAGTGTAGAGTTCTTGGTGCGAGAAAAAAAATGACCAATTATAAAACAAAAATAATCACGTAGCACCACGCTCGTATACCTAAATTTTTTTTATCGTTTAGGAGTACGGTGCGCAATACAGCTATTAGCTGGTATACACGCAGCCGCGGACAATAAATGTGCGGTTGAAAATATAAGCGTATACTTCACGCCATGTGTGCGACGGGGTCGCGTGTTCTCGTCCCTTTATGTTATACTCACCAGTGGTGACGGCGGCGTATTCGTGACCGACTGACGCGTAGGACGAGGCGGAGGAGCAGGCCGCAAGATCAGCAGGGCCCATGTGTCCTAGTTGCGAACGGCGGGCGGCAAAACGACCGTGGTGACGAGGACGACGACGACGATGATGCGGTGGTACGGCGGCGGTGACGGCGCTGCTGCAGGTGCCGACGAATGCGGCCGCGGTCTAGGGCAGTGATTTCGAACATGACGGCGGCGCACGTGTGACGGTCACGGGTCGAATGGCACTGCTGCTGCCGGCGGCGGCGGCGGCGGTCGACTCGTGGGGATTTTCCGCGGCGCGACCTGGGAAAATGACGACCATTTGCGCGCGCCCGCCGCCGTATTTTCGATCCCGTCCACCGGCGCGGCCGCTGTACCGCCGACGCCACCGCCTCTGCCGCCGCCGCGCCTACAGCAGCGTACAGCCTCGAAATATCTCTGAAAAATCCTTCTGCACCCGTCCTTATAATATACATTCCGTATGCTCTGCCGCCGCAGCTGGTATCCATCCCGTTGATATTGCGGTAATAGAGTATACGCACGTACGTAAATGCACAATTATTTCACAGGGCTGTAAATCGTGCGCAGTCTTAAAACTAAACAATTTATAATCATTTTAAATCGCGCTTACAGGGCGGCTGTATTTAGGCCGGGGCTACACGAGGCTGCTGCCCCGGGTGGCTTAATTTTAATTTCACATTATACAGGGTGATTTTTAACAATACTCCCTTTTTGACCGTTAAATAGCTTAAATTTGGTTATGGAAACTATAGGTTTTATAGTAACTTGAACATTAAAAAAAATCCAGTACAGCTTAAAAGGGCCTGATCTATTATATTAATAATTAATAATTTTCATTATTTACATTATTTTCTTGTTAATAAAAATTGATTCCGGTACAAATCGTGTATTTTGTGTGATAATTATACATTATGTGACTTATTATTTTTGGAAAAAATGTGTCGACATTAAGCTGCAGAACCAATATAAATATTGGCCGGAGACATTGTATTTATTTTTATTTGATCCCGACGCGTTATGCATATAATAATATGATCCGAATGTATTACGTTTTGTATGCGTAAAATGATAATCATGTCTAAGCGTGTTGTGCTGTCATATTTACATGACGTTTAAAAAGCTGTGTAAAATATAATATTTATTATAAAGCTATGTGCCACGCATGACAATAAATATTATTAGGTCGTTGGAAAAGGTACGTGAATTATTTCACACTAAAAATGTTTCGACTTCGTAAAACCGAGAGTATCTATATATACCTATATACGTATAATGTATGTTAGTATGTATTATTGCATTATATAGGCGTGATGCGAGCGAAACTTGAAGAAGTGAAAAAAATATTATGATACCGTAACATGCTCGTATTTGCTAACGCGTAATGTTTTTCATTACTTTTGCGATGCGTATTATTACTTACTGCAATACCATAAACAATAACAATTTCCGTTTATACGCGATATTTCGAGTTATTAAAATCTAATGCGAGTAGGCGATGCCCGTGCGAGCGCCGAGCAAGTGTCGTCCGTCCTGGAAGTCGGTGGCGATCGATAAATATTTCGTTCAAAAGTGGGTAGGTATCTGTTTCTGTGTTGTTCTATAACAAAATCCGGGCTCTCAGTTGGAAAAGTAACGATAAGTAAGACGAATGAGCAGTTTTTCGGAGATTACGTTTGGATGCTAGATAATGTGAAAATTGTGTTTAAATGCGTATTCGAGCATTTGAAATGATATTTCGGAATTTTCGAACGTAAATAAATTTATGATATATCGTTGCGGGTAAGGCAGTTTGTCACTATAATTGCTTCGAACCAAAATTATTTCTAAAAAACCGGACATTCTTCGTCAACTGAATAGTACCTGTCCCGAGGCTGTATGTTTATTATAATGAGCCGATTCCTATTTCTAGGAATATTGTTTTCGTTATACTAATTCAGATTAATTCGCAAAATCTACGAGTATACCACGGTTTTTTCACTTTACGGCTATTTGTTTGTAAAACTAATAAAACTCGTTCATTATTATTTATAGGTATAAAGAAACATCAAATATACAATTATTATAGTATTAAATCTCTAACTATTTTAAGTAAGAGCTAATAAATGTGGATAGTGCGTAAAAGTGTTTGCGTATATTATACATAAACTGCGTTCTAAATAATTTTATTTATGTTTTAAAACATATTATCATATTCGAAAGATCGATTTTTGCCAGCGAGCACAAATTATACTAGTGTGTGTGTGAACGTGATTGTACAGTAAACTCGATGTGTTATTGTACCAAAAATATGTAAATAATAGTAATAAAAAAAAAGGTATCGAAACTCGGAAGTTCTGCCAGTTTTACGAATTTACAAGTTTCGGTATTCCCCTTCCTCCACGCTCCGCTAACATCACCCCTGTTCGTTTTTTTCTCATCTTCAAGCTCCCGCTGCTGCACGTTCTGTCGAAATTTCGAAAATTATTACGTTATTCGATCTGCCGCCATCGGCCTCGACCGTATTTCTGTAAATTGTATTCGTCCCGAAACCGTTCGAGGGGAAACTGTCATTAAGATCTCGGCGTATTTGCTCATTGTACTGTGTAGATACGCAGCCTTTTAGATTTTTTTCCCTGTTTATTTATTTTTTTTCCACTACGGTATACAATATTTAATCACGTGTAATACCAGTGAATATCGATCAGAACTAATAAAAACCCATTAGCGTTACAACAATAATTAAAGCTCACGTATTATACTGTACGGCTAACGTAAATAATAATATGTAAAATACTCTTCGAGATTCTCGAACTACGAAATACGTATTTCTGAACACACATAAATACGCAGCTCTTCAATTCGCTGTTCGACTCCGTCGTGCGTATACGTATTGTGTGCGCATACACACGCAGCAGTTCAAAGTTCAAACACATTGAGCGTTACGTTATTCAGAATTTACATTGCTTTATACGCGAATAAGCCTCTACATTTTATACGCTCCACGTTTTAAATAAAATTCTACCTATTCAAAGTCGGTCTCTATGTAATATATATTCCAATACACGCACGCATAATTCTTAAACAAAACTGTGTGTGTGTGTGTGTGTGTGTACTCATAAATGAGTGAAACTAATTTTTCACTACGTTATATTTGTGACTATATAAAAGAACTTACAATGTTATTTTATAATTTCAAGACCAGGAGGAAGAAAAAGATTTAAAGTTAAGAACGATACAGGGATACAACAAGGTTAAAAAAATATGTCATTCATTCCTTTTATGTACCACCGCCCACTCTTTGGTTTTATTTTCTATTGAAAGTATACAGTACTAAATATTAAAATACTATAAAATCATATTAAACAGTTTGAAATTCTTTCTTCCTGTTAATTCTTTGAAAAAAGAGATTTATTTAATAAGTTATAAGGAAACTACATAAACTTATAACACAAAATTAAATATAAAAATACTTTGAACAAACGTTATATTTTCCGAACAGTTTGATCAACATCAGTCATTAATAACAATAATAACCTATAACAATTATTTTATTATTTATAATAATAATGCAGGGAAAATCATTTAAACGGTTATCAACGAGTTCCACAATAAATAACACCTTGGGGTGAACGGATATCACATAAATACGTAATATTCTAGTAGTGTTCTGGTTTTTCATTATTGTACACTTAATGTACATATTTTCTGTGCCCACATATTTATTAATTATTAACATTTCGATGTGTGTAGATTTTACGTATTGATTTTATATATAATTAATAAACTTTTTTTTTATGTGTATACAATTTATAAGCTTGTTAAAAATGGAACAAATGTATTTTCATATTGTAATTTACTTATTCTTATAAAATATTGGATGCGTTTCATACATATATAATATATATTATATATGATATTTACCCAAGAAAACACGAATATCTTATGATTTTATTTTATTATTTTAGAAGTTATTGATATTGTACGACATTAAAAGAAAAAAAAACTTACAAAATATAATAATATATTATATATATTTTATACAGCATAGTTTGTAAACATAGATGGGTTATTATATTTACGTAAGTACTTACTTGGATTTATGGCTTAAGTTTAAGTATATATTATTTAAAATAATATAAGTATTATTTTTGGTTGGTCATACTATTTATTACTATATACTTTATTAAAAGGTACCTCGAAATATAAATAATTATAAGATTTTTAATTTTTCAAAATATATTGAATAATATTAAAAAAGCATATGGTTTAGCTTAGTAAATATCAGATCATATACTAGATATTATCTTAATATATCATTTTTTAACAAAAACCACGTTTTAATGTTTTATATAATAATTCATTTTAATATTTGATCAGCGTCGCTCCAAACTTTAAAGTATTCAATCGGACATAAAGTTTTTTAATTCTTAAACTCATTTTTACTGCAGAAAGTGTTTTACATTACAGATAGAAGAAATAAATTCCTTTGAACGAGCGAGGGTATTTTTATTGACCAGGCATAATCGTAAAAATTGAAGTATACCCTTTTAGCATTAGCACATTGATTATTTATAAATATACATTTTTACAGTTATTTTTTTCTAAACGAATTACGAAATATTACATTAGTTATGAGTGCTATGAATAATACGTATATACAACAACATTTTAAAAGAATGAAACTAAAAGTTACCATTCATATAAAAGTCATAACAGTCATGATTATATTAAAATTCATAAAAATTTCGTATAAATTCAGTTCAAGACTACCCTTCAATTAGAAGAAAAATATTATTTTATTTTACTATCTTAATTATTATATTTATATTACCATACGATGTATCATAAAAATGTATTCATAAAAAATTGTTATATCATTGATAGGCTAACGTTACTATTATTAAAGTTGACCCTATTTCATACTTTCATAAATGTGTATCAGCTTAAGTATCCTATCCAACGCCAAACAAAATTACCTTTTGGTCGTCTAAGAATGTTAAGACCTTATTCTTTTCACGTAGGAATTCTCCCAAAAATTCTATTATTGAACCACGTCTGAAATTCATTTTAACAATATCTGTAGTCACCTAGCGCCTTCTACAGTCATACACTATAAAGTCTGCTGGCGTATTATTTCCATTATCTTATTACAAAACTATTTTTTTTTTCACTTTTGTACAACTCGTTTTACTCAGCAATAAATATTTCGAAAATGGTTACACTTCTGTAATCATCACATAATAAGTTTCTATGAACAATAATAAATGAACATAAATTAATAATTGATCAAACTGAATAATAACTATGGGTTTTTTTGCCTCTGATATTTTTTTATTTTTTTTTATTCTTAAGAGGTCGGTGATTATATTTATAATAGCTATGCAGTGCCAGCTGAAGGCGGTGCCGAAGGGTGTGACCTCACCGTGATCAAAGTCTTAAAGAACCCTGCGTCATCGGTTCTTATTTGTAGCTAATAAAATGATGCGAAATTAGAAAAGTATCAAAGTTTTTAAAATGATAAATGCCAACAAATATCGAATCTATTGCTGTAGGTAATACATTTGAAAGAGTGTCTTGGTGATTTTCTGTCTCTGTCTACCGACCACCACACTTAACTAGTAGGTATATTTTTCACTATACATTATTGTATCTACTATCTACGTTATTTTTATTAATTACAATATTTAAAGATGACGTATAAGTGGGACATATTTTAACCAAAAAATCTGGCAAAATTACGTTTGGGTATACTTAGATAATCGAAAATAAAACTATGTCATCCAACTAGGTCTGGTCTATATAATGACAAATATAAAATTTGCTCAAACATCAAATGAAACTTAAACTAAAATGTGTAATAATTATTAATAACTGTTCATACATTTACAGAATTAATTGGTGACAACAGTTGAGTTACGCCAACCATTTATGAGCCAATTCTTTAACAATTTTCTTGTTTACAGTGGGATAGGAGAACGAACAAATTAGCATAAGTAGTTCATATTCACATTATGGCTTTTATTTTCGAAAATAATGTGACGGGACAACAATATTACAACATAGTTTCAACAATATGATGGTCGTTTACTCTCACTATATGGTTAAGTTGATTGAAGTCTTGCTACACCACTTGTAGACTAATTCCAGGTATAAGTCGAAGTTCATTCGTATCAAATGGCCGGCAGTCTCTTATCGTCTTGGGGAAAGTCGGGTTGGCTAGGTATTACTGACTTAGAGACGAAAGAGAGACTGACGGCCGATGACGATCGCGTGGTCTTTTATGTTATATTTCCGATTTAGCGATACAACACATTTTTGCAAAGGAGTGTCCACATTGTATGTAAAAATCAACACAAAATCCGGTTTCGTCTTCATTTTTCCATACTTTTACAAGTGCTATCACTGATAATACGATAATTAATGATAAACGTACGCACAATTGTATAGACCATGAATATTCGATAGATAAAAATGAGAGTTAATACGGTGGTTTTGGAAACTGTTTAGAACTTGATAATATTAGTAAGCCATCGAATACGTTTGGTGACAACTTGAGTAATCAACAAGGATTTCATACTTGAAATGAAAAGGATTGAATTCGTGTTGATCCACGTGTATGCGATAGATTACGACGTACTAGAACAAGGTATAACGTATAAATGTATAACGTTTTGAACAAGAATTATACTATATTTTCATAACTATACATTGAGCTGAACAAAGATGCCGTTTTATTAATATTTATTATTTCGCTATAAATGATTTTAATTTTTTTATAATAATATAAATAAATTAAATACTCTTAACGGATGATACCAAAGTATTTCCTCCTTTAGATAATTTCTTTATCCACCACTGATTTTAAGAATAAAACCGAAGGATTATAGTTGACTAATTTAAATTTTCATATATAGCTGTGCTTAGAACGATTTTAATTTTGAAAGTATTATTTATAGCGTATGTACGAGTACATTATGAGAAAATAATTTTGAGTACGAATAAAACTTTTTTTGTTATTTATGTAGTTACAATGTTTTATTTCAAAAAATTTGAACGAGGCAAAGAGAAAACGAGGATAGTTTTTTAAAAACTTAATCAACATTAAGTCCACATCTAGATATTTCTCAAAAATGGCCGGCATGCTCTAAGTAAAAATCATTACAAAACATAGACCAGCTATGTACCAACGTTTCCATTATGTTCTTATTTCACTACACCTCTAAACCTATCTTATATAAACAGATAATTATTTTGTTAAAATATTAAAAATATTTTTAGAGATAATTTGAAACCATACAAAAAATACGTACTTATTTACAGTTTATAATATAATATATATTATAATAATCATCATAATATACCTCGCGGCCTTAGTATTACCATTACTTAACATATTTCATTTGTATCTGTATAGACTGAATCATATAATACGAGTATATCATATATACATAATGTCTAAGAAAACCATATCTTTTAATCGCTTTGTCATTGAAAATTTTTTTTTCAATCAATATTGTACAGATTATTATTAATTGCTTTCTTCATCATATTCTTCAGTTCAGAATAATACTATTTTATTAGACATCATTTCAAAGCATCAACAAATAAAACACATGTGCAATAATATTGAATCAATGACGTGTAACTTTATTTCGTTACTATTTCTATACTGACGAAACAAAAATATTTTCCCGTATTTTTCAAGAATCTGCAAATTTTGCGTGAAAATATTATTTTTACATCCAAGCGATTTGTGATTTTTAAATTAGATTTTTGTGTATCATTATACCAATGTATTTTTGATGATCAATGCGTATTCTTATTTTTTATGCGATTTTGCGGTTCATATATTTTTTGGCCTATAATGATACTATGGGTAAAACTAAAACTTTCGTCGCAATATAATAATACATAAATATGATTACGAAATCAAATACCATGTGACAATAACACTTCGTATATGGATCCTTGATTTTTTTGTATAATTTTCTTTGCTGATAATAATTTTGTTTGCAAGTAATATTTTATTAGCTATTCTGCTTTCTTATAGAATGCGTCCATCATATTTTAAATTCCGAGTGAGGTGATGAATGTATTTAATATTGTTTTTCTCTAAATATTTCACTGTACATATATTTAAATTTTTTTCATGCTATAATTTATCTTACCCTAGAATCTAGATGTTTATATTTCTCTAGGCAAATGTCAATGGAATTTTTTCCATGTACTTGTATGTATAGTTTTAATTGTATTATCTCTTGCTTCAATTAATTCTGTAAAATAATTGTTCAATTTGTTCCTTTGTTTTATTTAATTTTTAATCAGTGGACTCCGGTGGTTTGAAGTATAAGTGAGTAAGTATAAGTCTCATTATAAGTAAGGAAATAACTGAATAATATATAACTATTAACTATATATTTAACACGGCGTATAGCGTAAAATCTCAAGTTATAATAATAAACTTTCTCGTGTTTTCCGTGAAACGAAATCGGCTAATTTAAATTTGGCACACCACTGATACATTATACACATAAATGTTAGGTAAAATTTGTTATATGAAACGTACGTTTAAAAGAAATTTAAAGATAAACATAACTAACTATGAAATTTCTAAAGAAAATGTAACTAAAATAAGGTACGAAGTATGAAGTGCGTGAAATAAAAGGAAGCAGAGGATAATATACTCCCAACTGCAGCGATTGCTGCTCATATAGCTTATGAACATGACGTACAAAATAAAATTGTAATATAATTTAAAGAAGAAAATATGTTAAGAATTACAATATTTCTGCAGGGTGGAGAAAAAGAACGGTGACATTATTCGTAATCGTTTATATTTAGTACGTATACTAGAGCGTCACCGATTTTATTTCGTATACGCTATACACGTACCCTTAGTGAAACACTATATGTACTACATAATATGATCCAAGACCTACTTGACGCGTGTACGGAAACGTGTCGAAACACTCAAATTATTCTCTGTCAAACCGAACGACTGATTGTTAATTAATTTATTCACATACGGTTCGTACTACCGTAATAACATTCGTTACCGCAACGGAGAAAACAACACTGGTCGTATCCGTTTTGCACGCACCTGTACAATATATTCGGTTTGTTGATTTTAAATCCTATTAGCCATTATCTCTCTTACAGGCATGTTTGTACATATTATTTCTATTTAGTAGAACTACATATATTATTATATTGAATTAGTAAACGAATTCAAAATATTAATGAAAACTAAACTATATTTTGAATGTTTATTATTTATATCGTATATACGAGTAGGTGCGTAAAAATAGTGTTCTGGAATCAATACAATTCCGAACCTTATTATTTGTTTTCTTAAATCAACCAAAATCAAATTATAGCTTTATCAAATATGATCGATTAATTCATTCGAAATAAAAGTTTAGCAATTGTGTTTCAATAATAATAATAATAATATAATTTGTGAAAAATACGTATTATTTTTAATTTATCGAGAAAAAAAGATAAAATATATTAATGATGATAGGACGATTAACGTGTTTATTTTATTGTTTACAACTGATATATTAATAAATAATCATAATAAGATAATTTTGAAATTCAAACTATGTATTATAATAATTAATTTTAATTCGGCCATTTTTTTAATCATTAAAGACAATTGAAATTACTAACTGGTGCAGTAAGTTATTCAATTTGTTAAACAAATAGCTGTAATTCGTTAATTTAAATTAGCAAATAAGTACTACACGTTTACAGAATATACAATAACATAATGGTCCAGAAACTGTAGTTATAATACTGTACAAGTATAAGGCACGTAATGGGCAGTTTTTTTTTCAATTTATATTTTAATTATACAATATGTTAAGAAATTCTGTTCTATTCACCTCTTTATCGTCATTATTTACTGTTTGCGGAATTCTAAAATGCTCACCTTGCACATTGCTAGCACATAGCATTTTTACAATGATTTTTTTTTTATTCGGGCACGTAGAGCTTAACAGATTTTTTCAATCGTGTCATCTATTTTTAAATAATTTTATTAAAGGCCATTACTTTCAAACACCGTCAGGGAAATGTTTGAAATCTAGTCAAAATTATACGTTTTTAGTTTTTAATTGTTGGTTAAAGTTTGTCGTTGTCGTTAAGTGTTCAGAAGTAGTACCTATTCAATAGAACATTGTTGAGAATTTTCGTGTAAGCGAAATCCGAAGACTATAATATAAAGTATTGATTATATAATACAGGCCATTAATAAACGTACGTTTTACACAATGGCCGTTATGAAATCTAAAGCAATTGTGAAAGCTAATCCTGTTTCGTATAACGTTAAATTATTATATTATATTTAAATGTTAATAAATTACATTTTTCGCTTTTCATAATACATAGGAATTCAACATATCATTTGATACGATCGAATTGTACCAGAAAAGTAATTTATTCTCGTCACAGAATATTAATAAATTACGTTTTTTTTTTTATAATTTTTATCCAACCGGCAACCATAAGTAAAATAGTCAATATTATTAACATTTATCTCGTAATACTTAATGCCGATCATTGTATTATAACGCCCACGTACCGGGAAATTATTGATTTGTTAGTAATTACAAATTGTAAAAACTCGAACAATGTACAGTATCCGTTGATGTATTAGTGCACAGTTACGTTGAAAATGTAACCAAATTATACGGAACCGTTGGCCCGGTAAATAATTTTAAAACAAATGATCGTAGAAAGACGGTAAATGCCGATGGTTATTACAACTGTCAACTTGTCATGTGTAATACGTGCCAAAACCTCAACACGTAGTAAGATGTACACGATCCGACATCACATATTATTATAGTTTTCGCGGTGGAGATAATATATGTATTGATAATTATACCGTAACATGACGTACGATTGAATTGCGCGCACCGTAAAACAACGCGATTCATCGTCGCTTTCGGTTGGCGTTGCGATATTCTCCGTTCGAGTACCGTCTTTTAAACGCGAATAGGGTGAATTTTGTACTACGCAAACAGCATACGAGTCGAACACGGTCGTATGTCGCATTTTCACCTGTACGTTTTGTGGACCGACCGCCAACTTTTGACGGACCTACGTCGATAATGTAATTATACATGGTACAATTGGCGGCCACAAAAATGATTAAAAATCGTTACGAATTTTACCGCCTGTTACTCATCGATGGTTGAACATAATTGACTAAAATGAACATAACGCGTGATGTACAAGGTGTCGTATCCGTTAGCAAACAGCTGTGACGATTTAACGCGTATTTTTATGCGCTGCAGACGAGTATAATATAATATTTTTGTGCGGACGTTAAACGATCTGTTTCGTTATGTTGCACGCTGTATAATTTGGTTTTTTCTTCGGTAGTCGGCTGAAGAAAATAGAAAACAATTCATTTCGACCGACCGTTTTTGTGCCGAGTTGACCTTTTTTTTTTCTTCTTCTCTCCTACGCCCGTCCCCGGCGCGCGCACAAGCGCAATCGAAAACACGCAGCGCGTCGGCTGTACGCTGCGTACACGCCCGGAAGGGATGCTTCGCCGACGATAAGTTTTGACAAAACAATTTTTCTGAAATCCGTTCCTTTCCCTTATGAGAAAAAATACAAACGCAGTAATAAAGTGGATTCGTACGACGTCGGTGATTGATTAAAAAATAATTGTCATTTGTATATTATATATATATACATATACATAAATATGTATAAAATACATTGTATAATATATATACATCGAAAAAAAGTACGTCTCGCGGTTAGCTTTAATATTGCTGTATAACTGCATTAGATATTGTTTTGAGACGCACAATAAAACGTACATTACTTGTTTTTCGTCGCAGCCGTTTTTGATTATTATTGCGATTGCGATAAATCATACACTAATATACACACTACGATTTTAATCGGATTCCGTTTTTCTCCAAATGTATTATATTTTCACTATATACATACACGCTGCAGAGTGTTGTGCCACCAATTTAAGGATTCAATCATTTCAATTTGTTCTATATATTAATAATTTCATAATTATCTTTTGCTGGTGCGTTCCGTTGGTTTAAAAATTGATATTTTGACTTTTTTTTAAATAAATAAATAAATAAAATAGTTTCAAAAACAAAAAACACTAATTTATATATCTTTATTAACTTGGGAGATACTGAAATGGGTAAATTCTCGTGGGATATAATACACTTTCACACGCGCATATATAATATATATATACGTGGTGCAATATATATGTTAAACATTTTTAATCGATTAATACTTTTGCCCGACAATAATTTATGTACACCAACAATATAATGATTAATTGTGAATGAACTCTTAATTAAATTATGTCACTCGTACATTTTGCAAATATTTATACCTATGCGTAACACGGCGTTAGTATGTATACCACTAACACGCCTTGCATATAGGTATATCCTCTAAGGACACTATGGAACTGGAAAACGTCCCTTTATTTACAGGATCAATGTTCAGCAATATACACGTACATAAACTTGACCGTTTTAGGTACAACTTTGAACTTTTACCACGCGTGCATAACAATTATCATTTAGATTCAAAACTAGCTGATTAAACCACCAGCGTTTTCAAATAATCATTCTAATATTATATATTTTAAACGAAAATTTGCATCAAAATATAAACATATTTCACACACATATAATTCATAAGGGGGGAGGGTAATATTCTTTTTTTTTACATAATTTACCTCTTCTAATTTTTCTAACTGAGATCCTAATACTGGTCAGGATTTGATGAGCGCTTATTTTTGCAAATCAAAAGCACTGGGTATTATATAGTACCCTCAAGTTACTATAATATACTAATCGTGGATTCATGATAGTTGATGGTTTAAATTGAATGAATTATCACGACACATTGTACTGTATTAATGTATTATACATACAAACTTACTGCAGAGCAGGTATTACAATATACATTTTTTGATTTAAAATTGCAAGCTGTAATATTATATTATTACATGAAAACATCCAAAAATTGCGATGATTTTAAATTATAATGTTGTAAACTAACATATACACTATGAAATTCTTAGAATATTGGCAGTATCTTAGTTATCTATGGTACAGGATATAGGGTATGTTTAAATTATAAATCATTAATCGTTTGCGATTTAAAACAATTTATTATGTTTTTTTAAGACCTTTAATAATAATTTGTTTACAATAATTTATAATAATATTATAATTCGACTGGAATACAAAAAAACCTATTTCTTAATTTAATGTCAAAAATCCAAATATTATATTTTAAAATAACATACAGTTAGAGCAATTACCAGAGCTGCTTAAGAACATGGTACTTAAAGATAATCAATATAATATACTACAATACCTTACTGAAATGTTCAGATATTCTGTATTTAAATGATAATATTATTTGAAAACATATAAAAGCAATAATTTAATTTTAGTATTCATCCTAAAAAAGTACTTTATGTCACGTTCTCTATTGAATACAGAAAGATGTAAAACTTTTAATTTACTATAGAAATTGTATACAGAAATTTCTCTAAAAAATGTATTTGAATAAATATACAATACATTTTTTTCTGTCAATTGTGTTACCTACAATCCTTTAATATTTGTAACTGTAGTTCAAGTTCTTTGATCACTATTAATACTTTAGTAAATTCACTACGTGTTATTTTCAAAAATCTCGGTTACCTTCTTTTTTATTTAACGTGATATTGACCAATAAAAGAATGTTACAATTGTAATTTAAGAATAAAACCAATTATAATTTCATTTTACAACTTTAAAAAATACTATTCTTAGTTATAGTTAAACTGTTAATTATTTTTTAAGTCTTGGCTTCATTGTGTGCTTCATTATAATATGAATAAATAGTTATTATAAACCGATGCAGAAAAAAGCCTTATTACATTTTTTGCTTAAAATATTTCGAAAAACATTTGTTTATCGTTTTGTGCCTATATTTAAGGCATAATATTATAATTATAGGCAATGAGAGAAATATTACATTTATAACATTAATAACATTTACATTTAATTCAATAATTGCCAAGCAAATATGCAATCATTTTTAGAAAAAAAGAACTTTTTTTTTAATTTTATTTAAATACCCATTAATAACCATTTATAGTTTCGAAAAATAAAGTTTTTGGTTGATGAAAATTGTTGATTAATTTATATCCATGTGAAAAAGAAAAAAAACAATAGGTTGGGTTTTCAACAGCTTACGCATGAAATACCTTCATTTTCAATATTTTATGCATAAGAGAAAATTGAATGTATATAAATATAGTTAGTGAGGCTTGAAATTTAATAGAAGTGCGAATTAGTCCGTTTGATTAATTAATTATGGTAAGCTTATTATAGTATAATAATTGTTAAGTTTACCGAATGAAGGGTTATAGAATATATAGTATACTAGCTCATTTCGATGGACTTAAAGTAAAGTAAGTGGGCAGTCTTAAGACACACCATTTTGCATATATTTAATGTTCAATTTCCAAATCATCAACCATCAAAATTATAAGCAAAGAACACGTGTTCTAAAAATGACCCTGCAGTTGCAGAATTAAGTATCATCGAGGTATTTACACACTTGGACTACATTAAACAAATTGTTTTTTGTCACGCATGCACTGAAAGTTTATTTTCGATACGAATATATGCGATGAAAAGTTACCTTGTTCAGCGGGCGGAAAATATTGCCTACTTTTCCGCCCGCCACGCCTGACCAAAAAAAAAAAAATAATGTCCAACGAGGATAAAATATTTACATCTTGCACATTATGCATTGTACATGATTTACTTTTGATCCTATGTGCTAAGTCCTGCAGGTTGTTGAGTTATCCTGACATCCTGCACTGTTCTTGCCGGGGCAATACTGGTATCTGAGTTCTAATTACAACTGCCGCAGTAATAAAGATAAGTAGCGTGACAAGAAATAGTATGTGTGGTTCGTGCGGGAAGGCAATTTCAGTCTTGGGCAAAAATCGTCACTCGCCTGCGGCCCGTGCCGTACACGTCGTCCGCGACCGAAATTGTTCGCTTTCCGCCTTCGCCTCACAACATATACTATTTTACCTCTAATATGTTTTTAAAATGAATATTTTAAAAGTTAAGTTGTTCATTCGTACCGTGCGTTTCGTGTATATATTTTATATACTAGTTACGACGTATAACATAGTGTGCGAATGAGAATAACTAATTATAGGTTTAATCGTTATACGCATAATATGCCTACTCAATTTGTGTAGATCGGAAAAATAAACGTTATAATTGGAACTGTTTTCTCACGAAACCAACTAAATTCTTTGTAAAAGAATAAACCCTTTCATCGAAGTGGAAAATAAATAAATACAATTTTTTTTTTATATTACTATTAAAAATGATGTATATAATATATGTTATGTGTTATCATTAGACAACAGTGCGATTCATGTGTGTATTTAATGACCGTTGTTGTAACAACTATTTTATTCACATGCACAGACTCCCACCGTCCCCCGCAAATCACTTCATCGCGTTTCCCTTATCTAAATATTTAATGCATAGGGATATCAAAGCTAAAGATTATTGCAATTTTTTCGTGAGAAAGTCGGTGATATATATAATATAATTAATGATAAAAATATAATACAAAAATAATTAAACAACTCCATACAAATATTTTAATTTACATTTTACGTTAAAATAACGTGAAAATCCTTATTGTATTTTTATTTTTTATAACTAATAAATCGAGCAATAATTATATTATTATTTTTTTTTTTAGTAAACCAAAATTTGAACCGCAAAATATTATAACTATCAAGTATATTATAATTACGATTAAAATAATATTACATGTACTTAAATATTAGATAAAATTAATGTTTTTTTTTTAATTCTTAAAAAAAAATTCCTCATTATTAAAATCCTAAAATAATTAATACATAAATAATGTATACCACCTTATCCTTATCATAATATAATATATAGCTTCATACATGTATATTATCGTTGTATAAATTATATCATAAACGCTCAAACTAATTAAAGTTGTTGATCACGTACTGCTGATAAGATGCAGGCTGGTTCGTTGTCTGACGGCCCGAAATGTTCATCATGGCTGCATTCGGTTGCAGCTCGTGATACTTGGCATTATGATAGTACATTTCCTGTTCGATACATGTGCTAGTAGGCATGCCATGGTATCTGCTTATGTACTGATCCCAATCGTCCAGTTCATAATTGTCTATGATCCTGTCTACAAGGTCGGCGGCAGTGGTGGAGTTCACTGTCGGCAGATCGCCAATTTGACCAATGTCCAGATTGTAACTGTTCGAGGCATCGCCTTCGAAATAGAAAATATATTGTTCATTATTGTGCTCGTGACTTATTATCAATCGGCTGGAACCGTTGTAAACGCGGAAATAACCCCAATGCTTACCGTAGCCGTTATTATTATATGTTGTAGCCTTGCAATAGTTGTTTTGGCCCTTGTTGGTTGGGTAGTAACGAGGCGTGCTTTGAGGAATCAGCGGTGCTGGCGGCGAGCTGGATGGACTGCTAGTGGACGACGACGAAGAAATCAAATTTTCTTGTTTAATTGAGCTCTGGTTGTTTCTAGAAATAAACGATTATGTGAGTTAGATAGACATTTTTCTGTAACGCCATCGCATTCGAATAAAAACAATTAATACAATTATACAATTCAAAACATAATCATCATCTATTCAAATCCATGTTTTTTGAAATACGAAAACTGTATAAAATCGACCGTTCATTATTCGTAAAAATCATAATTATAATTAGATTTCATGCAAGTTATTTATTTATTTTAACAGCTAAACAGGTCGGAGCTCAAAAATACACACATATATATATTATAGTTAACATATTAGTTAATTAATTAATCAATTGAATTCGTCATTACATTTCATAAAACAATAAGACTATAAACTGGATAAATTATATCATAACAATTAAGGTGAATAAAAATCCTAAATTGTGCCCAAAACAAGCTTAAACCAGATAACTTTATAAGATATGCTATAACCTGCAAAATTAAATTGACTATATTGAATCATTAGTTCACATAAAACTCACTTTAGTAAAAATTAGTTTTGTTTTTTACTCAATACTAATTAAAAGATACAATCGTGCACATTAATATCGGTCCTGCAAATATTTTAGTATCAAATAAATTATTAATTACCTGATACAATTAGAAGGTATATCGTGATTTAAATTTTGCTGGTACTGGTCATTCTGTTGGGGTTTAACTGTTTGCGATTTGTTCTGTATTTTTGATGAGCATTTAACCGACTTACGCCTTCGAGGTTGATACTTATATTCCGGATAATTCTTCTTATGGATTAATCGCAATTGTTCGGCTTCGTTTATGAATGGAAGTTTATCTTTTCCGCTCAACCGTCTGTAAACATTTCCTGATTAGTGATTAGATACAATATTTACAATATCCAACGTCAGCTTGAATTAAATTAAATTCTTATTTGCTCGTTTTTCAATCGGTTACATTCATTTAACACTACAATAAAATTATTTATCATAGATCATTCATTGCAGTATAAATATGCATTTTATAGATATTTTCACAATTAAATAATTTATTATAATATGTAATCAATTACTAGAAATTAAGTCTATTGGAATTATAGATATGTATAAGTTTTATAAGTTTAATTTTACTCACGTATAGTATAATACATTAAATCATGTAATACCATTCCGGAACTTTTGGTTTTTTATTGTTGTTTCTTTGTATTATATTATCAGTTACTTGTTGACAAGCCGTCAGAGGCATAAAATATATTACTCGTGTTTTTTTTATTATTTATCATCCTCAAAGGGTTAACATGTTTGGGGTTGAAAATAAACGGATAATTAAACATACGTCCGATTTATCCCAGATGCTCAGAACCTGCATATCCGTCCCTAGACACTCCCAGTATTATGTCATATTACCATATTCTGACTTCTGAGAGACTAATTAAACGCGGGAGTGTCTCTCTGTCTCTCTGTAGAGTATGACCTTTCCCATTTTAATATGAATGTTATACGCTCCACTACAGCGTTGAGAAGAAAAAAAAAGAATCATGACCGTACATATTATTTGATGAAAAATTAATACATAGACATTATGGCAAAAAAACGAATTTCTTTAACAATTCTAGAGTGGCCGTAGGTCATTTGTTATTAGTTATTACACACTACGGTTGTATGTAGGCTGTAGGCGGTATACGTAGTACATAAAATATCTACCGGCTACTGTTGTTATTTTATACGTAATAATATGCGTGTATTATTATTTATTTATGAAAAAACCTCTGATTTTTTAATAAGTATTTACTGCAAAAATGAAAAACGAAGTCATAAAAAATTCGTACTCTTAAATAAAACAGCTGTACCGAATGTGGGTGCAAATACTTTAGTCCCATAAATATATGTTTTTTTATTTTGGTAAGCCTAGGGGAACAGTTTTTTGGCACCTATATTATATCATCCGTTTATTTTACTAGTTACAATCAAGTTTACATATTTTTATAAGCAACGTACACATTGTGAGTAAATTCTTATTTTATATTGTAGAGAATATGGAGGAATAAAAAAAATTTATAAGTATTTATAGTATGAAAATTGACTCTGAAAAAGCAATGATATCATGTATCAAGTTATTTAGTAAGACATAGAGTTTTTGTATACCTACTTATTACATGCAATAGTCCAAAATATTTGCGTGACTTTAAATATAGTAGATTTTTAAATTACATTTGTATTTTTATAAACAATTTTTTTTTTTATTACAGACATCTATTTGTGCTGAATAATTTATTTGTACAAAGGTAAAATGTAGTGATAATTATATTATTAAATATAAGTACTTGCTTTGTTAATTAATAAAAATTAATAAATTGTAGGTATACTTACTGCAAAAAATATTGTAAAACATAATTTATGAAATTAAATTACGAATAACGAAACTTTTTAAGTTTAAAATTAAAGACAAATGAAATATGTAATTTAATTTATTTTTCAAAACGTGTAAATAATTTAATTACTATGAACAGTTTAGACTTTTAAGTCTTAGAATCTTTAAATAATTGTACTTTTTTTTTCTCTATTCGTGGTATGATAATATTAATTGTTTGTTAGAGGATTTTCCATTATTGATCGCAAACGAGGAGCTTAATATTTTTACAAAATGTGCAGGCCTGTAAGTATACTATAACAATACTTAATAATTGTATTTTTGTCAGTAAACATGTACTTCATTAAACCACTATGGATATACAAAATATTTTGAAATATAATATGTTATAATTTAGAATAATAACCTTCGCAAGATAATAATTTCCCAACGTAACCAATTTTATAATAAAAAAAAACATATTATTATTTTAAGGAACAAAACAAGAAATAAACATTTTTAAACGATATTTTTTATTTTTGCTAAAATTGAAATTTGCATTTGCACTTTTTGGTTAAAAATATCACTATTAGCAATGCACAATAAGTTAAGTAAATATTATTCGTCAGCACCATAATTCTATAACGTGTCAACCTATTTTATGCTGAACTCTGATCTGGTCGTTGATTTTTTCTTTGAACGGTATATAACGCCCAAGAAAAAAAAACATTTAATATTAATACTATATATGTAATTCTAAATTTAATGTGATTAAATATTGATTTTTTGCATAATATATCAATATTTCTTAAACAAAATTATTTAAAAATACTTTTAGAAATATATATTATTTAATTAAATGCATATACTCGTACGATAGGATATTATTAATTACAATCTTAAACTATTGAAAATTCAAACTCACTCGAATCATTATTAATGTATTGAAATAAATACTATAGAGTTTTCATAAAATATATAAAAATTATAATAATAATAAAATTCAAAAAACTTTGACTTTCAAGAAAATACTAATATAATTTAATATCGATTGAAATTAAACTGTGTAATACATTTGATGTTGATGTACTTACATTTTCTTCAAGTCATAGAAATATTTGAAGTTTCATAACATTAAATATGTTTGATTACAGTTTCAATATTCAATAATAAAATACAACTGTTAATTAAAATGTATACTATTTTTTTTTATTGTAAATTAAAATGTTTCAGCACACCGAGTGGTATAACAAGTATTTGTATTTGTACAATTTTAATTGTGTTAATAATAATTTGTATAATATAAATAAATAAGTATTATTTTTATAATAATTATGATATTTATATATATATATGGCATGGCTAATGAATACAGTTTGAACATTTTAAATAGAGTTAATGAGGGTATAATAGCCAATAGGTAGGTAATAGTGGATAAGATTTTATAATTTATTCGTCAGTGCTGAGCGATTATAATTATGGAGAGATAATAGTTTTAACGGTAAGTGCATTTAGAATTGAGAGTAGAAGGAAAATAATGGACTAACTAATAAGTTAAGAGTTGATATGAAATTTTAAAAGGTGTAAGAGATTTGCTCTGTGTTCATATTTTGGATTTTGATAGCTTCTACGTATGATTTGGTTCTGGGTTGAGTGTAAGAATCTAGAGATTTGAGGCAGATTTTTATAGGCTGACTCGAGTGCTGGGCATCCCTTAAAGTTTGCGGAGTGGTCTAAGGTGCAGAGGGTGCATTTAGCGGGACTTTTTGGTTCTAGGTACACTCGATCAGTTGGTGGTTTTCACCACATTTGACACATAGAGCTTCGTGACTGCAGTAGTTTTTTATGTGTCCAGCATCGCAATGGTCCTCGACTTTTTTGGTATGGTTTTTCAATTATAACTTTTGTGTTGAGAAGATATGTTATTATCTTGCGGACGAACGTCCATAAAGAATAGTGAAAGTGGTCATTTATTTTTGTTTTTGGCATTGTACAATGTACATATTTTTGACTGTATGTCCTAGTTCAGCAGGAGAAGAACTAATTTCAGTGTGTGACGTGGAATTCAGAAAATTTCTTATGACGACCCTGTATATACGATGACTAAGAGAAGTAAACGAATGGAAACTAGCATTATTTTCATAACTTTGGAGACCAGAAGGTTGTACAATAAGATATGATGGAGTTGTCTTACAGGTGAAACCATTTGAGCCGGTGATATTTTTTAAGACTCTGTTGAATGCGAAGAAAATGGATACATTTTTTATGTTGATGGGAGGGGCCAGAGCCTAGAGGTGCTATATTGTGATCTTTGTGAGGTGAACAGTCAGGATCTTCTGTAGTGCTATTTGTGGGTATGGCGATTTCATTTTTTTCGTCAGTGTTGAGTAAGGCATAACGATTTAATGAAATCAAAACTTTTGTGTTTATGGAATTTTGACTGGACGAAATAGATGTGTTGGACAAGTTTCTTTGATATTTTCGTAGATTTAGGTGTGGGTGGCAAGATGAAGCCATTTTTCTGATATTTATTTATATTAATGGCGTAATTTATTGAATCAAATTATTGACACAAATACAATGTAACTCATGATTATTTCGGACGATAACGGCGAGCGCGGACGATTGCGACGTACGTGTGCTCATATTGGATGTTGCCACCGAAATAAATGTATAATAAACCTAACTTAATTTTTAATTCAACATCAACGGGTCCACGGGTATGTACATGTCAACTCTAAGACAAATGTATGAGTAGAAAATTTATAAAAATGAGTCAAAACTATTGCAAAATGTTGATAGTTTAAATATTATGGAAAACATTTTAATGAGGCATACCAGAATATATTTCCAATTATATTTTTTCAGTTACATTTTATCATCTAAATTCTAAAGACCTATTTTACATGTATAATATTGTTGTTATAAAACTATTCTTTTTCGGAATTAGAAAAAAAAAGGCATTCATAAAAAATAATTTTTTTAGCAAATTACAATATTCTCTCCAAATACTTAAACCGTTAGGTAATACTTTTATAATAATATTATAAAATACCTATAATATTGTAAAACTGTTAAATTTACCTCCAAATATGTCCAAGCGTTTTACTGAGCTCAGCGTTATGTAATTGTGGATGTTCATTGGAAAGGATACGGCGAGCAGCTTGGGCCCATACCATGAACGCATTCATAGGTCTCTTTATATGAGCGACTTTTTCCTTGGTTGACGGTCTAAAAAATTGAAAAATATACATAATAATATGTGTACCAAAAAAGGGCTTGTCGGTATAAACAAAGACTCAAAATTAAATTATCTTTTATAAACTAAAATGCTTGTTCTATGTTTGTAATCCTAACATTTGAACGACATGGACGTTTCGATTTTTAATTTAAATCTATATAAATTTTGATATGAGCATATATAATCATACATTTAAAAAAAAAAACATTTTTGTCCAAATTAGAAACAAATATTACTACAAGATTGTATAGTAAATTATCATTCCCCACCTTCACAAAACACAAGTACCTATATATAATATATAATATATATAAATTATATTATATATATAATTTAAAACTGAATCACATTTTTAAGTGTAAAACTGTAAAAACTCTACTAGTCAATTTAAATTAGTTAACCATACTAATTAGCGAAAAATTTGAATTAGAGACAACGAAGATGCTTGTTTTAGAAGTGAGGGTGCTGAGCAATCCTCGTTGCACCACTGTCTACGTTCATCGAGATACATTTATGTTACACTGTATACCCGGTTATTATAGTAAATAAATGATTCAAAAAATGGCCTTGATATAATGGAATAGGAGTCTACTTTTTTGATTCACAATTCGAAAATATGTAATAAATTGAAATAAAATCTTAATAAATAAAAAATAGATTCGCCTCTACAACTGCTTATGGATTAACTAATTAAAACTTTATTCTCAAATTACAAGTTTCCAGTTAGAAAGAAAAAAAAATAGACATTTCCTATTTTTATCAGCATTTAAAAATTCTGTATTAAAAAAACCTCCGGTTTGGCCATAACGACGGTTCAGTTAAATTAAAAGTGAGGACGCATGCAACCGATAGGATCTTCCCTTGCGAGTTTCGACCGAAAATACGTTGGTAGGTGTCCAAAACGCATATGTTTTCGAAAAGATTATGACAAGATGCGTATAAACGCACACGTAATTTGTATAAACATTACAATAATTAACTATACCTACGCGATGGCCATGGTTCGTATACGAATAGGAATTACAAACAGTAAATAAAAGTGTCGTCCATACGAAACACGCGATGAAATTAATTATACGAAAGTAACAGATCGGCTGGCTTTGTGTTTCGTTTTCATATTATAATTATTATATTCTGACCTATTGTAATTTAATTGGTTTACGCTTCAGTCTCGTTACGAGTTCCACATGAACCATTTATTTCTCGCAAAAACACGCCAATACTCGATGACTTACAATAGTAATAAACTAATAAGTAATACATTATAGACATAGAGGTTTCAACTGACAACTGTTACTTATTACAGCACGTAGTACTTTTCTCATTGTATGTAATCGTTTAATCCTTCGTGTTTATTTGTATCGTACTGAGTGATTTGAATAATTTGATAATATCGACCAAATTGACGAATTGAAATCATAATTGATTGCCAAAATGGCAAAACACCATGCCTGTAGTCAATCATGACGTTTTCTCTATTTTCCCAATTTTATTTGGAACCTATACGAAGTATAGTAACTGTAATTTGATAAATTAAACGATTTCTCAAATTTTTCTTTCCATTTAAAAAAAATAAATGGGATATAAAATTCATAGTGATTTATTTATACGTATTCCCATATATTATATGACGTACTAAAAAATAAATGAAAAATAATTTATTATTGAATTTTTAAAACACGATATAACTATGGTTTTCAATATTTTTCTTAGAAACTATCACATAAATTTATTTTCGTGGAATCATCTAAACATAATGTTTACTGACCCCCCACAGTAAAATAAAGTTTGTTTATTCAACGTAATTATTGTCGATTTAAAAAAATAAAAATAAATAATTTGTATACCCTATTTATTCAATGGTATCCACGTGTGGTTTACAATTTGAATGGAAGCGCACTTCGTCCTTTTCACTGCGGGGTTATTTTACGATTTATCGTGGTTTATTTTTGATGTCTAAACAAAAATAAGCTGACTCGCCCGTTGAAAATATTGATAATCATGACTAGGCGACAGATAAAATAAATTAATGTTTTATAAATTTTTTTTTTTCGACCAAGATTTGTGTTCGGCACCTCGTAGGCCGGTAGGCGTTGATCACAAAGACCGCTATCTGGAGATATACTGAATATTTTAATTATTTTTTATTACATACCTACTTATATACATTTATTACATATACACACATCCTATTGAATTAAATTCCATCCACGTTGTACCTCCTATAGTAAGGAGCTTCCGGCCGTCCCTTATCATCCGGTTAAAAAAAACGCAGCCAATGTTGACGACAGAAACTGTTAACATTCCTTAATCATTTCATCTAGCTTAGCACATAATAGATAATAATATGCAAGTTGGTCTTTCTATCGCAAATATGCATGTTAAATATATATATATATATATTATAATGTATATCTATATACAAAAAAAAATATCTAAAAAAATAAAAATCAATTTTTATACACGTACATTTTATTCTGGCTCAAAAACAGGAATACATTTTTATAATATACTCGTATTATCATTTTTTTTTTATATTTCCCAACTTTCAAATTGAAAAATGTAATTCCAACACCGAATTCAATTCATATTTTTATGTTTAAACTAAAATAAATATATTTTTTATCAAGGTTATTGTGTATGTTTAGAACTTTTCTTGCTATTTTAACTTTATTTGTATATTTTAAATACTCTCGCATATAATTACTTCTAAGACATTACATCTATGTAATTCAATTGTAAGTTGCAAAACTTAGTATCGGTAGTATAGTGATAATAATATATAAATTGAATGAATTTGCCCCATACACCAAAATTAAACACTTCTTATTTTAAGATTTGGAAGCCTCACTATTATTATAAAATATTTTATGACAGTTACAGTACAAAAATTATAAATTTTTATGTTCGAGTGTACTTAATATCATTTGCAACTTTACAACCAATACTAATCTCTATATGAATAAACTATTGATGCTCGGTATGAGAAAAATATTTTATTTATAAGTACCTTACAAAGTTAATTTTTTTGATTATTGCAGTAGGTACTTGGAAGAAATAATTAACTGAACATATGCATTTTTCTTCATTCTGAACCTATTAAAATGTTTTGATTATATTTTATTAAAAAAATTAAGTACATATCTCTATAAAAGCTCATATTAATATTGTATTATAATAATGTAGAATAAACAATTTATCATTTCAGTTTTGGCCGAACAATGAGTGAAAACTTTTAGGTAGGTTTAAATTTAAATTTTAAAAATTTCATCTCACATCGAGATAAGTTGAAATATGAACTTTTTGATAGTTCCCAGATTATTTGATAATACAGTATTATTAGTACTTAAAGTTAATGAAATTCTTATGAGGCGCTTACGAAGCGCCACTGATCTATATCAAGATAGCTTTTTATACAATTCTAAATATCCATTAATTATAATTTATTGTAAGAAATTATTACATACGCATACACATTATAATATTATATGGCTGAATTACCAGTCGCTGCAGGGTTTCAGAAAAAAGAAAAATATATAAATAAATAGTTATAATAATTCACAATTAATGTTTAGCAAAAAACATTAACTGGAAATAATTTGATTTCTAAAAATTTAATAATATTTATAGATATTGGGAAAGCAAACAATAATAAACAATAAGTAAATATAAATATATAAATAAAAATAGTATCTATGAATAAATAATTTAAATTGCTTAATGTTTTATATACTCTTTCATTTAATAATATGTTTAAAATCTTTTATACCTGATCCATGTCTCGTATTACGTCGAGGAAAATATATGCAACTGAATACATTAATTTTTTTTTAGTAAAGAGATCATTTCTAAAAAATGCCATTTGAGAACCATCTATTCAAATTTCCATGAGTTAGAAATGTTGATAAAGAGATTGATCTAAGTGATATGGATCTTTTTTGTGCTTCTTATAGGCTTTTATGGATAGCTTGTTAATAACAACTTTTCTACTCATATAATAGTACCATCTTACAACTTTCAAAAGTTAAATCTCAATAATTCAACACCTAATATTTATCTTTCTTTTAGGTCTTTCGTTATTAAATTTAATTGATGAGAAGATATCCTAAAAATCCTACTTTAGTCTTTAATAATAATTTATAAAAAGTATATTATATATCATAGTGATAATGGCATTATGAAAAATTAAAGTAAGCAAATGATTCATTGAATGGGAACATTAAAATCAAACTCCTTTAAATTTTAATAATTTACTGCGAAAACAATTAATAACAAAATATTTTTCAACAATAATTGAGCTCCATACATTTTTATAAGATCAACCATTCTTGTTGACTTAATTTGGTAAAAATTTAAATAAATAGCATTAGACTTAGAACAATTATTTGTTCGAAAATAAGAAGCTTTTGAAATTAAAAATTATATATTCAGATAATTTATTAATTATTATCATGTTCAACTGATTTATTCCTGTTATTTCACATTTATTTCCAATTCCTATATGCGGAACAGCTGTTCGAAAATGTACCTATTATTATTATTGATTACTCTAGAGATTGAATGTTGTTGATTCTTTGATTTTTTTTTTTTTGTTTAGATTCTGCTCAATGCTGTTAACTCGTAGTTACAAATCCATTTCTATGTTCAAAGATTTTAGCAAGCTTTTAATATTTTATTTTCATTTACTGTTTATATACGCCATGTTTTACATTTAAAGAGCATTTTATAAAAATGTTCTACGCTGTAGACCACTTTTGCAATATTTTAGATTTTAGAAGATTTTTCCGTTTTTATTTTCTTCAGTTATTGTGTACTCTGGTTTAGCTTGTAAAGCTTATGCCTTATGGATGGAAATGATTTACCCCGCATAGACAATATTTACATTATAGTTTTACTCGGTAGCATAAATGAAATAATTTGTATGGAAATACCGATACATAAAAACGACATCAGCAGGCTCCCAGCAACGAATTAAAAAGTTAAAAAGACCTTAATTCTATAATTTGTGTACGACCCACCGGCTGCTCACAGTCATCAATTAATAATATGATAAAATAAAACCGAATACACCATCAATTACGTTGCATATTATTATATAAAAAAAACCCTATTCAACGCAATCCATACATTGTATATTTATATTTATGTATTATTACAAGTCTAAATTCCAACACGAAAACGAGCCAGTTTCGAAATTAAAATGTACTGCTTATAAAACTGCAATACTGCGCGCCACGTTACGTGTTATATTTTATAAATTGTATAGCGGCGCGTTTTGCAAAATGAACAATGAAATATGTATCATCGGGGTGAACTCTTTTTTCGCTACTCGTATTTCGACTGCAACAACGCTCGCGTCTCACTGTGTTTATTTATGAACAATACGGTGAATTAGTAACACCGCGGCGGACCGCGTGGCAAGTCGGTTCATAATTGAACAGCTATAAGAATTTTTACGGTGTATTTCGGGCGACGTGCACGCGGTTGCGCGCAGTGACCGCCGCCGACAATTGATTTCGTGAGAGTTCGTGGCTGTGCGTTTTCGATACGCAAAACAAATAAAGTCACAGCTGGATTATAAAGCTTTTGCCGCTCGTCACAACACGTTTACTCCTTATGATCACGACCCGACGACGCTTTCTCAGCACCCACCCAACCACCCAACCACCAACCCACCCCACACACATGCACACCACCTCTATAACGACATTTAATCACTTGTTTCACTAAGCATGTACAAAACATTGGGTCGATATGGTTATTCGGAATTAATTAATTTTTTTTTTTATCTCATTCCCTCGGTTTTTGTTAAATTATATAATATTTACGACGATCTCACGACATTCCGTTCACGATTACGTCTAGCGCACTAACATATTTTTACCGTCGCCCTCCAAGGGTTGTCAACCTAACCTAATGGTTTGTCAATGTTACAAATACGTAATAACCTGACGAAAATACGAAACGTACTTGGTCTGAGGCGGAACGACGTTCCAACTGTATCCCTGCAGCACTTTGCTCACGCTCTCGCTCAGCTGCGGATTCTTTATCTGGTTCATCGCTTCTCTGGCAGCCGCCACGCTTCCAGCAGCGCTCGCCATGATCGTGATCTCGGGTTTCGAATTATTCGCGATCTTCAGCGCCGCGGCCGCGTTCGGTTCACCGGAGCAAAACGCTACGGTTGTAGTAGGATCGCCGTTCATGTCGTCAGTGCTGAATCAAACCGATAGCGACGTGTAGTATAAAATAATAACGTGCGCGAAATGTAATGAGTAAACACGGTTGTAATTAGAGCAAAAAACGCGGACGGCTGTGATTGAACCAACGCGAACCAGACGAGAAAATGTACTGTTGGACGGAGATCTCGTCCGCCCGTCCCGCGCATAGATCTTATCGTCGATCCTTCTTACTCCCACCATGTTCTAGAGCAGGCGGAGCGTAACAAAAATCCCGGGCCCCTCTTAATTACATGGCATTTTTATACGGAGCATTAACTTTGATATTTTTTTTTTTTTTCAATTCCCGAAAAATCAGAATACAATTTTAAAAAAATACATATTAAAATAGAATCAACAAATTCAGTTAGCGCACGCGATGCATATCTCGTAACAATAAAACAAAATTATTACCTACACTCTACGGACTTTGCATTTTTGTCGGTCGACCAAGGGGAAATATCACGTAAAATTGTTTAACGAATTGTGTATACGATATGAAATTAAGGTGTCATAATTAAAGATGAGGCTTAAAATATGATAAAAGTATATCGTATGAACTAGCTACTAGCGGCTCGCAAAGTGTGCCAACACCCTAGAGCGATTAACGATTTAGTTGAAATTGTAACTATTATTATTTTTTGTGGTTACACCTTTACACTTTCAAAAAAACTTATTATGTTTTCAAAAGTATTAGAAATTATATACTTATAGAAATTTGAGTGTTGTTAATGAAATTTATTCTATTACTTTGTCGGTATAAAGATATAATTGAATATTCAATTTCACTCAAACGTATCTTATATCGAATAATATGAACGGAATATTACATACATCATCTAAACTTAATAAATCGTTTAAACAATTTACTAAAAAACTTATAATAAAGCATTTAAAATATTTCAAATGATAAAATAAGATTATATTTCATATGACCAAAATTTCAAATCTTAGAACTCAGAACTTCACTACAAGTCTATAATCAAAAATATACAATATATGTAAGGATTTACACTACCCTAGTGATTTATCCAGTGTTGATCAAGACGGTGAAATTTTGTTTTTTTTTTTATAAAATGAATATCTTAATGCTATCTTAATAGCAATGATCAAAAACTAAATTTGTTCATTTTTTTTAAATAAATAAAAATGTTCTAAAAAAATTTCAAAAAATAACACACTTTTATACAATTTATAGATTGTATAGGGTTTATTTGTACGAACATTTTAACAGTGAAGCTCCTTAATTTCATATACTGCTAAAATGAGACTAGAGTTTTAATATTATTTTTAATTTATGAGCCAAATGGTTATCAGGTGGAAATTTATAAAAAAAATTAATTCGATGATAAGCACTTGTATGATACCAAAACATAAATAATGATTATAATACTATTTTTTTTAATAAGCTGTTATAAATTATCGTAATTTCTCGCAAAAACAATCAGTTGTATCGTAGATAAAACTTAAAGCGTTTATAAAAAAATCTGACTGAGCCAAATTTTTTGATTTTTATTGCTATTTATAATAGGATATGGTGAGTCATACATTTCATTTTCACGTCAAAATAAATTGTTTGACCAAAAAAAAGAAAAAATTAAACTCAAGCTCTTTTTAGTATTTTTTATTTTTATAAATACTATAGTAAAAATTTGAATATTACCTTTTTTAGTTAAGTGCTTTCAGGATCTAATTTCCATTGAAATGAGACTTTTCGTGCAGTTTTATTAACCCAAAAATGATACCATTGAAAAAAATCATTGTATATTATACTGTATAACACGATAACAAATACATTTTAACATTCCTTTTTTTACTCAAAATCTAGAATATTAAAATCTAAGACAGAACTAAATGTCACAGAACTATGAAAATATTTATTATATAATAAAATGTTGAGGATGATCGTTTTTCAACAACTAGAAAAAGTTATAAAACGTACATTATTCATAAAACTCGTATGTGGGGATGCTACCTGTTCTGGGGTAATGTATGCGTTTTTAACTGAAATTATTCATTGGTGAGTTAAAGCATTTTTGACGAACTTATCATAAAATTGAACGTCTTATAGGTATTACGTTTATTATTTTATACATGATTCATAATGATTGATGGATATTGAGTACTAAATAAACCTATTTATACATACCATGTACTGAGTTACATCAAATTATATTGATTATATTGAAGTTCCAAAAATGTATTTTATGTAATTTATTTAACTATGTGTTGTATCTCATAATATAATTTATAACACAATAATAGCAAACTCATCTATACAAAGTGCTTATGGTTTCCGTCGTCTAAAATAACAATGAATATATCGTATAAGAACTATAATATGCTATATACAAATTGTATTTTTCGTACCCTCTTCAGAATTTGGATAGGGTAGTGAATTAATTATTTACTTTATTAATTATAAACTGAAGGTGCATTATACGAGTATGAGCAACTAACTCGAATAACAAGTACATAAAGATTTAACGATTAACCACTCACTTACTAAATTTAATGAATATTAGTTAAGTACATTTTTCTGGCTTTTGAATGTTATTTCAATGTAATTCAAGTCATTGTTAAAAAATCACAAAAAAAGCAGTATTTCGGATAAGATTTTAGCTTGTATTGTATATTTCTCGAGTAACTCTGATACCAATACAAAATGAGTAATTTTAGATTAATTTATTTTTATTAAAATGTGTAAAGGATAAAACTATAAAACAAATTTTGGGATTTTAACGATATGATTGAATGTAACTGTGAATAAAATATATTTCTCAGAGCTACAATCTGAATTACGTCGACTTAAGTCTTTATACAGGGGAGGAGGGGGCAATAGGGAAAATTGCCCCACACCCGGTCATAAAACAGTGATTTAGAAGTTGATCATAATGATTATTTTAATATGGTTTAGTAGATATTTATTTCAATTTTAATTAAGTTATACATTCAAAATTAAAAGTTGGTACTTTCTAAAACAATAAGACCCATCACAAGGATTTCTATCGACAGTGTGATAGATTTCTATACACATCTAATATTTATGTCGATTAATAATAAGACTATTTCTTTATCTATTCCTATTAATTTATATATATATATATTGCCCCCCCCCCCCCGCCCCCTTTATATCCACCACTGTGTATTTTTAATTTTTATTATTTATCAATTATTTATTAAAATATCATGATTTTCAAACCTAAATATAAACTTTAAAAAAAATATAAAAATTCCGTTACCTAAAAGTTCAGCCAACAGTATCTATTAAATATTTAAATTAGTGCTATTATTTAAACATTTATAATAAAATAGTAATTGTTTTTAGCTAAAAGTTTGCAATTTTATTCTGTTGAAAATTTTAAAGTATATTCCATACACGTTTATATTTTTGTTTATATTTAACTTTCAAATGTTAATACAAAAGTTAATACAAAGAAATCTACCCGAGATGGAATCACAAGATACCAAGAAAATTGTTCAGCTTCGGCAGATTTCCGGCTTACTCAAAAAGTATAATAGCTTTAAATTTAGGCCAAAACCATTGAAACTTTCCGACCAAGATATATTTTCCTTTTATTTAGGGCCAATCAGAAATCTTACGCAGTTTTCCCTGTGCTACGAATCAATACTAAACAAAACATCGAACACACCTAACGTGTATCCAGAATAAATTACATTTGTATAAAACATTACCGTTTCAAATATAAAAATGTTTGTCTTACAGAAAACTCTACATTAATTATAAATTATAATAAACGCTTTACACTACGATATATTATTTTTATTTTTAAACATTGTTTCCTTGTTACACTCTGTCAAATAATATAATCTTATTAAAATATTTTTCTATTATTAAGTATCATGACGTTAAAAAAATACATTATCCTATAATTATATATAAAATCATCATATGTTTTTAGATTTAACTGAATTGTTTTAAAATGTGTTTTACGATCATAAATAATTTTTATTTATTTGAAAGGCTTGAAGCCTAAAATCTTCAAACTACATTTACAAAAATAATTTAAGATCAACTTTGATGGATTATTTGATAGTAAAGTACTTCATAAATATTCAGGTAATATATGCAAGAATACAATAACAAATTTGAATTTATTTACATTTTAAAATATATATTTAGTGTACGTATGTGATGGAAAAAAAATTGAAAATAAATACTGTTTTCTTGATTAGTAAATATTATTACAAATTTGTTGTTAATTTATTCTTTATAAATGTTATGCATTATAACCAGATGAAACAATGCCGATAAAATGACATAAACGTATTATTAAAACTTACTAGTGATTCAATTGAGTAACAAATCAAAAATATGTGTTATCACTTCAATGAGTCACTATACAATACATCGGTAAGCCCTACAAATGTGATAGCTAACAATTGAGCACTTGGTCTTTTGATGATTATAAACACATTGGTATGACTAAAGAAACAATTATATAGATATAAAAATAATAATTGCGAGATTTTCAACTAAATCTTAAATAATATCATCGATTTTTATAACTATTAAGCAGTGATGTAAATAATATTTTACTGAATCATATCCGCGCTGATTCAAATGTACCGATTTTTAAGTATCATATGCTGAGCACAATTTATTTTAAAAATAATTATTCGTTATAAATATTTTAGTTTTAAAAAACGTGCATATTTAGTACCAGATGTCAGAGTATTATCAGCTGTCGTCGCACTGAATGGATTGTTTGTTACGATCTAGTCTGTGCTAGAGGTATATCCGGTTGAACTGGGAGTAGCAATTTAGGACCCTTGAACGTTACTCGGGGAGCAGTGTAATAATTTACTCATACAAACGGAAGTAACCCCAAAAAAAAATCATAAATTGATAAAATTTAAAATATATAGTAATAACTTTTCGGATTAAATACGTAGGTAATACTCATTTTAGATTATCAATAAAAACCAAATGGCTGCGGATATCTTATTATGCAGCAACCTTCAGACCTTCATTAAAAGCTCAGTCAAACGCATAAAATGGATATCAAAAAGTTGTAGCTGTGCGTACTTGAAAATCAATATTTATAATGTTCATGTACCTCTATTTTATCTCAGGCTTGCAAAAATTTTGTCATTTAGTTGAAAATATTATATTTTAGTAAAACTAAAAACAATGAAGTATCACATCGACAATATCAATAGTTCAAGAGAAAATAGCCACAAGTATTAATGTTAAATCAATACCTTTTTTTTTGCTTTTTATTGTTAGAAAGTATTCCAAAAATGTTTAAGCTTTAATGATTATGGTAGAGAGAAATAGGCGGTCGAAAAAACCACTAAGAATAAGCGCTGCGGGTATCCTAGTTCTTACTAAAAGATTAATTGGTTTCATACAAAAACATTTTTATTAATAATTTTAGTATTTATTGAACTCAACAATACGACGAATGTATCGATCAATACATAAATATTATATTAGATAAATAAGATATTAGTATCATGAAAAAAAAACACAAAAGCCATTAATGAATAGTGATACTTTTCGTTGAACAATGGACATTTAAATGTAACTATATAAAGCTATAACAATTAGTTATTGTAATTTTGTGTAAATTTACATAAAATAATAATAGACGATGAAATAATTATTTAGACTAATGTCTACAGTAACTACTGAAACGCTGCGATGTATATGATACTACGTTTATATGTTCGATTTAATTCGTGATTAAAATAAATAACTTGAAAGCGATTTGATAAACTCATGCTTTTTTTTGTCTAAAAACAAATTAACCGTGAAAAAATGTCCACCAATTTAAAATTAAACGGTGGATGATTTTTGACGAGCGAAAAATTTAGTCCATTTTCATCACCTGTGGAAGAAAAAGAAGAAGCATAATAACATTATAATTCATGTACAAATCTTTGCGCTCCGCTTACGCTACAATGCGAAAACATTATTACCTATGTATAATATTTGCTTATAAAGATTAAACCATTTGTTGTGTTTATTGATAATATTACTGATCCATCTACAATATAGGACTATGTGGCGTATTAATTGATTATGCACCCGTCGCATACTTGAAGGTGTACTACTCCTTCAGAAATGTAAATTTTAAATTTTAAATAATTTACACTCCAAAAAATTATTTTTAGTTATATGAATGATCTTTACATACAATAATATCATGGTTTTATTTGTACTTTAAATGTATGCAAAATACAGGATTAATATATTTTCCGGGCGATAAAATAGTGTGCTGTATCATATATTAATTTTATATCACCTCACTGAACACTGGTCCACACTAAGATATAGTTCAGTATTCAATTATATTTCGGAAAAGAATTCAACCAATTAATAACAATATAATACTGCAATTATTTGCGTTATGGAAATTAATAAATAAAATAAACACGAATTCAAAGCAACCATAAATTTAATTATAGCAGCCTTACACTTTTTCGACACCGACAACAATAAAAAAAATAAGTATATCATATACTGTAAACCTCTGTAAATAAAATATAACAGTTTAGAAAATTTAAAACATGATAAAAATATGATTTATCAATATATTTTATGTCTATGTTTAAAATGTGTCATCAAAGCGGCATAATTGTTCAAAGCGTTAAAATAACAACAAAAAATGCAATACCGACACAAATCTTTGACAACGAACATAACTGAATATTTTATTTTTATTTTTATTTATTTCAAAAGAATAATCGGCTCCACTGATGGTATCAGTTTATTTATGGCTTATGTTTATTGCAGTACACTATTTTCTTGATAAAAATCTATAATATGCTTCTACATGGTGAAACACCTAATTTTGGGTTAGGGAAGTTTCATTCTAAGATCGTAGTATTTACTACATTCACTCAACGAAACCGACAAGTTATAAGATCTAAACTACTTCGGAAAAGCTATTCGGCCGACAGGGAGGACATTTGATTTTTTGTAATTATGTTATCTCCAAAATCCTAGAAATCCTAACTGCAAATTTCAGGACACCAACTCGCTGTATAATCGCTGTGATAAAAGAAGGTTATATGATTTTTAAATCGTTGTATTCATAATTTTTTTCACAGAGTGAAACACTTCAATATGATTATAAGAATGACCAAACTTACCTGAAGTAAATACACTAATTTCATATGTTCATCAAAAAAATAGTTTTATTAATACACTCTAAACATAATAAATATTTAAGTATTTATGTTAAAAAACCTATGTATATTTATTAAACGAATTGGGTCGATAGAAGCCGATTTCATTTTAACGAAATAATCAGTTATAACTCTATAATAGGGCTATATTTTTATTTATTTATTTAAAGAGCGTTTGTGATGAAGCATTACAGCTTAGAAATCACAAAAATAGTAAGGCTATCAAAATTTATAATTTGATATGTTTTTCCTGATGTTGAAGCCGTCGAAACATGTGTATCTTTACAATCCAAACTACATGTTTTGAAACGTTTAGTTCTTATAGACTATAGTTATCCATGATTTATAACGGTGAAATAGGCAGGAAATACATTGAGTCTACTCTGTAATACAGATTTTTTAGATAACGTTTCGACGAATTCGCACATATTTTTGCGGAGATGAGGCGCCAGATAAAAGTTTAGGCAAGGGCTTTTATATTTTGAGATGAAGAACTACAATATTTAAAGTATAAATGATGATGGCAATAATAAAACGATAACTTCGAAAAGTAAATATTAAATAATAAAAGGTCCCGCACATGAAATTGCGAAATGATGTACCTGTACGTGAGTGACTTAGAACTTAAATACTTTATGATGAGTCAAGAGTGCGGCGACACGTTTTACATCACAAATTTCTTAGTGAAATTTAAATTTTTTATCGGTATTCTCGTCCGCGCGTATACCCGTTATTATATATACATGCGTAATGCGTGTGTCGTACATTCCAGAGAGTGTGCGTATGCTTTATATAATGCATATATTGTATTCATGGTAATATATAACAAGATAACACAGCCGCGGTCCAGGCAAATCAGCAATAACATATTTACGTGTATCTTACCTACTTCCTACATACACACAAAACGTTGGTTTTTTCAATATTATAATAATAATTATTATATCCCATTAGATTATTTCCGTCGAATATTATTTAATTTACTAAAACATGCACGCGTAAGTACTTGCAATATAAATGGGTTTTGGTTTGATGTACACCAAATATAAAGAGATGATGGTCAATATCCGCTCTTTTTTCGTTTACTCGCGTCACAAAATAATCCGTGGAACTTTTGGAAATATTTTACAAATCATTATTTTGACAAGAAAGAAAACCTATAACGTTTCCGCATCTGACATATTATATATATATATATATATATATATATATATATATATATATATGATGACAAACGCGTAAATAAGTATACATCTCATGCAATATGTATTCAGACCTGCGCTGCCGTGGCAGTTATAGGCTATTCGCCGTCGAATATATTATACGCACGTCTGGTTTTGTACTAGGTATTTTCTTTCCTTTTTTTTTTTGTGGGGAGGGGATTTTTCGTCGCTTTTTTTCGTGTGATAGCGACAAAACATCAAGAACCGTTTCCGCGACGTGTTCGGACGGGCGAGGGTGTGGTAGAAAATAAATCGATGTTCTTCGCAGTGACCGCGCGGAATATGTATCACACGGAAAAGTAGTCCGTATGAAAAATAAACTGTTATAATATATTAAATTAACTGATGAAAGAATAAAATGCTAAAATTCTTACTCGTATAAACACAATTATAGTCGAACCTCTATTTAACAAACTTGACGGTTCTTTGAAAACCATTCTTTAAAAAGAAATATACATTTTTTTCACTTGAAAAACTTGTTTTAACTGAACGAAATGTATGCAATAATATTATAAATATATAAAAATTATTATAAATAATAATATGTATATTATTATTGTCGCCGCGGTCTTTTGAGATCAATAAAAAAAAAAAAAAAAATATGTATATGTCTAATAATAACGTAAAATAATCACTTATATAATAATAATAATAATAATTATAATAATATTATTAAGTAAAAAAATTAATTTATATAATAATAAATAATACTACGTTAGTAAGTACATTGTAAAATGTATACATACGAGTACAATAAACTAGTAAATAAAGTAAATAAACTCATTTTATGTATGTACCTGATAAATGTTTTTTTGGTCAAAGAGCTGTATAAATGTTCGCGGTTATTTAATGAATTAAAAATGTCTTTTGGTACATTTTCAGTATGCTGAAATCCACGACAAATAGAATCGAAAGAAGCTTGTTGTACCCCGAAACTCGCTATTTTGCCACCCTTTTGAAAGCTCCAAAATACAAATATAACTATAAAATAATAATATAAAATTAATTCGTTAAGTATAGAAACGTTATTTAATGAAAATGTCATGGTTCCATAAAAAAATTCCTAATGTACAGAGTTTCGTGTAATAGAATCTCGACTGTTTGCATAAATATAAAACAAATCTTCAACATTTACTGTCGGTTTGCTTTATTTATACTAGAATCATTATTCTGTAATTTATTGTATAAGAACTGCAACACAATAAAGTACGCATAAAATAGTCTAGGCACAATATAATATAATGAAAGGATTCAAAATTGTGTTCAGAGTTTTTCTTTCAAAAAATCTATATTTTCTGTATAAACATAGATATTTACCCTAAAAATTGAAAATCTTAGAGAAAAAAATTGCTAAAAAATTATTAAATTATACTTGGACTCTAATTAAAATAACAATTCTCAATAATTCGGGTACTATAACTACGTGCGTACCCCAAAACCGAAAATCTGCGCACGTCAATATTGCGTCATGTACGAATATCGAAATTAGCGATAGCCACGGCATGACGTGTACTACGACGACGACCGTAGATAGTATATTATCGGGTCAAAGGGTGTTGAACGCATGCAGTATAAAACAGCGCGGATCTTCATTTAAAAATGAAAAAAAACGATAAAGGAACAGCCCGATGTGGAAAGCGTCGTTTCAGCGGAAAAACAACGATTGAGAATGCGTCGAGACAATCGCACCGCGCGCAAATAACTCTCCATCGCAAACGAGCGTCGCGGCGATAGCAAGGAGTTACATATTTTATCATCCCGTCTACACGCGTTTTATGAATAACTTGTGAGCACCGCGAGATTTAGCTTCACGGTTCGTTTTATTTGGCACCAGAAGTGTAAAATGCGAGCGTATGTTTTGGTTCCGAGTAACGGACGCGGCTTTCTTGTACCTAAGCGTTAACTTTGTACCATATACGCGTTTATGCAACGTACGCGTTTACTAGCTGTTTATTAGTCATTATTTATCGCTTTTAGGTACATATTATAGGTACACGATAAACCCGAGACAATTGCCGGACTTACACCATTATAGAATAGTACTGCGTTTAAAATAACTATCAGATAATTTCCAGTCAGTGCTTGATTACAGTGACGTTTTTCTAGATTTTTTTTTCGATTTAAAACCGAACTTTGTACTCAAAAGTGTACTAAATAGCGAGTAGACTCGCTGTAAAGTACGATCTCACCAACAACCTATACAGGCCAATCTGACTCTTTTTATAATCAAGCGGGACAGATGCACGCTTTGCCTCAACAGTTTAGAAGAACGCTGATATTTACTTCCATTACATTTTTAATTTTTATAACTCGGTGAGCTATATTTACGATGACTCGGTGACTTACAAACGACTAATTGCATCCTAGAAGCAAACAAAAATAAATTATATCGTGAATTATACATGGTAAAATAATATTAATATGATTTACAATGGTAGGTAGTGAATATTGCTTACTAATATTTACTATTGTTAGTCACACAATACAATGTATAAATTGGTGTACGTATTATTTTGAGCGCTAACATGCGGTTTTCTTTATTCTTATTTAAGCGCGAACCAAGTATTTATGCGTTCACCAATAAATATCATATTATATCTTCTTAAATACTTTAGAAGCGCGCATTTTTGGAGAAGATCTAACACTCATGATTATGTCCCCTCGTTTTTGGCTACAAACGTTAACGCTCTTTCCTGCACTTCTTTACACCAGCTTTCCAATTCAGCAGTCCCGTTTTCCCGATTCAACTCGATGAAAAAATAATACTGGAAGACGTTGATAATATCATTATGATGTGAAGAACATGGATGGTTGATAAATGTGTGGAAAATGAACACAATATCATCTTGTGATTAAAAGTCGTCATTTATTTCGACAAATGATCAAATGTAAGGTAAACTTCAATGATTGTTAATTATGTTTTTGGTAGTACTATTGTGTTAGTGTATAGACTCAAACTTAAAAGAACCTAATGACTATATTATTCGTCTTTAGTGTAATATATGTGTGTGCACTTTAAGGTGTTATAACTCATGGATCATTGACCATTGTATGTATAGTTCATAATTATTGTTTTTCCAATTTTATAAAATAAAATATTTCCATTGTTATTCATATTAATTATAATTATAATAACTCATATAATCTGTATATACAGAGACTACTATTAAATATTGGTTCATACGGTTCGGTAGATATAATTATAAAATTACATTATTTTAAGTAGGTATGAATAAATATAGTTTAACTTAAATACAGGAAATCCGAAACACGTGTCGCTCTAACACGTCGTACTATACATACCTATAACAATTTTACACGCACGTCACCGTCGTTGCAGTCAGTTGTGGAGACAGGCGACGGTAGCGGTGGTGGTTGGGCGTTTTGACAGCTCTGCGTGGCCACACCTCGATGGCCTTCCATTGGTTTGATGTTCAAACTCGACCGTGCTCGTACATAGATATAAATATAATATATTATTATCATAATATATAAGATTATTAGTACAATATTATTATACGGGATGTTTCAGATTTCATGTGACGGCCAATTTCTTTACAAAATATGTATCAGATAAAATAGTCCACGTGAAAACACAGTTTATGATATTTCATTTATATCAATACGAATTTTTAGTTAATTTTTTTTATTATTTATTAAAAAGAGAAATTCATTTGGTATACCATAAAAAAATCAAATGAAAACTGTTAACAATGCACAAAAATTGTTACACCTAGTGCAATAAGGGTGCCCTTGGTGGGGAATGAAGTTCACTCTCACATCTTGAATATTGGAGAGCACACCTTTTCTAGTCAGTCAAGTTTTTAAAGTTGTATGCTACTCTTTAAAAAAAATGCACGCATTGTAAACTAAATGTTAAGTATTTATGTTAAATAAATGCTGTTTTTAATTATATAATTTAATATAATTGTTTTCGCATATTCATGACCAAATACATACAAACAAATGATAACGTGTCATTACAAATGTAACATGTCATACAATTACAAATTTATATTGTTATTATGTTATCGATGAGTATACAGATTTAATTTTGTTCTCGACGTGTAATAATTTTTTTATCATCGAAAGTTTGTAAAATGTGAGCGCTTCTTATTATTTTTATATTTGTACGTCAGTTTGAACATCGTAGCCGTTAACCAGCCTCATTACATAAAACTCAGGCTTAAAAATAACTGAATGGCTCACGAGTGTTGGTAGTTTAGTGAAACGTAGTGCTGAAACACAATAACAGTCTGATATTGTAGAGGATATAAGTTGTCTTTATCTATAGAATACTTTGAAGTTTAATAATCGCAATGTATTCTTCATCTATTATTATTCAGAATATAGTCGGACATAAAATCATTGGCAAACTTCGTGTGGGTCCAAAAATAACAATCCAAAACTATGTTTAGTCAGTATCTTTGTAACTTAATTTTTTTTCAGCAGCAGAAGCAACGATAGCAGTAATTGAGAACAGTATTTTAACATGATAATACATTAATAACTTAATTTGACCTTGTTTGTAGGTTTAACAAAATAGATTATATAATTAAATATTTTTCCCAAAAAGGAAACCACTAAAAAGAGGAATACCCATAGTATTGAGTTAAGCGCGTGCACTTAACTGTCTGGCTCTATGTGTTTACAGATTTTGAAAGTGTACCACGCTTAAGTTGCCGATATACTTTTAAGATTTCATTGATTTTAAATCAGAACATTTTAAAAATGTTAAAGAGACGTTTGTAGATTAAACAAAAATGATACAAGCTTGTACTACTATTGACAATTATTAGTCGAATAATTTTCACGTGCCTATACAAAAAACCGAAATGACGCCACCACTGTTAAAAGTAATCTGAAAGATACCGCTTACATATTAAAATATATTTGATGAATAGTGAACTCGTGAACATAACTGGCGGTAACGGTCAGACCGGATGCTCAAACATCTTTTTTTTCTTCTTCCCCGCCAGAATAATATTTATATTATTCTCTATTCGTCGTTGCCGCCGTCGCCGTCGCTGCTTGCCTCCGCAATAAACTGTTCCGATAAGTGAAATGTATTATCATAAACAAAATGTGTATAATATTATTATTATAAATGATTACCGCCAAAGGCCAATAATATCTACATTTTAAGACGTGGCGACGACGTATGTGTATTATTAAAATGTATAATATATACGCGGCGGTGACACTTCAACAATTCACATCTCTAAAAACGCCAAAGACGACGAAATCAAATTTAAGTCAACAAAAATAACGTAAACAATAATGTTGTAATATATTATATGCGTGTGTGTGTTCGAAATATCAAACTATATATCAATGCAGTATGCACTGAACTGCATAATACACTAATATCATATACAACGGTCACGGTGGACTATACCTACCCCATACGTATACATAAAAAACTGAAATAGTAGTAAACGCGCATACATGTGGAATAGTTTCGAAGGGTATGGTTAAGCGACGTTATATAAACATTACATGACGTATGTATACATACAATACTATACGTGTTGATATTGTGGAAATTATAAAATGTAATTTATGAGAGTCGATGTCTTCGTTAAAAAAAAATTTTTCTTTATACTGCAATATTATACGTAGGTATATATATTGCGTGTGTATGTGTGTTTAATCACAACTGATCAATTTCATATTATAATGATGGTTAATTTATTTTAAACTAAAACGTTAAAAAATTATTTAAGATTAATTTATATTAAATATTAATGAAAACACAAAATATACTAAGGAATCAAACAATTTAAATTGTTTTAAATTTCAATCATAAATTACAAATGCAGTTATATTTTGTTTTGGAACTGTCTCGATTAGTTATTCTTAAAATTGTAATGTTGTAAAAACATTTATAATTATGTTATGAGTGATATGTTAAAAAATAAATGTTTCAACTCTACTCAAATTATTAGTCGTCAGTAGCAGTTGCATACAACCATAAAAAAAAATAATAATAACAAGTTCAGATTTATTCAGACAGTTAAACATGTTTATTGAGCCGAATAATAAACATAAAACGATTTTAATAATAGGTATTACACTCGTATTTCTCTGAGGTTCACCATAAAAACATTTTAAATAATTAATATAAACCCCAGAGTTTTACCAAAATGAATCCAAACGAATTCAATTTACCTTCATTTTCATTTACATTTTTTTTTTTTTAATTAAAAGAAAACAAATCATAATTTAATCCAGGTGGGGACGCGAGGTAAAAATTATGATAAACTTTAATTTCATCTTTTATGAATATTATGACCTAGATCTTTACTCATATAATGTTTCTCATATAATGAAAACAGTTAAGTGGCCCTTAAGCTGCGGTAGTTACATTTACGTAAACTAATAGCGTCTAGCATACACATATACATGTACCTATATTAAATAAACTTAACTGTAATCACGTTTTGAATTGTAAACAATTCGATAAAATTGTTGAAAATAACGCATTATAAGACCATATTATTTGACATTTGTCAAGGATGCACAGAGTGATTTATTACCTATGCTCACCCCTTTTTTGGCTATAAAAATGCTTACATTTCGATTTTTTTTATGTTCAAGTTATCATTAAATCAATGTTTTCCATATTTTTTTATGCCATCCTTAAAGTGACATGAAAAAATTAAGTTATAGAAACCATAGGCTTTACAGTAACTTGAACATTAAAAAAAAAACTCAAATTAAAGCATTTTTACGGCCAAAATAGAGGATAAGTATGGTTAATGAATCAACCTGTATGGCTGTATATATATTATACTACTTTTTAATTCGGAATAGAATTTCAACGATATAGATGTATAAGGGTAGTTCTTTTGTAATTTTTTAATTTTAAATATACTTATTAATTGATGTAATCAATTTTACTTGAATCTTAATTATAACGACGGCCAAAATACTTATCAAAAAATAAAGTTTGTCCTGGAAAATTAAAGCCGTGCCTACAACTACAACGTAACATAATTTGATTATCTTCATTATCTCAGGAAATATTGCAATGAGTAAATGAGGACGTTCTGTGCCCACTTTGTATATATATATAATATGTATATGTGTGTGTACACGGACATTGTTGTATGTACTTACTATTGTCATTAAAACGAGAGTTATTTTTATAATTAAAGATTTTCAAAAAAATTTTATCATTGTATCACCTAATATATATTTAACATTTACAAAAATACATTATTAAATGTAAATCTTTTAAGTATATTGTCTATGTTATTTTCAAACTCATTTTTCTATTGGGACTCTGTTACATGAAAACGGAAAAGGGCAGACTTCTATTGAACGTTTTAAATTGCTTTCGAATACTGTTACGGTATATGCTATCTGCCTTATTTATAGAATATCGATTTAATTCTTCTCGAATTGATTTTTACGGAAAACAGTTTTAAACAAAGTACATATAATATTAGCAATGTAGTATTTACGTTGGCTGTAGCTAAATCCTATATGGTAATATAAGTTATGAACTTATAAATATTTGGTGAAAATTCAAAATATAAAATAAATGTACTCGTATAGTATTACTACGTTTAATATAATTATAAGTTTTAAGTATTGTGTAAAAACTGTCTTCACAAATAATTGAAACTCGTTAAAACAAAATTGTTTTCGAACTAAGAAAATTGTAATAATAGCATTAAAAGTTTTTCTACATTTTCTTGTGTTTAAGAAACGGAAAGTAACAGACATACCTGAAAACTGCCAAAGAAATATACCTATACGCATAATAATAAGCCATATACTCTCATATGTATACATATTTGAAACACTATGATAGTATGATAATATTATCCGTGGAGCATTATTTGAATATAAAAAAAACAATAATAATAATAATTCGTTGATTTAATACAAATACATAACACCGTTATAGAACACTACTAAGAGAATACATTCAATGAATACTTCGTTTATAGGTAAATTTGATTTAAAATATTGTACAACATGAATACGATTTATAAACATTAGAACGTATCGGTCAATCGCTCTGCAGTTGTATTTGAATAGCGCGCCAATATTTTATACACTATTTACAGACAAAGTCAATTTTATTAACAATAGTTTGGTAAATACAAGTGCATTATTAAAGAAGTTAAAAAATTAACTTTTTATTCTAAAAATTTTATAAATTTCGAATATAGCCATTTAAGAGAACTTTCAATTTTCATTAACTTCTTGATTTTTAATAATTTTTCAGTTCACAAGAAAATAGTATGTACATTGTTTTAAATAATAATAACATTATCAGCAAACCTTATCGGAAAAATTACGAGGTGATAATAATTTACATTATTTCTTTGTAAACAAAAATAATTATTAAAAACCATGAGTCCAATTACAATTGAAAGTTAAACTGTCGACATTTTTAGAAAAATAATCGGTATAAAATAGCTATCTTAGAATTTCACAAAAACTATAAAATAAAAAGTTAATTTTTGAACTTCTTTAATGATACACTTATTTTTACCAAACTATTGTCAACAAAATTTCCTTTTCCCAGTGATGCTCATAAAAAACAGAGCTTGATAAGCTCCATATTACAAAATATTATACTAATTTTTAGATTATCTTTTTCTTTATAAACTTATTTAAAAGTATTCCAAAATGAATATTAATTATTCAAAATGACTATTTGATAAAAAGTAATTTAAAAAAAATATATTATTTACAAATCATATGCATGTGTGTGTTGAGTGTTGACATTGTAGAAACAATACGAAAAAAATATATTAGTATAATAGATTTTTTGGATTTTACAATGTAGATTGTAAGCAATCAAGATAACATACGGATTACGAATATATGTGGTATTACGATTCAAACTCACTCCGGAGATATTTTTTTATAATCATTTACACCTACATTCATTAGGTATTATTAAACACATATCGAATTGATAAAGATTCATAATATATGAGCCAATACCATCACTGACACATTATTAATAATATTGCAATAATCGATGTTGGCTGATCAAAACGAGGAATTCTTATAGCAATGCCGATATAAAAATTCACCAATAACTTACTGATAAAACAACCGACAGTAAAAAAATGTTCAGAGGCACGTGTAACCTAGTATCTATAAAATATTATAATAACTGGAATATTTTGATTCGATTTCGAGCCAGGGACGTTTATATTACCTACTTGTTTTTTAATATTTTTGGATACTTCCGGACTATTCCGAGTAATTTTGAGTCTTATAAGTTATAAGCAACTAAACCTTATATTCGTGACTATTATTAACAGCGTCCACTGTATAATGTAAACCATCTTTGTAATATCTTCTAATAAATTAACCTTTCTAATTTATAGTGTAATCCAACTTCAATGTGTATCTTATGTACATCATTTTTACCTTTGACGTTGCGGCTTTAATAATTAATAAAAATAATATGTATAATATATTATTATACGTGTATATAAACAGTAATAATAACTGGTTACTGGGATAATATGTAACAAACAACAGTGACAACAAGTAAGAATAATCCCAACCAAAACACTTTGCAAACTCCGTGTAAAAAAACCCTTAGTATAAAACAACAATTAAAAATGTTCTGCTAATAATTTAAGCTTGGCGGGACAAGTTTGTCTTCAGAAAAGAAAAAATGATTTGCGCCACTGATGCTTGCAGTAACCTAACTTAGGTACTCAATACAAGACTGAAGTGCTACATTTCTAAATTCAAACATAAGTCGCAAGTTCAATTATTAGCAGAACATGTTTATCTCTAATTCAAAGGTTTATCTCGACTTTAAAGTGGTTTTTTTTTATATACTCAGCGTTTTTTTACACGGAGTTTGCTTAGTGTTTTAATTGGGATATTACTAACTTTTTGTTGTTGTAGTACAACATTTGAAGACTCGTACTACCTGTATTTCTAGGTAATATTTAAATATAAACGGCAACAATAACTGCCAACTGGGATAATAATATGTGACAACAACACCGCGACAACAAGTGATCACAATAATATTTAATAATAATAACAAAACATCACGGTTTTCGCGTCGCGTGGTTCGCCCGACAGCCTATTAAAGTAATCGTGTCGACGTGATACTCGGTACACACACGTATAGCATGTTATGTATATGTTATGTGTGTATCGTACACGTACACACACACGCGCGCGCGCGCGCTCGCGGACACACGTTTATAAGCGTAGTATTTCGGTAAGCGGCGGCGGCAACGGTAATAATAATATTGTAATAACGTAAAGGCGCTAATAAGAGGTTAAATAGGGTTAAGCGCGAATACAAAGCGGTCTCGTTGTGCGGTATAGCGGCGGCGGCTGCGTGGTCCGTGCTCAGTGCCAACGATGAGAACCAAGTGGCGGCGGCGGCGGGGACGACGACGCTCTAGCACTGCTGCGCTCGACGCTCGCCGAGTATGTTACAAATGTATAATAATATTATTCCCGCCGCCGCGGCCGCGAGCGAGACGCGCGGACGTCGATCATGCAGCGGCGTGCGGCGCGACGGAGGAAGCGCGCGCTCCCGCGTTGACGGACCGCGTCCCTTACGTCATTAAAAAAACGCTTCGCCGTCACCGCGCGCGTACACCATTGCGGATGATGCAAATGAGCCGCCGCCGCCGCCGCCGCCGCCGTCGTCGCTCGCTCGCTCGGCACACTAGCAAATCGCCCGTAACCGACTTAATTGGACGTTATGATGATTAATAACGCTGCGTACGTGCATATCGCTACATGCCGCGTAACCGGCCCTGCCTCCGTTCCGATCTTCGGCTATTTTCAAACCGGCCGCGTCGAATGCTTCTGATTGCCGTTTGCGCTGTAACCGAATCGTGTCACCACACGTCTACGCTTCTCGTCTCCTCCCGCGACCTACACCGTTTACACTTCCTACCCCAAATGATTATCGATGTCGTGCCAGAAGTTTACGGAATAATAAATAATACATCGTAATATTGTGGGTAACGATTAAAACCCTGAAAAGTCAGTTTTTGTACTCGACCAGAAATGTTATAACAATAACATCGCATCGTTTCGTGGCGTTTCGTGCAATGTTTTAGGCGAATCTATAAAATCACAAAACAATTCAGTATAAAACTAGGCATTTACATCACCTACGGGCAGATATTATATAAATATACTATTTGTAAAATGTTGCTTTTGCAACATGGGATACGTCATTTTCAGCCATGAGAAGGGTGAAGCTAAAAAAATGGCTTAGAGTTATTGCATCAAGTGCATAGAACAACATTTTTTCCCAATATATCTACGATAAACATTAAAAAAGACCTAATAAATTAAATAATAACAAACACAATTCTTAACTAAGTTTGCATAAATTAAGCGGAACATTAATTTATTGTTAAAAAGTCTATATAAAATATATACGAAAATGTTTATTAAAATATATTGTTTAATATTTAATTGTTTTTGAAAAAATTAAATTGGGACTTGGGAGTGTGGGGACAAAGCCGGGAAAGTTCCCACGGTTCACTATAGCTTAAAAGAATTTTAGCCCTCCTAAAAATTGTACTCTAGTTGAGCCCATGCACCACTTGTACCGGAGTATAATACCTATGTTCTGAAGTCATTTCACGCACGCGAGCACATACGAAGCCTGAGGTCAACAGGTAAACTTTAGAGTTTTAGACCAAGTACCGACCGAAGGGCTAACGTTTTGTTGTCACTAGCACTACGAATTTCCGTTTGAATATTCGATTAAGAATACAATTTGTTTTTTTCCTTGCCAGACAAACAACCCTAATTGAAATTAATGAGTTAGAGATTGTATATACAATGTACGATATACATTATATGCTGAGCATAGAACCTACATTATAATACGGACCCAGGATAATATTACGGAAACCTGCTGTCTTATATGATAATATAATTTGGTCCCGAAAACCTTAATGTATTTCTTAAATTTAACGACATTTTAATGGGAATGAAACCTGGATACGAATTGCAAGCGAGAAAGATATTTTACTACACAAGATACATAACGTAGAAATCAGTGAAGTAATTATATTTTTTTTTTCAGCAGCAGAAGCAATTGACAACAGTATTATAACATAATAATACATTAATAACTTACTTTGCCTTGTTTGTTTAACAAAATAAATTATATAATTAAATATTTTTCCCAAAAAGGGAACCACTAAAAAAAGGAATACCCATAGTATTGAGTTAAGCGCGTGCACTTAACTGTCTGGCTCTATGTGTTTACAGTTTTAGAAAGTGTACCACGCTAAAGTTTCCGCTATACTTTTAAGATTTCATTGATTTTAAATCAGAACATTTTAAAAATGTTAAAGAGACGTTTGTAGATTAAATAAAAATGATACAAGCTTGTACTACTATTGACAATTATTAGTCGAATAATTTTCACGTGCCTATACAAAAAACCGAAATGACGCCACCACTGTTAAAAGTAATCTGAAAGATACCGCTTACATATTAAAATATATTTGATGAATAGCGCACTCGTGAACATAACTGGCGGTAACGGTCAGACAGGGTGCTCAAACATCTTTTTGTTCTTCTTCCTCGCCAGAATAATATTTATATTATTCTCTATTCGTCGTTGCCGCCGTCGTCGTCACTGCATGCCTCCGCAATAAGCTGTTCCGATAAGTGAAATATATTATCATAAACAAATCGTGTATACTATTATTATTATAAACGATTTCCGCCAAAGGCCAATAATATCTACATTTTAAGACGTGGCGACAACGTATGTGTATTATTAAAATGTATAATATATACGCGGCGGTGACACTTCAACAATTCACATCCCTAAAAACGCCAAAGACGACGAAATCAAATTTAAGTCAACAAAAATAACGTAAACATATGTATATATTAATATATATTATATATATATATATATGCGTGTGTGTGTTCGAAATTTAAAAATTCCACCCTTAAAGTGACATTAAAAAAAGAAAGTTTGTCCTGGAAAATTAAAGTCGTACCTACAACTACAACGTAACATAATTTGATTATCTTCATTATCTCAGGAAATATCGCAATGAGTAAATGAAGACGCTCTGTGCCCACTTTGCATATATATATATATTAATGTATATGTGTGTGTACACGGACATTGTTGTATGTACTTACTATTGTCATTAAAACGCGAGTTATTTTTATAATTAAAGATTTTCAAAATAATTTTATTACACTAGAATATTTTACTACACAAGATACATAACGCAGAAATCAGTGAAGTAATTTGGGTCGCATTTGTAAGATGTAAGTTATAATTTTCAAAAATATGTAAAAATATACCTACCCATATATACTGCTATACACAATGACTTTTTGTCCACAGTTACTTACTTACGGTTTGATTATCGAAAATCGAAATTGTTTGAAGCATATTAATATTTATAATAAATAAATAATAACACAGTATTTGTTAAATTAGCGCAGTAATTTTTCAAAAAATTGAGAAGGGAATTTTAACGTGTGCATTGTGCATATGCATAAATATGTATAGTGTATGATATTATTGTTATTAGTTTATTTTCTGTAAGAAAATAAGCACTTAAGAGAGACTTGACCAATAAAATGTCAATATTTGTTAACACTTAAAATCTGTTTTTTTAGGTGTCAATTAGTGTGATGGAAATACTTACCACAAATAACTTAAAATATTTGAAATCATAGAAACAATATTATCACTTCGAACATTTTAATCTAAACTTAATGGTGTGACAGTGTAACACGTTACACCAGAGGTATTCAAACTGTGCGTCGCAGGAGTTGTCGAAGCAAGCCGCGTCATATAATTGAAAACTTATAAGTTATAAATATTTTTACGAAAAACGTTTATTATTATCATTGAGGCACACCGGTTGGAAAACGTTAAATTGTCTACAATAATCATTCGATATATAGTAAATATAGCTTTAATTAATATTGATTTATTATTTTATTGATTTATATTTACTAAGACTAAACATATAATATTGAATCACGATTTTTTCTACAATAACTGCTTATTTATAATTTTTTATATATATTTAATATGGTAAATAAATAATTAGTATAAAATATAAATTATAAAATATAAATTACATTCATATAAACATTGATTTTTTGGTCATTTATAATTTGGGAGCCGTCAACATTTTGTGAAGACTCAAAGGAGCCTTGGGATGAATAAGTTTGAATTATTCTGCGTTCAACGATTAAATAAACAACGTAATATTATTAGTTCCAATGATATATAAAACATTAAAACACATGTTATACATCTCATCTGTGATTAGTTCAGACAATAAGTATAATATAATCACTAATCAGCTATCACCTAAATTACAAATAATATTTTTTTTAAATATAGTAGTAATACGAGTATATTGACAAATGGCAGTATATAGTATTTATCATGGGAATACAATAATTTATAATTATAAATTATAACATTATTATATTTTATTACGTAATCGTATTACATCCTACGATGTCTACTGTATAAAACCCTTATGCACTTAATAATATTTAAATGAAATATTAGTGCATATGCCATGTATTATATGGAGCAAAAAGTCAAAAAATATTGTATAATAGGCAATCATTATACACCATAGTACCACACTTACGTACCTTTTTTTTTTTTTCATTTTGGAATCGTAGCCAGGGAGGGAAATATGGATTCCCATTGCTGCCTCCCTGACCACATCGTTTATTTGCAATAACAAATTTACATTACAATTACATTACAATCTCATAATTTAAAAACTAATACATACTGGGGGGCCTCTAACCCCCCTGGTTTTTGCCTTTGGCCACAGAGTTTAACTTAACTAACTGTATTTGCTTGTAATCTATTTTGTCTGGATCTCTCGAGCTCCTGTTTGGTTGCCATGATCTTCTCTGCCATTTTAACGAATGCGCCAGTGTTCCGCTTGGCCGCCTCCAGGATTCTGCACCGAAGAGTTCTATCTGTCGGCAGCTCCTCCATGGTCGGTCCACACAGGAGATCCTGCACGTCGCTTGGCCTGGGTTGCCTCCTCAACAGCTCGCCTATTTCCAGCCTGTCTTCGCTCCAATATGGGCATTCAAATATGGTGTGCTCCACTGTATCAACGGCAGCAGCGCAGTGAACACATGTCGGGCTAGGAGCTCTCTTCTTTGACCACAGATAGCTCTGGAAGCAGCCGTGCCCTATCAATGCCTGGGCCATGTTGAAACTCACTGACGTCAGGCCGTACTCTATCCATCTCGCGATGTCGGAAATTAGGGTCCTTGTCCACTCTCCTTTTGTGCTTGCATCCCACATTGTCTGCCAGCGGAAGATTGTCAACTTCCTCTGCTCGGATTTCGACACCGTAAACCCTCTTTTCTTCGCATTGCCCATCGCTTGCTTTTCCAGGGCAAGGAGGTGAGCGGGGGGCATTTTGGCCAGGATTAGTGACGCTATGTCCGATACTGTTTTGTAGCACCTAGCTACTCTGAGGGCCGCGCATCTCTGGGCTTGCATCAGGAGTTCCTCTGCCTTGCGTGTCTTAGATACATTGTCAGCCCACACTACGGCGCCATATAAAAGACGGCTGTGGACTACATTCATCAGAAGGCTCCTTTTACTCTGCGACGGGCCTCCTACATTGGGCATTAGCCTACCCAAGGCGGCAGCCGCCTTTCTGGCTCCAGCCGATACCGCTACAGCGTGTCCGATGAAGGACAATCTCTTGTCAAGTTGTACTCCAAGGTACCTGATCATTTTATTGACTGCAATTACTGAACCGTTAATGATCAGTTCAGGCTCATGTTGGCCATATTTTTTTGTAAGTAGCACACACTCCAATTTCTCCGGCGCTATGGATAGTCCATTGCTAGTCATCCAGGTAGTGATGTCCCCCAATACGGGATTCAGAAATTTCTCCAGTAGATCCGCATTATGCGCTGTCGCAACCACAGCCAAGTCATCGGCGAACGCAATGAGCCTGATGTTGACTGGTACTGGCAGGCGCAGAACGCCGTCGTAGAAGAAATTCCACAGGGTAGGTCAAAGAACAGACCCCTGTGGAACCTCGCAAGTTCGTATTCTGTCACCTCAGAACTAATGAACGATCGGACATATACGACCTCAGAATGTTTACCAAGTACTGTGGCACGCCCGACCTCCGAAGCGCATCATCAATTAGTCTCTACGGAGCCGAGTTGAATGCATTCCTCGCAGGAAAGTGACCAGAGGCGATGCAGGCGTTATACATATCCAGAAAGATGCCGGGGAAGCAGTGAGCTGCCAGCTTTATAATTTCGTTCGGTACGTTGTCTGGTCCTGGAGCCTTGCCCACCGGTAGTCCATCCGCAGCGACTAGCAGCTCTTGTACGGAGAACAGATTGCTGTCCATTTCTCGCATCGGCTCAAGTTCGCTGGATTCTTGTACCTCAGCAGGAATTTCGTTCCAGATGACCGTCGGTAGTAGGGGAAAGAGTCCTCTGGCAATGTGCATGGCAGTGCTGTCCTCCAAAACTGGCGTACCACGGCCCAGCCTCTTCATCACCAGCTTGTAGGGTACGCCCCAAGGGTCATTCTCTACCTCCCGGCAAAGACTGCTCCAGCTCGCTTCCTGGTGCGCCGCGATGTCTTTTCAGGGGCGCCGCGTCGCCGTAGAAGTTTACCTGGTCTAAAAATAAATTTTAACTCGATGACGGCGGCGAGGGTAATGCGACAAAACCGATTACTATAATATCGGTAGAGAAAAATAATTTTTATGTCTCCGACTTCACACAATTGATAAACTGTTTATCGTTATCGGTTCTGTCGCATTATCCTCACCACCATTAATGAGTTTAAATTTATTTTTAGACCATAGTCATGACTTTATGAGACGTGTTTCATAAAATTTGTTTTCGGAATTCGGATAAGTATGACCGCCAGTCTCGCGTAGTGTGTTGCTCTATCGTGTTCGTCGTCTTTATATAGAAATTTTGTTAATTTTGTGACTTTTTTTAAATCATGGATCGATTTTTATTGAACAGTCATAAACGTTGTAAAGAGGAGGAAAGTATACCCTCAACCAGTAACAGCCCGACTGTTAAAAAAACGAAAATATCGGAAGTATGAAGTAAGTTACTTGGAATTTGGTTTTACTTCGACAGAAGTGAATGGTGAAGAAAGACCATTATGTGTATTGTGTATGACAGTTTTAGCATCAGAATGCATGTTGCCGAGCAAATTGAAGCGCCATTTGGAAACGAATCATAAGTATGCGGTTGGAAAATCTCGCGATTACTTTGATAGAAAGAGGAAAGAACTAAAACAGGAAAAAAGTACATTTTTTAAGAATGCATCAATACCAAACAATGCATTGATAGCCTCTTATAAAGTTGCTTTTAGAATCGCAAAATGTAAGAAACCTCATACAATTGCAGAAGAGCTTATCCTACCAGCTGCTTTAGATATGGTAAACCGTAAACATTATGATTGGCGAATCGGCTGGGAAATTACTTTCAAAAGTGCCGTTGTCTAATAATAGAATTAGTCGCCGAATTCACCATATGGCAGATGATCTCAATGATCAGTTGATAGAAAAACTTAAAGAAAAGGCATTTGGGTTGCAGCTGGATGAGGCTACGGATATTAATAAGGATGCTCATTTGATATGCTACATAAGGTTTATAGATAATGATGACATGGTAGAAGACTTACTCTTTTGTAAAAATATTACAGCTAGTGCCAAGGCTCAGGACTTATTCGAGATTCTTGATAATTTTAAGTCTGAAAATAGTGTAAATTGGACTAAGTGTGTTGGTGTCTGTACTGATGGCGCTCGTTCTATGTCTGGCTGCTATGGAGGATTACAGGCCCTTATTCAAAACAAAGCTCCTGATGCAGTGTGGACTCATTGTATTATTCATAGAGAAGCACTTGCATCAAAATATCTGAGTCCTGAACTGAACCAAGTCTTAGAATGTGTAGTGAATGTGGTCAATTATATAAAAACTCGTCCACTGAAATCGAGATTTTTCAAAAAACTATGTGAAGATATGGGAGCTGAACACACAAGTTTGCTGTACTATAGCAGCGCACGATGGTTGTCGCGCGGTAATATGATATTACGTACGTAAGTACGTTTGAACTACGAGAGGAAATTTATGTATTTATTAAAGAAGAAGGACATAAAACATGCCAGTGAATTTTCCAATAAAGAATTTTTAATAAAATTGGCATATTTGTGTGACATTTTTGATAAGCTGAATGCACTGAATACCTCTTTGAAAGGAAAAAATATGCACCTTTTGAAGTAAATGGAAAAAATTTCAGCTTTTATTAAAAAACTCAAATTATGGAGAAGAAAAATGAATGAAGGCACGAGTAAGGATTCTTTTTTAACTTTTCAGCAGTTTTCGACCTCTAACGGAGTTGAAATCTCTCAAGATATGAAGTCTATTTTTGTAGATCACCTATCACAACTCATCATTTGGTTTGAAAAATACTTTCAAAATGAAAATATAGATAAATTTTCTTGGATTCAAGATCCATTCAACTCCACTGTTCCATCTGAGTTTACTTCTACCGAAGAAGAGAGTTTTATCGAGTTGTCTTGCGACAATAGTTTGAAGACTAAATTTAGCAGTATGGATTTAACCAAATTTTGGATTTCTATAAAAGATGAATATCCTCTTTTAAGTGATAAGGCTCAACGTATTTTAATTCCGTTTTCGACATCATATTTATGTGAAGCTGGGTTTTCGGCGGTTGCTGTAATAAAAAGCAAGTATCGAACCAAAATCAATGTTGAAAAAGAAATGAGAGTAGCTGTGTCTTGTTTGATTCCAAGGTTTGAAAAAATGTGCAGTGATATGCAAGCACATCCATCACATTAATTTTATATCTATTTCGACCTCTAAAAATGTAAATGTAGTGTAAATGTAAATCTTCAAAAATAATTAAAATGTGTAAAAAGTATATAACTAAAATTAAATAAATATTCTTGTATTATAATTAAAAAATTGTCTGGTTTTTATTTGTTTTTTATTCAGTTTTTATGATTAGTCATGCAATGTCTTGGGAAGGGCGCCTTGAGAAAAGTTTAGTTCAAAAAGGGCGCCGTGAGCTAAAAAAGTTTGGGAACCGCTGTGCTACGCTCCAGCCCCCTTGATAAATAAATTGGTGCCTACGTATTTCAATAATTTATTTAATGGAACATGTATAAGTATATAAATATAATATAAGCAATCTTGTATTATTTAGTTCGAATTTTTAATACATTTTAAAAATATTTAGTAAATTACTAGACCAGCGTAAAAAAAAATTAATAAGCAATAATTATTATTTATGCATTATTATTTTTTTCACAATTTTTTCGCCGCCCAGGGTAATTTCCCACCCGAGCCACTCCTTAAAAATGACCCTGTATACATGTCAAAAACAGTACTTAAAATTTATAAAACAAACTATTTCAACTTAAAATTCGATGCGTCAAAATATACTAGTCTATACCAGGGACAACCAACCTGAGACTCGCGTGCTTTTTGTGGCACATTTGATGTTATTGAATGGCACACTAGCGTCAGATAAAATAACTTATATGATTTGACAAAGAATAATCAATTTTTAATATTAATTTAGAAATTATATTTTTCAACATCACTAACCACATCTTATAAAAGTCTTAACTGTTATATTGCGCAATAGTAATGTCAAAATAACATAATGTTAATTGATATATAATATATATTATAACTTATTAGTATATTACCTACCGGATACGGGATACCTTATATACATATAAGATTATCGTATGGTTGATTATTATTTTATACAAAACTATATATAGTATATATATATATATATATATATATTATGTTGCATAGATTCGTCTAATTGTTAGATATTCTATGGTACATATCAAATTTTTTTCGTTTATTTGGCACAGTATAGAAAATGGTTAGCCACCCCTGGTGGCCTGGTCTATAACATACATTTAATTTTTCAATAGCAATTTCAATAGCATTTTATGTGTTTATAACTTATAAATATAGAATACTGTTATCGTTTTTCGTCATACGCAATAATCAGATTTTACGTGTATGAATATAAACAATAATTGAAATAGGAATTTACCCAGAAATAACGGATTCAAGTTATAACCAGTATTCAGTAATAACCACTGCCTATAGATTAAATTAATCTATCCAGTATACAATCTTGTAGTCTGTATTCTGTGATATTGTTTGCCGCCTGCCGGTGTGTCGTGTGTATACTGTATAGTGCCGTAACGCGGAAAACTATGTGTCTATGAATAAATAATAATTTGGTTTTACGTTCGCGGACTCGCATTAAATGTGTGAGTAACCGAACGGCTTAGATTTAATTTAATAATTATATTTTATTACAATAAAACGAATACGTATTACCTTCGACGACCAAAACGCTGACGTATTTATTATGCAAAAACGAAGAACAAAACTACGAAATAATCGCTCCGCGATACCGTAATCGTAATAAGTGAAAACTGAAAACGACAACTTGTCACGCCTGCATCGAAAGTTTGGTTTTCGACCACGGTTGAAGCGTTGGAAAGCAACCTTTTTCCGTTCAGCGGGCGGAAAAGAGGAAATCCCCAAAGTTCCGGGCAGAAAAGAGGAAATACCCAAAAGTGCCGGCCGCCGGGCGCGTATTCCTTGCACAACCAGAAACTAAAATGTATACCTACCACGGTTCTTACAAAACATAAACATTTGCTTACATCTTAAATGTATATTTAAACATATTTAATTTGCACTGCATAACCTTTTCCATGAACGCAGGGGCGTGACAAAAAACACACACAACGCCCGCGACTGAAATTGCTCACTTTCCGCCCTTGCCACACAATATACTATTCCAGGTTCGGTTAGATTTTCTTTGTGACCAGCTCTTTAGTATTACGACTTTATCCATTTTTACCAGACCCGCTATTCGGTAATATTTTCGTGATGGAAACGTTGAATATAATTTGTATTGTAAGTTATCGGTCGAGGCCTTGAGAAGTTGAGACCGCAAGTACCACGTCCGCAGGAGTGCAGAACGTATACGTGCACGAGTGCACTGCAGTATTGCACTTAAATATTCGTTACACTCTAAACATTACAATCAACAATGGACTTCAAACACGAACAATCTAATCGCACTTCGAATGACGACACGTCTCGTTCGCCCACGTTCGATTTGTCGTGGTCATCTAGTAAGTTCATATTTTTCTTAACATCCACTGATCGCGTACGAAAAACTCTTTACTCTCTGATCTGCCTTCAATTAATGATTGTTATTAGAATTATTATTTTTTTGTTTACAAAAACGAAAAATTGTATTCTTAAATTATTTTAAAGGGTGTTTGATAATATTATTATTTATCATATATGAGTACTAGGCGATCTTTTTTATTATTATTATTTCAAATTTGATTTATGTATGCAACTTGTTATTTAATTTCAAAAATATTTGTTTCAGCTTCATCTATTGCAAATAATCCGACAAGAAAAAGTTTTTTTACTATAATAGATTCTAATTTTTCCATTGATACAGAAATAGACGTAAGTTAAACTGTTTTAATATAACACTAGTATACTTATTAAAAAGTTTTTGGATATTGACTTTACTTTAAAGGCTATAATAAACATATGGGTGAATGCCTTCAAGAAAGATCCCAAAACTGGTACAATACAGTTATTCACTATTGTGATGAACTGTCTTGATATTGATGTTTGTAATAGTTCATTTACCAACTTGAATTCTATAATAATGTTTAAAAAAATTACTAATTGGCTTAAAATAATGGTAAGCATTCTAAAGGTAAATAAATATAATTTAAAAATAAGTTAATCAAAATAAATAATATTTTTCAGGAAGATGCTGGTTCATTGCTTTCCTCGGAGACAATAAGAAAATCATCCGATATACAAAAAACATTACAATTTATTTGTTCTATTTTTCATCATCATATGAACTTATTTTTTTCAAAAGATACACAAAAATGTTATTTTATTTTTTTAAGAGATATTCTTATTAAAATATCACAATCCAATTTCATTGGACCTAGACTTTTAGCCACACAATTGGGTAAATAAAATAATAAGTCAAGTATTATAATTTATTATGAAACTATTTTTTTATTTAGGTTTAAAAATAATAACTGGTTTGTTGCTATCAAATAATTTGAGACTTGTACGTAAGGATTTCAATTTACTGTTGAAAGAGTTTTTCATTAAGAGATGGAAGTAAGTTATCTGTTCTATAAAAGTATTAAACATATATTTATCATTTAATATGTGTATTTCACATAAAATTGCTAAATAGGTCCCTAAAATGTTGAATAAACTAATGCAATAAAATTACTGTTAATGTTTTATTTACAAATTGTGTAAGCTGTATTATAATATAGTTTTATATACCTTACGTCCGTACATGCCATATTAATTCATGATTTATTGTTTATGTATGATTATTTGTTATTATAAAAAAAAATTATTTGTTATTATTATTATATGTTATTCTATTTTTTGTCATGAATTAAAATTGTTAACTAGAATAACTTACTGTTTAGAACTTCTTAATCAAAAATTATTTTATATCATACATGTTATTTTATTATTTTCTTTTTTCTTTTTAGAGATACTTCTTGTATTGTACGAGAAACTGTATTATTAGAACTACAACTTTGGATACAAATTGATTCTGTTTATTTTCTCAATGATTTTTGGATGTACATTTATTGGGCATTAGGAGATCGTAGCACAACTATACAAATTATAGCTCTTAAGGTAAATGCATATTTTTTTGTGTTATGTTTATTTCATAAGTTATTTTGATTCGTTTTTTGTTTTGTTGGTAATTTTTTTAAGGAGGGCCCAGCAACTGTAGCCATTAGCTCTCCATTGTAGTTTTTAGTTAAGTAGGTTTGTATGGATTGTGGATTGTTTTTGTGTATACATGTTTGATTTAGTGGCGTTGGCTGGTTTTTTTCTCTCTGGGCAGTCATCTCATCCAGAAAGTAAAACCGCAAATGACCGGGTTTGAACTAGCGACCATGTGTTTAGACATAGCTGGCTTATCCCACTTGGCCACAATGCCCTCCTTGATTTATATACTTTTATCAAAATAGGTACTTTAAATGTTTAAGAAGATAGGTTTTTAAATCTACTCAACTTTTTGAGTATAATTTATACCTATTTATTTTTTTCAGTTATCAAAGAACACATTAGATATGCATAGTGATGTTATAACTATAAAGCTTTTGGTAAAAAAAATAGTAATTATTTTACCAAATCTGCTATTATCAAAAAATAATGAAGTAGTTATTTCAGCATTTGATTTATATTCAACATTATCAAGGTTTTTAATTATTCAAATTATATATACATAATACATATATATATATATATATATATATATATATATATATATTTATTTTACAAACATTATTAATTTTAAATTTTTTAGCGTTGTAGAAGAAGATGATGAAGAACAATGTTTATCTAAAATTGATTCAATAGCATTTGAACTAATTTTCTCTGAAAATTCTAGAATTGCACTATTCTCTTGTAAATATTTTGTGGACACAATGGTGAATTCCCAACCAGATAAAACTGAACAAATAAAAATCATACTTTTCGTTTTACGTGGTATTCCTTCACAAATAAAAACTGTAGCAATTTCTTTTTACGCAAATGCTATTTATGATTTATGCCCTCTACTTACTGACTTTAAATTAATATTTCAAGTATTATCTTCAGATTGTATTGAAAACAACGATAAATACAATTTAATACATTTATTAACACATATTGTTGAAAGGTTAATTACTGGCATGAAACCTGAACATAAATTTGCTAATAAGGGAGATCAAAATGATGTAAGATTTAATATAAAATTTATTTAATATTTTTCTTGTTGTATTATATTTTGAATTAATTCTTTTACTTTCTAAATGCTATGATTAATTTTGATTTGAACCTTAATGACTTCATCTGTGTTTAGATAATGCAATTGCATACTAATAAATTGAAGAAGAAAGAATTCACAAGTTATTTATCATTATACTTAATAAATGAGCTTAAGGATTGTAAAGAACCTTTCTATGCATTTTCTATTTGGACTTTAATTCAGTTTGTTGATTTTAAATTACTTCAAGATAAAATGGTATTAATTATTTGCCTACATAACTATAACAACATATTCTAAAAAAAAACATGTTTTAATATAGATATTATCAGAGATATTCATACATGCATCTTTGTTTTATGACACTTGGAATATTCCTACTATTTTAGAAATGATTTCAAAATGCATTAACATTATAATATCAGATATTAAGGGTTTTGAACAAAACCTAATTTTGAAATGTTCTAGAGATATTGCGCAAATTAATATTAATATTTTAAGAAGTGGAGTTGAAAACTCTCCAGGAGATGTAATATTTTAAAATATTTAATAAAACTCTGTCTTTAAAAAAAACTATATACTAAAGTTTTACAGAAGAATAATGTAATAGTTGATTAAAAATAATGATGAAAAATTTATAAAATGAATCTAAGTTTTAATTTAATTGTAAGATTGAAGTAGAATTTATTAATATGTTAAATTAATTTTTTTAGATACCAAGCTTATTGAGTCAAAAAAATGCTTTAATTAAAATTTGGACTCTGGCAAAACATAACTCTATACCTGATGACATAGAACCTTTAAAATATTTATCCTATTATGTACCTAATTTAAATACTACTGATAACAATTTAATTATTTCTGTAAGATATTTTAAATTCTGTGTATGATATTTTGAAGTAATATTATTTATTATTTTTAGGAATTTGCTTTAAATGCGTACATGGAAATATTGAGAAAAAAGTTATCAAATGTTCCTGTTGAGCAAAATATGAATTCAATTGAACAGTCTCTTGAAGATACATGTACCACATTTATCGATTCCATGTTTGATATTTTGAATAAATACGACATTCCACTTTTAAATATTTGTGAGACTGTAAGATGCATATAATATTAATGAAATGTTATTTTACATAATGAAATGTAATGAATCTTTAAACATAATTTTTCAAATTTTAGGCATTTTTAATTATTAATGAATTATTACGAATTAAATCATCTATAGACAACACAAATTACGAACTCAATGATAACCAAAATAAAAAGTTAACTCATTTTATTTTATGTGTATGCAAAAATTGTGGTTTGTATAAATAATAATTTGTATGTCTATATAAATACTAAATGATTTAAATTATTAAATATTTATTTTAGAAGGTGATAACGATTTAAATACCTTAAAGATATTAGAAGTATATAAACAACTTATACAGGATGGAATTATTAATATGAACCATATAATAAATCTATTACAGTTTGTAAAAATGGTAAGTTATATTATTATAGATCCTATTAATTAATCAAATTGTTTGTAATTATTTCATTTTATTATTAAAGGAATTTTTTGAACATGCACTTCGACCGCTAATCAATTTTTTCTGTAAAAAAGAAACCGGAAATGAATTAAGCCAAGTAATCAATTTATACTTGGTGTACACATTTGAAAACATAATTTTACAAAAATCGGACTTCAAAAATTTAACTGTTAAAGACGTTGTAAGTAGTTTGGTTCTATATGTATTATATTATAAATTGTAAACATTTTTTCTTATTATTAGTATTTTAGTTAATTCATTTAAAAATAAATTTGTAAAAAATACTTAATTATTTTTAGTTTTCTAAAAAAATGTAATTTCTTATTGATCAATTAATTAATAATTTGAAAATCCTCTTACATTTTTTAAAATCTCTTTTAAATAATACCTTAATAGTAAACTAATTGTTTTTCTAAATTAAGATTAATGTGGCTACTATTATTTCTCGCCTATTATGCCAATGTACGGATCAAACTGGAAAAAGATTAATTGCCACAAATATTCATCGACGTGGTATCCAATATGCTATGAGTGATACATTTAATAACCCATATAGTGACTATCCATTCAAACAATTTTTCTGGATTCTTACATCCATGTATAATGTCCTAATTCCATATGATGCTCAACGTTTGTAAGTAAAATATAAGATTAACATTTACCTTATTGTATTGTATTGTATTAGCTAATTTAAATTTTATATTTTTATAAATTCAAATCATTATTTTATTATTATGTAATTTTTATGCATTCATGATAGAGTAATTGAAATGTTTAAACTACCTGTAGGTACCCTGTAAAAATAAAAAAAATGTAATAATATTTATTTTGTTTAGAGCTAATCATTTACTTAACAAACCTTCAACACAAGAATTAATTAGTTCTGAAAATGAACACATCCTCAATTATTTGTATAAATTACAAGAATTATGTGATACAGGAGAAAATTAATTTTTTGGTGAGCTTATGATGTTAATATTTTATTTAAACTATACACTTTATATCTATGAACTTAGTAGGTACATTCAATCTCATCTTAAATAAGAATTGTGATAACTGAGAATTATGAAAACCAAACTAAGTATTGACCTGTTATTATGATCTACAATAATTAATATTAAACTTAAAATTATAGCTTGTTAATTGTAACAGTGACTTATCCATTAAATGTAGATTTAAGTTTTATTTGGCTAATGTTGCAGAACCTTCACCTACAGAAGAGGATCCTCAGATCATACAGAAGAGGAAGTCAAAATATATCCAGGGTTATGAAAATTTCAATTTCAATCTTAAATTATTATTTTTTTTTACTTCATTAATATTTAAGTATGTTTTTATATTCTTTATATTTTGGTATTGAAATTTAATTGATAATTTAATACCTATTTTTCACCTCTAATGATTTCAATTCATATATTTTAACAACATTTTATATAATATATATATTTTATTTAAAAGCAATAAAATTACTATTCATCTATAATAATCTATCACAATTAAAATTAACACAAAACTGAAAAATGTAAACAAAGATCAATTATATATTTTATGTAAACTAAGAACACTATTTTTTTAACATCAAATATAGATATAAAGCTAAATTATTATTTGATTCTTGTTATTCTAATGTAAATTTGGGCTAATATTAAAAATTACCAACATTATAAAAAAATATCTATACACATTTTTCATTCTAAAAAAAATAGTATATATAGTTAAATATATTATAAAAATAACAGCATACAGGGTGATACAGAATTATTCAAATTTTAAATTGCGTATAAAAGTGTAAAATGTATGCTATCTTGAATCAGCAGCAATTAGCGATTACACGTAATTACAAATTATATCAAAATACTGTTTTCCTTAATACTAATTATTCTATAGTTGGAATAATTCAAAGATTCCTCACTTAAGTTATGACTTTGCTATGAGTGTCAAACTGCTCATTCTTTAGTCAGCGTCAACAATGCTGTGTATATGTACTGTACGACTCCATATAAGTGACAAAATGCACGTCTTCGTGGTGATAACCGGCGAATGTAGCTCCTATATACTGAGTTTCCAACTACCACACTTCCACACAGGACGTAAAAAGTCCAAGTTCAGGCTTTATTGCCACGTCATCAATGCCGTATGAAGCTCTATCTCCAATGTAATATATATTAATATATTGGTCTTTACTTTACAATGATTAAAAAAAATTGTTTGAAATTTTTAAAATAGTAATTTTGTAAAGTTACTTAAATAAAAATTTGAAATTAACAGAATTTTTAATAAATGAGAGCAATTCATAATCATGAGTCAATGAGCCCCGGCTCATTATGTTCAAAATTCTAGGAATTGGTTAAACAATCATTTCCCAATTACCCGATAAATGGATTGGCAGAAGGAGGCCAATAAATTGGATGGCCCGATTACTAGACTCAATACCAATCGACTTTTTTTAATGGAGCTATTTAAATAATATGGTTTATCCTTCTTAACTTCTAAAGCATTATTAGAACTTTGTGAGGCCATGTTTAAAAATGTAAGAGATATTCCATTCGGCATGTTAACTTCGGAATAAAGATCCTGGTAATATAATAAAATTGAATCATATATTGCAGTCCAAGGACACTTTGAACATTTGTAAAAATAAATAAAAATACTACTTAAAATAATAACAAGTAATGTGTTCGTTATTGAATTTGCATTAAAAGTGTGAAAACGTGAAATTTACCGTATTTTTAAATATGAATTGCTCTCATTCATTGTAAATACAATCAATTTAAATTTTTTTTTAAATATCATTATGTAAGTAACTTTATAAAATGACTATTTTAAAAATGATTGTAAAATAAATGCCATTACATATATATATATAACATAAATAAAATCTTCACTCAAATATTCGCATTGGATATTTGGATCATGAATTATGGCGACCGACTTTCCTATTAATTTACATACTATTCAAATAACCCACCTTCATAGCCCTTCTATCATACGACGCGCTCCTGGTGGCAGAATAACCGTGCGTTTTTATCAGACCACTTTGTAACCGAAAACTGTTATCCTTATCTCCAATAGTTCACGATCACAGATTATAATGTGACATGATAACAACTCGGCATATGATAATCAATGATAAAAACTAAACAACAACACGTGTTTTTTAAGTCGATTGTTCGTGATACTTGTCGTTTACGATTTAAATATTTATTCGTGACAAGTATTACAGGAATTTGTTATCGAATTATAATGGGTAAAAAACGCAGGCGCACGGACGAAGATACAGAATTTGATTTGACCAGGAAAGCCAAAGAAGTAAAGGACGACAACGAAAAACGTTTAATTGTCGTTTTAGAAAATGCACAGTTGGAAACTGTTAAGGTATTCGAATTAATATTTATGTCTAATAGTCTTATTTTTTGTTATAACTGTCTGGTACCGTTCACTTTTCAGGTAGGGAAAACATTTGAATTGTTAAATCCTGATGAACACGGTCACATATTACGAAAACATGGCCGAGAGTTAGGCAATTGTAGACCTGATATTGCTCATCAATGTCTGTTGATGTTGTTCGACAGTCCACTGAATCGAGCTGGCTTACTACAAGTGTACATACATACTGAAAACAATGTTCTGATTGAAATCAATCCACAAACAAGAATACCAAGAACGTTTAAACGTTTTGCTGGACTGATGGGTATTCACTATACATATAACATTTATCTAATATGTTGCGGTTTAAGTACAATGTATGATCGATCCTAAGTTAAAACAAGAACTATTACAGTCAACATTTGGTCTAATTCTTCTGGTTTTTACCAAACAGTTACTGAGTATTGAATATAATATATCATTAAAATCTGAAGAATACGGGGTAGATATAGAAACACGAAAATTAAACAATTTTTTATTCAACTTAGTATACATCCAAGGTTTAACCTGTTAACATAGGATTGGCGAGCGATCAGACCTAAATTGTTGCATATTTATGTATAATCTTACAAGTACTTATGTCTTTTTTGCATGTATTATATTTCTAGTTCAATTATTACACAAATTTAGTGTAAGGGCAGCTGAAACGTCTGCCAAATTAATGAAAGTAATTAAAAACCCAATCACTGATCATCTACCAGCAGGTTGTCGGAAAATAGCTACATCATTTTCTGCTGCAAAACCCATAAAACCAACAGAATTAGTTATTCAAGATGCTCCCATTGCTTTTGTTATTGGTGCAATGGCTCATGGACAAGTAATATTATATTTACTTTTCGTTTAACTTAATGACAGCTTACCTAAATTAACTATTTCATAGATTAAAGCTGATTATGCCGAAGAAACGGTGGCGATAAGCAACTATCCACTATCAGCAGCATTAACATGCACAAAAATATGTTCAGCATTTGAAGATGGCTGGAATATATTATAATATGTGTGATCATATTTTTCCTATTGTTTGGTGAAAATGTTTACTGTAAACTTAATACGAAAAGATAAATTTGATATCTTAAATAAATACCATATAAATAATAATAATAATTTTTTATACAAATAAAACCATTTTTTACAAAACATTGTAAATACTATACTGAGGTATTAATAAACAAGTACCATACTAGTAAATTTACAATTTTTATTAAATGCTATCAGCTTATAAATTTTAATTTCATGGTTATTTATTAAAAAGAGTAAATCATTATTTCATGTTTAATGAATTAGTTAACTTGCAATTATTATAACATGTATAAATTGCCTTTTTTACACATTTATTTTTAGTTCCATGACAGTAGGCCCAATGCTAGAAATATAGTTTAGTACAAACCACATAAAACCAAATTTATTTATAGCGTTTATAGTACGACAATCAGTTTAAAAAGTCGTAATAAGAATTTTGTTCTAATAACTTATGTCTAATTTAAGTTAGAAGACTCAACAAATGTTGACTTTCTTTTTATAATATACAATCCTCTATAAATTGTATATATTATTTATATTGTATTGTAAATAAGAATAACATTTATAATGTAATATTTTCATTGTAACTTTCTGGTTGTTATTAACCCTTTCGCTACTTCAGCCTTCAAGTGTACTATTATGTTCCTTATTATCATGATGTAAAAATTAAATTATATTATCATTTTCTAGTGACCTTAAAATTGTAAGATCCCTGTCTTGCATTATTTTAAATTAAAAATAATTAAGTCAGTTGAGATATTAAAAATTTTAATCTACGACTCTTAATCTATTGATTCAAAATTATTTTCTTTTATGTAGCTTAGACAGGTTGCAGAACATAGTGTAAAGGTAACGAACAAGCAAATTTTTTTTATTTAATTTCTCAACATAAAACATTGTTCGTATATTATTGTATTATATAGATCCATGATTATTATATCTGATAAAAAAAATAACAAAAAATATGTTTCTGAGATGTTAAAATAGATTTTTATTTAACGCTCGGTATATAACAGTTACAGATTTGGTAAATGTAATTAATGGTAATCTATGATCAAATTTATTCTCACTTAATGGTGCTGGAGTACCAGAAAAAGTTATTTGATGTGTTGGAACATAAGCTAAAAACAAATCAGAAATTTACTATAATAAATAAGATTTATATTTATAGTTTACAAAAATACATTTCAAATTATGTTTTTTTCGTTAATTCTAAAACTTCTTGTTTGTTAGTAAATATTAGTTTTATTTTAAAGCTTCTAAACAGCTATATTCTTAATCCTTGAGCCCTAAAGCACCCAAACTTTCCAAATATTTTAGATGGTATCTGTAACTATAATAATAAATAATTTGAAATTTGTTATTCAATTTATTCAAAAGATATTGAGTTTTTTGTATTTCTTAAGTAATTAATAAATGTAGGACAGTTAAATCTTTAATCTGGGTTTAGCAATGCATAAACTATGGGGTCAGGAGTGAGAGGACTTAAGTGATGAGACATGTAGTTAAGAAAGCTGCATTTCGTAATGTACCTATAAACAGTAATATAATATGATATTTATTTTAAAATATAACATACATTTTTAGCAATAAATGTATACAAATATGTATTTCGTAATCAATTATGACATAATAACTAACAATTTATTCAGTCATTTAAAGTTTCAATTAGACTTCTCAAACGTGCAATTTCAGTGGGATCAGTTTTACAACAACCCCCAAATATTTTCATTCCTTTTTTATTCCATAAGCTAAGATCATCAATTGAAATTTCATATATTTGAGTATTGTCATAACTGAAAACATATTTACCAAATTATAAAATGATTTAAAAGAAAATAACTTAAGTATTAATTACCAGTTTTGAACAGTGTCCCATATACCGCCTCCATTGGGGTAGATAATGAAATTAACATTTTCAGTCTTTACGGACATTAAAAGTGGTGTAATAAATTTTGGGTGTAAACAGTTAAAACCAATGGCAACTAGTTGGGGATTATTCGACCAAAACTTTTCAACAGCATCCGCAAATGTTTCCCCATGACTTAAATGAATGCCATCCTATAAAAATTAATTGAATAATCATACCCATTATAATAGACACAATTTTGAAATACTACAAGACAGAAAGTTACCTTACATGAAAATGATAAACATGCTTTTTGATTAGGAAATTCAGTCAATATATTTAACAAAATATTAGCCTCTTCTACTGAAGGGATTGTTTCAAAAAGTATGAAGTCAACACCAGCCTCAACTAATGCCTGGATTCGTGGTCTGTGCCAATCATATAAACATTTTAAATCCATATTGTCTATATAATTTCCATTATATTCTGAACAATCACGTAAAGAAGCTCCGTATGAACCAACAGAACCCATTATTCGAATACACCGTTCTATAAATTAATTTAGTAACAATGATTCAAATAGATCTAAATAAATACATAGATATCCTTATTACTAAAGAAGCTCCGTATGAACCAACAGAACCCATTATTCGAATACACCGTTCTATAAATTAATTTAGTAACAATGATTCAAATAGATCTAAATAAATACATAGATATCCTTATTACTAAACAGGTAGGTACTTAAAATGTTATATTCACTTGAATTTTCTTCTGTTATTGCACGTCGACAAATTGAAACCGACTTTTTAATCAATTCATAACTTTGTTCATAGTTTAATCCCAAATACTTTTGAAACCCTTCAATGCTTGCTTGATACGTACAAGTGGTCACAAATTCTACTCCAGCTGTAAGCAATACGCAAGTATAGACATAAAAATATAATAATAACATTATTTTGTTAACAATTAAAACGTGCAAGACCTCTTATGTAGTCTTTAAGGCCAAGAACTATGATTTCTTCGCTGTTATAAAGCAAATTCGATCCCCAGAGTGGATGTCTTGTAACGGTGTCTATGTCCACGTGCGGTGCTATACCACTCATGAAACTGCCGTCCAAGAGGTATATATTTTCATTTAGAATATCCAAGTCCATTATTATCACCTGCAAACGTTGACAATCAGTCATAAAAGATGTATTTCTTATCAACCATATCTATACGTACCTATTCCAATTTACTATAGTTACAACTTGTTACACCAAGACGTTACAGTCGATCACAGTATGAAATCATCATACGATTAATTTTGGTTCATTGCCGTTAAGCTATAGTGCTATCAGTCTATCACACATTTACATTGATACTGCACGTGACCAAAATACCAATCATCAAAGCTTAAAAAATGATATTAATTATTCGGAGCAAAATTCTTGTACGGTGCTTGAAACCGTGTGAAACCGTCGTTGTGTGAAGCACTGGGCCGAAACCGGGTAAGCACAGAATATAAAGATTAAACTTATTTTGTGGTGTAAGTGCCAGTTGCCAGAGTGAGGTTATAACTTTATAAGTTATAAACTTATAACTGACCCCTAATTGCTTATCATCGTCACAAGTGCACCATGCACAGTCTGAGACCATGGTCAAGTGTTACATTATGATAAATGAAACGATGTAGAGTACAATGTCCGCAAAAATTTGTTATAGCCAAACCCTACGTGTAAAATACCGTGCAATTCCCATCGAATGTCAGTCAGCCGTTTCTACTTTGACTGTAAGGCAGACGGCAGTAAGATCTACCTGGGCAGACTTACGGCCGTCGGATGACTTTTACGTCTCTAAGGTGTCGTAATAATCTTCAAAAAATTATGTATTGTATGTGTTATGTGTATCTAAATGACTAAATATATTATAAAACTAATATTGATTTAATCTAGATAGGTTGGTATACGATAAAATTAATATTTATTCAATCTACAAATGTATTGTAAGACATTGTATTTATCTCTCTCTGAGATGGATGGAAAACAGTGGTCACAAGTTATCAGTAATAAAAACGGGGGCAGTTATATTCTCACATCGAAAATAGTATACGCAATACCTAGATTATATCTAAAAGGTATCAAACTTGAGATGAAAACTGAAACCAAATATTTAGGCGTGATACTGCGTAAGACGCTAAGTTATAAAAAACACCTGGAAGTAACAGCCACCACAATAGCAGCTCTATCAAGGCTATTGCCATGTATAGAAGGCCCTTCCTCAACGGAAAATACAATTGCTCTTGGCAGCAGTGCAAACTGCAATGTCAATTACTATGCACTGCACAGTGGTCTGAAATCCAATTATAGGTGGAAAAAATACGAACTTTAAAGTTTAAAATGTATAAGTAGGGTGGAAAGGTATGTTCTAGGCCCGCCTCCACCTCATCCACCGCAGCCGCCAAGTTAATACAAGTTAATAATGGATTCACATAACATGAAAGCATTGGTATCAAACATCGGCATCGGCAAGTTATCGGTGAGTGACCACGATTTTAGATTAGAGTAAATGAACGTAAAAGCCGAAGATTGGCGACAATTCTTTATCATTACACTTTCGAAATTGAAATAATATTATAATACATAATAAACGATGGCTTATGATTTCAGTGCGATATCCCATGTGAGCAGCCAATTTGCACACCACAGCCCTGTGACCCGGAATCGGTAAGTGTTGTTGTGTGAACACACGCTAAAGATTAGTATGATAATAAGCGAATGTAAATACGACGAATATCTTATTTCATTATAATACTTTTGTGAGTGTATACAGAGATGCTCAAAAAAAGACAGACTTTGATTGTCTCTATTATCGTGGGAGATATCGCTCACTGGGACACTCTATATACTATGTATATAGAAATACAGTATTAATACGAAGGTTTATTATTTCAGTGTAATAACAAGTACGTTCAGCCCTGTCGACCGAAAGCGTGTAAGCCTGTATCGGTAAGTACTTTTATCCAATATCAACCGGCTCGAGACTTTACACAACATTGGGTGCAATTAGGGGAAGGGGTGGACGTGGGAGTGATAAGCCCTCTCAAATGAGAAATAACGAGATTGATTTTACAAGTTTGAAATCATTTTACACCAATCACTAACTATCTAATTTGATAATTCAAGTTATTTAGAGTATACACATCTATGATGTAGTTGATTTGACCATATTATGGAAGTGAGTAGTGAACAGATTGTACCTATTAGAGATGCGTCGTTCGCGAACGACCTAGTTCAATTGAACTATTCACCCAAGTGAACGATTAGAACTAGTTCACTTCACTTTTAATAAATCGTTCACTCGTTCACCTTCATTTTATCGAAGCGACAAAATGGTAAATAATATCGTTCTTTCATTTCGTTCTCGTTCACTGATAAAAGAAGTGATAAAAGAATGACTGATAAGTGATAAAGATAATAATGAATGGTATTATGAAAATAAAGTAAATATAACTATTAAAATAAATATTTCTATTTCCTTACATTTTACTATATTACTTTACTATATTATACTATAAGTTTCTTGTATGCTTATTGTTTAATATATATTATAATATATCTATGCGAGATATACTATGTAGTAATAATATACCTATATTTTATATTTATGGAATGTTTCCAGGATATCAGACCATTAAATATTATATACCTAATATGATAGTAGTCACTACTAAGTAGTGTTATGTCCTTTAAAAAGTGTTACCCGGAACAATTACCCTCCCCCTAGGCCCTAGTTCCACCTAAATACAATATAATATACATGTATTATATAAATATTATGTAATACAAATTATTCATAATATAATATATATATATATGTTATATTTATAGCCTTATAGGTATACAAATCGTGGAACATATTATGTAGAACGAACGAACGAACGAACGAACGAACGATTAGTCCAAATGAACGGTGAACGATTAGTACAAATGAACGGTGAACGATTAGTACAAATGAACGGTTCGTCGTCGCACGAATGATTCATGAGTAAAGTGAACGAAGAACTAGTTCACTAAAGTGAACGAGAACGAATGAACTAGTTCACCCAAATGAACTAAAAGTCCCACCACTAGTACCTATCAATAGGGAAATAAATAAAATGTGAATGCGGACTGTGATAGTTCTTTCATTCTTTGTTCATATCTGTTATCTTGATAGTTGATACTTTTGACTCTTCCCCAAAGTGAGCACTAGTTGCACCTATACATTACGCTCTGGGAAGATACGAAAATGCGGGGAAAATCGGTGGCGGGAGACTGATTATAGTCCGTACGGACATTATTGGACTCATTTTAACGTTTCTATTCTATACTATACGTTTCTAACGTTTTTTTTATTATAGCATTCGTTCATAAATGAGGAACGTATCGCAGAAAATACTGTTTACAACTGCTCATACGATATCTATGTCTCGGGACCCAGACAAAAGCCAATAAAGCAAAGCGATCATCTAATAATGGCTGGTCCTTTCGATGACACTACAGTGAACGGAGTGAGTAGCGAGTTTTCGCTTAACATAGGCGTCGTCGCCGGTACCTTAGGTGTAAATAATATTATAATTTTTCTGTTTACAAGTTGTAGATGAGCTACCTGTTACATTGTTCGCAAAGGGTGGCAAAAATAGTGCCAAGAAATCACTGTCTAGGAGGAAAAGGTCCCATGAAGAAAGAAACAACAAATAACCACGATTTTTATCTACCGTGCGGTGATCGCAGGCAAAAAATAGTTCCGAGTGGCAATATCCGTAATTACGAGAAGTGTCCTATGGCTTCGTTGACAACAAACAACTGCTCATACCAGGCAGTTTGTTCCGATCCGGTGGTATCTTACAAGCCAAAACAATGGTACTTATAATACGACATCACGTCATCCTGATTTTCTATTCGAAAAACTGTGAAGAATCCCAAGTCTGATTTGTACTTTGATAAAATCGTATAATGACGTATTCCGGAGATTTTACATTATTTTTTAACTGCTTGAATATTGAAAAAAAAATACCCATTACCTATTTAATACATCACGCCCAATTCCATACCGTCTTATATCCCGAAGTAAACTCTTTGACCCGTGAAAACTGTGTTTTGCCGAACTGCGGACAATCGTGGTTTTTAATTCTATTTTATACGTTGTCCTAGTATACAGTTATAAGAGTCCAGATGAAAGAATGGAAATTACCACTGTGCAACGGTCGAGTTAAAATGCAAAAGTCCTACTGAAAAGATGACAACGCCATGGGCTTCAAGAATGCCATTTTGCAAACCAAAAGAAAAGGTACAGAATTGTACGATTTACAACCAAAGGTAAACATTTTTGTTATTATAACAGGAGCTTGTCCTTTTTTTCATTTTTCTTGTCAATCACAGTTTCATCGAACCCGGATATTACGTGCCGGTCGACGGATCAGTCTGCAGTGGACAACAGACTTGCGCCAAAGCACCAAGTAAGAAACATCAAACACTCACAATGACTAAATCTATGGTATAACACAATTTTTTTCCGAAGGAACATGTTGTCCTGTCGGCTGTTTAGCGACCAGTATGGAAGCAAAATTGAAGTCTAACCACAAAAAAGCACATTTCTACAACTGATGTATACGTCATAAACGAATGAACGTAAGGGTGTCCCTTATTTATCAATGTCAATATTGCTTCAGTCTCACGCCCATAATTTGTGTATACGCATAGAAAAATGCGCTATAAAATGTCTTAGGTTATCCAGTTAAGTTTAACGCGTGCCGACTAGATTGACGAATTTGAAATTTAAGTGCATGAGTTTTTTTTTAATTTATTGATTTTTTTCCTTTTTTTTATGAATATCTTGTTTACCAAAAGGAAAATTGAAATATATTAACTGACATATTTTCAGTAAGTTAAATTTTTTATAATTAATGTTCTTATATGCTCTTTCTTATTTTTAATGAATTATATGATATTTTGAATTAGATGTAAAAAAATTACGATTTAATTTTAATTTTATATTTTCCATTAAAATAAGAAAAAACATGTAAGAACATTAGTCATAGAAAAAAATACTTATATTTATTTCAGTTTTCCTATCGGGGTAAAACAGTTGTTCATAAAAAAAGGGGAAAATTAATGGAAATGTGACGTGATACGCGTGAGGTGACATAAGTGCGGTGCTAATACCTGAAGATTCTATATAAATCTGTATGCTACATGTTTTCGATCGCAGCATCTAAATTCATCATTAAATAATACAAAACCGAAACTTGGCAAAAATACACTTATTCAATAAAATTTGAAAAATCTGGAGTCACAGTTTTTATTAATAAACGTTTAAATTTGAAATGTTGATAAAAATCAATAAAAATCACGAAATCTGCCTAATTGTTCAATGTTAAAAGTTGATGATTATTTCATTATCACTAATCACCAAAAATAAAAATGTAGTTTAATTACAATTTCCTCTCACCATCAAATCAAAAAAAAAAAAATTTCTAGATAAACGTAAAAGTGTTAGAAAAATATACTTTGATGAAATCGGGTATTTTCGCGATATCGTTTAAACTGTGTAATAATTTAACAATCGGAGGAACTTGCAATTTATTTTCAGAACCCTTATAAAAACATTTTCTATACATTATATGAATTTCAAAAGATTTAAAAAATGTTTGTGATATTTATTATATTATAAGTATTTGAAATTTAGAAAAAATATTTAAAATGACAATCAGGTTTATCATTTTTTATTGGTATCTATGTTTAAAAAGTTATTCTTTTGTTTTTTTTTATAAATTAACCCTCACAACTTCTTCCCCTCATAATCATGTATTCGAACGCATTGGTACGTTTGTTTTAAATCTAAAAGACAACCTTAAACAACCCTTATGACTAAGTTTTATGGAATGCTTTTGTTATAAGGGATGGTGTGCAGATTTTGACCAGTACATTAGTATAACAATATATTTCTAAAGAAAACACATACATGTATAACCACCTGCTCTTGCAAACACACCCTTTTCTTAAACAACCCTTATTACTAAGTTTTATACAATGCTTTTGTTATAAGGGATGGTGTGCAGGTTTTGACCAGTACGATTATGACCACCATGTATTTTTGCTAAAATTATTTGAATAATAAAGAAAACACTATAACAACTCTGTCCACTACGAATATTAGCACTATCTGTGTCTTACTCCATGCCTCAAATCCAAGTGTAGTTCCAGCGTTCGATTTCATGGGTAAAATTGGTTTATGTGCTCCGCATATCAATTTATGTTGGTCGAGCTCCTCTTGTCCGCTTAACTTATTTCTAGCCCGACTGTCGAAATGGGTGAAACATATTTTACAGAAAACAACACTCTCTTTATGATTTGTTTTTTGCGTACGTGCAAGTCGGGAAAAATTAGATATGTATGTATAATGTGATTTTTTGCCATCACATAATAAAAGTAAATTGAAATGGTCTGATTTTTCTTCATCCACAACTTTTAATGGGTAAATAAAGTGATTTTTCTGTTTTTGTTTCAAACCATACACGTTTATTGAAACATTTGAGTTATTGTGTTCAAATATTTTTATTTCTTCAATGGATGTTGGGAATGTAAGGTCTGTGAAATCATAGCGATGCTCTTCAACTGTATACATGGTTTTGGTTTGATGACGAGAGTTATCAACATGTTTTGTCAGTATAGCCCATTTAAAACATTATTGGTCTGTATTTTGTAGATTAATTACTCCTTTTTTGTTTTTTATATCGTTAGGTAACTCAATATACGACGAGCCACCCATAGGTGTGTATTTGTATACACCTAGAAGCAGACCATCAATACATTCGAGTGAGAAACCACTTCCTTTACCAATATACTCGTCTTCTTCTCGAAGAAGTCTTGTAAAATGTTTTTCAATCATATTTTTAATATACTAAAATAGTATACTAAAATCAAAGCAGATATCACTCAAATCAAAAATTACAATATACAAGGTAATTATCAGACCAGTCCTTCTATATGCGTGTGAAACATGGCCAACGACTAAAGGAGACGAAGACAAATTAGCAATATTCGAAAGAAGAATATTAAGAAGAATATTTGGGCCAAAAATAAATAACATGACACGACAATATGAGAAAAGAAACAATATAGAAATACAACAGTTATATAAAGAGCCAGACATAGTAGCAGTATTAAAAAATAGGAGAATGGCATGGGCCGGTCATGTATGGAGGTCAAATGGTCTCATGAAAGAAGTTTTAAAATGGAAACCCCGGGGGAAAAGACCACTTGGCAGACCGAAACAAAGGTGGATCGACAAAGTGGAGAAGAATTTAGCAGAGATCGGAATACGAGATGGAGAAACGATAGCACATAACAGAGACAGATGGAAGCAAGTTTGTGTTGCGGTAATGGGCCTCAATGGCCTTTAACAACCGATAAAAAAAAAAAAAAAAATTTAATATCTGTATCCGTGAAAATCTCCTTTGCTATGGTCTTGAATGCTCTGTTCTCTGACGAGTTGTCCACATGTGGTCTTTTGTAAGTAGCTTTTAATTTTAGATTTAATTTGATTGGATGATTAACTGATAGCGATTTAAGTAATTCTATTAATTCATCCTTTGAAAATTCGAGGAATGCATGATAGTTAAACAAATTGTCAATATTCTTCTTGTAATACCAAACTATTTTACGATTATGTGATGAGTTGGTTTCGGAAAAACCTGATGTCTGTACAAGTTATCCATACGAGCCTTTTTTGCTTTAACTGCTTTATATGAATTTTCGATGTGATTTGTTGGCTTGGTGGCTGATGTAAATGATGTGGTTTCCACTAAAATAAAAAAAATAAAAAATTACGTTGTTTTAAAATATATAATAATAATATGGTACAATGATATTAATAACAGAGTGTAAATATGTTTTACTTATAATCTTAATATGCTAATCTTGGCTCAAAGTTTGAATTAGATATCAATGAAATTGTTTCCAAAACTGATATTTTGTATTTTAAATATTTATTTCCTTTCTTTTACCACATTTTTACGATGTTTTTAATAATTTCTATCTATCTTTATGAATTTTATTAATTTTCGTCTGTTAAATGTTTTATACTTGAGAAGCACTTGTTTAATGTATAAATAATGAGATTTATTTATTTGTCTTTATGGTAAATTAAATAAAACAGCTATTTCTTTTTTGTAAAAATTCTTATTTAAAAATGTGTTTTTCTGTAAAGCTAATGTTTTAGAATTTGTTGAGCATTTTTATTAAGGATTTTAGTTATTATATAAATAAAAATATATATTTTGGTTACCTTTGGTTGTTGTTGTATTTCAAACGAGTTATCCGTATCTGCTTCTTCACTTACTGCTGACGATAGGCTGGTTTCCTCCTATAAAAATTATCGAATTAAAATTTATTTTAATTTTATTAATATGATATTATATTACCATGTATTCAATTTTAATTTTGCACTGTTCGGCCAATTGTTTAGTTGCATACAGTTTTAACTGGCTCACAAAGTTTCACGTAGTTTTTGGAATATTATTTATTATTTAATATTATCGTGTACGGATTTGATTGTATTAGCCATATCTTCAACATTTTGTTCTCGCTTGAAATTATTTATAAAATAATCACGGATATGATCAAACTGCTGCATTACCGTGGGTCGTATGAAAGATGATTTACGAACGATAAGTTCGAATATAGCCCATTCCATATATTGTAAAACGATCAGATCTGCTCTACTGAGCAGTACACGACAACCATCGTGATTTTTATTCTCTATGACTAATACACTTTCACCCTGGTATACCATACTGGACAATCGCATAGAATCGGTTTCCATAAATACTGTACGTTTATATTTGACAGGTTGCTCCAACACATAAGATAGAATGTTGCCCATAAGGGCGAATATTTTCCGTAAAAAGTCTACGGACATAGTTACATGGCGTGAAGTCGTCGTCAGGTGAGCGGTTACGTTGAAGGAATCTGCCGGGTCCAATCCGATGTTGATGAATTTGCGGGCAGTAAAGTCTATTGGGAGTGTTGTCGAGTCGATGAGACTGCTGTCTGCTTGGTGGTGTAGGCTCGGTGTATTTATATTTCTTGATACCGGCAGCAGTGTTGACAGCAGCGATTGAATCGGCCATATTATAATAAATTTAAACACTTGGAGAAAAAAAATAAAAAAGACGTGTACTGTTTGTGGTGTCTGGAGAGCGGCTGATTTAATCATTTACACGGTTGATCGCCGAATATTTCTTTATTATACGGGAGGGAGATATTCTTGTGGGAGGGGATGGTGTGCAGGTTTCGATCAAACTCGGACATGTCTCTACCAGTACATTAATAAGACAATATATTTCTAAAGAAAACATCATACATGTATAACCACCTGCTCTTGCAAACACACCCTTTTCTTAAACAACCCTTATGGCTTATGACTAAGTTTTATGGAATGCTTTTGTTATAAGGTATGGTGTGCAGATTTTGACCAGTACAGTAGTGTAACAATATATTTCTAAAGAAAACACTATACATGTATAACCACCTGCTCTTGCAGACACACCCTTTTCTTAAACAATCCTCATGACTTAAGTTTTTATACAATTCTTTTGTTGTAAGGGATGGTATGCAGGTTTTGACCAGTACGATTATGACCACCATGTCTTTTTGCTTAAATTATTTGAATAATAAAGAAACAGTATAACAACTCTGTCCACTACGAATATTAGCACTATGTCTTTTAGCTACCCGCTAAAATTATTTGAATTTTTCTTATCATATTCCTGATAGCGGATTTAATCAACATTTTTCTTATCAGAGGAGCGCACTCTGTTGGTAGCGGGCGGCGGTGGGTGTGGGTGTGTGTGTAGCCTGGAGGTGGAGGTTCCAGAACATACCTTTTCATACTACTTGTATATATTATGATATTATGGATCGCAAAAATTTAATTTAATATTTTATTGACATGTATAGGTATTAAACAATAAGTAAAATGAGATTATGTCAAAAGAAACCTTATTTGCTATAATATTTTCGATAAATATATATTAGGTACATATCAGTAATTTATTTCAAATCACATTTAATCAAAAGTAATATTTCATTTTGGTATTCTTATTGCAATATTATATAGATCAACTTTTTTCCTGAAAATTGATTTTTTGAACTTTGCTCTTTGAATACTGAATACAACAATAGCCGTCACTATTCGTTGAGAGACAGTTTGGTACCACTATCGGCCGTCAATGTTCTTGTAGACACTACATTATTGTAAAATGCGTATGATGCTTTTGGTGTACGCGATCTTTGAGGATCGTTAAAATCTACCTTGACAAGTCCAAAATGAATTCTAAAAATAATACATAAATTTAAATAAAAATAAATTCCTCTGATAAAAAATAGTTAGGTGAATAAGTACGTAGATTATAAGTGCGACTGTCTTTTATAAAAAATGATTTATTGATTAATATTAAAATAAAATATCCTCTAATTAATCTTAAAAATATAATATATATTCGTAATTGTGTATAAAAAGTATTAAAATAACTTACGAAAAACCATCCATCCATTCAAAATTGTCCAAAAGTGACCATACTGTGTAGCCTATAATATTACAACCATCTTCATGTATTGCATGTAATGTGGCATTTAAATGGCCCTATAAAATTAAAAATATTAATTAAATGAGAAATTAAGTTATATATTTCTCATTAAGTAGAATGCAATTTAAATGCCTTTATATAATCTATTCTATCGAAATCGTTCAATTCTCCGTCGTCACCATATCCATTTTCTGTTATAATTACAGGAGGATTGCCATATTCGTTTTTTAACCATTTCAAAACCTCTCTTAATCCGTCAGGTACTACCTAAAACATTCGTTTTAGTAATTTACAGTTTACACCTTTGAAAAACGTAAACTGAATTTATATCTTACTACTAGCCATGGTGCAATCGGTGATCTAAAGGTTGATGGTTTTACAGATGTTACATATTCTGCATCTGGATTATAATTAAGGTTTGGATCGCTGCCATGAGTTACCCAACGAGAAGAATAATAATTAAGAGCATGGAAATCAGTAGAGCCTGTATCAAAGAAAGCTTTTAGTTAAGATGTATAGAATTTGAGTATGATAAAATTATTTGAAAGTTTGTACCTACCTTTAATCAATTCAATTTCATCATCTGTAAATGTTGGTAATGTTGACCAGGGTCTTCCTTCTATTTTACATTTTTTATCTACCCACTCTCTCATTATAGGTGGATAATCTCCTTTGTACACTGGATGATTAAACCATCCTCTCTAAAAACAAAAATATTAGATTTTTTTATTGTTACTTTTATATATTCTATATCCTATGGGTATGATAAAAAATGTTTAGTACTTCAAATTGATTAGCTCTCCTGGCAGTATTTATATCATCAATTGAATCTGCATTTTTTGGTATAAAGTACACTCCATTTACTGAAAAACTTATCTTACCTAAAATAAAATTTGTTAAAAACTAAACGACAACATAAACTATTACACTCGTTTACCATGTTGTTGGGACTTAAACATATTTTGGTATAATCTATACGCTTTTCCATGAGCAATAAGTAGTGTGTGAGCTGCCAAGTAATAGCCGATATTGTTTAAATGCAAGTATGGGGCATACATACTATAAGCGTAACCTTTACATATTTGCATTGGTTCATTAATTGTTATCCACCATTTAACCTATGGGTACCATAAAGATTTTTGTCATTGTTAAGAATTCACTTAAATCTTAATCAATTAATCAGTTTACTCTATCTCCAAAATGGGTGAATAGCACCTGAGCATATTCTTTAAAATAATCCGACATAATTGGATTGACCCAACCTCCAAGATCTTGAAGATATTGTGGGAGATCCCAATGATACATAGTAACCTGTATTCAATTCTTAGTAAGTACAGCTTTTCTTCGTATTTTATTTAAATGCTAAAAATACATACAAGTGGGATAATATCATTGGCAATAAGTTCATCAATAATTTGATTATAATGTGTTATTCCTTCTTGGTTTAAAGAATTCATTTCTCCAGATGGTGCGATTCGTGTCCATGATATTGAAAAGCGATAAAACTTGAGCTGAAACAATAGCAAATACAATTTATATTATAAAATTATAACTCTTATATAAATAATAAATGGGAATAAAATATAATAGTTACATTTAATTTCTTTGCCAGTGCTATGTCTTCTTTATACTTATGGTATGAATCACAAGCAATGTCTCCGTTGGTTTTATCTTTTATTAAGTCTTGACGATTATGAACCAAATGATCCCATATGCTCACTCCTTTACCTATTTTATATTTAAAAATAAGTATCAATAGGTATATCTGTACATGACGTCCATAAATTGTGTTAATAAGTCAGGTAATATAATTGTACCATCTTCATTCCAGCCTCCTTCTATTTGATATGCAGCAGTTGAAGCACCAAACATAAATCCATCTGGGAACTTATAATCCATAATCGCATATACTTGTGAAATAATAAATATTACTATAATATTACCATTATAGTGGCGACGGAGTAATTTTCGCTGCTAAATATTTCAATTCATCTTAATTTACAGTTACGTTTATAAATGATTCGTACGCTTTGCACGATCTTCCATTTAACTCCAATCAAAACTTATATAATCCTATTAACTATCAATTAATAAGTATTATCTCAAATTACGATTTTTTTGTAAATAAAAAACAGAAGTTATAAGCACTTTATTAATGTGGTGGACAAACGAGGGAGATAAAGGGAATTGATCATCTTTTTTCACAATCTATAATATAATATTTACGGCGTATATATAAAAACTATTAGATAATTAAAATAAAAAACTATATTACATTATGGTCACTATATATTATAACTATATTATTATGTTATAAACTTAATTATAAACCAAAAAAATATATATAAATAGATTAACTCATAATCAAAGATCAGCCACACGAGTTGTACGCAATCAAAATGGTTATAGCATTTATTTTCAAATAACAACGCTCATGCAGCATTTTACGTACTCAAATTATGTAACATACATATAAAAGGATCCGTAGACATGATTATTTTTAAAAACAATCAAGAAAATAATGGTAAGCAGTTTTGACATTTGAATTATATAATAAATAATAATATAGTTTATCTGTTAATTTTTTACTGTTTTGTCTGTTGCCTATTTTGTGTTGTAACATTTATATAAAATATAATTTAGTTATTTTTTTTTTATAGTACAAGGAAAGCATTATGAAAAATAAAAACATTTTCAAGACAAATAAATCAAAGTGGATAATTCTAAACTTCTTTACCTATACTTTACTTTTAAATTACTTTCTATATTTATTATAATATGTTATTAATATTTTAGTAGTTTGTACTACAGTAGAACTCTGGGAGTAATAAAAAGTTTCTATTACTTTTCTGTTTAATGTGTTAAAGTTGTTCGAGACTCATAGCTTATATTCTCTGCGTGCCCGGAACCGGTCCGATATCTTATCGGATCGATATGTTCACCGGGACCGTAGACTGTAGAGAATGTTCTCGAGATCGGCGTCTGTCGTCGAGTGACTCCCGTGGTGTGAGGTAGTCTTTTGTGGTTCGGTGTTTTGAGCCTGTCACCTTCAATTATTTAATGTTTCGTGCTTCCTTTGTGATTCGTCATCGATCACGAGCTTATAACCGGGACCTATCTTCAGTATACTTGAGTTTCCGTCGCACGTGTTGAGAGTTTTCCACGGTCGCGTGGGATAAAATCCAACGGGACCCAAGTATACCATGGTAACGGGGGCTGTGCCTCCCCTTTTATTATTTTATTTTTATTGTCATTATTATTATTATTATTAATGTTTATTATACGTTAAATTATTATTATATTTAGTGTAGGGCGCCAAATTACAATCATTTGTAACTAATTATTATATCGTAATATATTATATATCATTTTACAAATATAGACAAAGTAGTTCCTTTTCTTCATATTTATCATTATCATAAAGAAAGCTATCTCCGCTACCCTGATCGATCAAAAAAGAACGTGCGATTTTAGGACCTCGCCTTTTTAATAGCGTGCGACAAATACGTAGGCGTTGTGCCGCGTCGGTCTAGGCGCACAAACAAAAGTTATAACTAATTATGTTTCTGTTTAATGATTTGAATTTACTCAAAACACCATTTTCTCGACGTAATGAAAGTAATCTGACAAACGTCAGATTAGATTTCATTTATATAAAATTTATATAATACATGCGACGTCTCGAAATCTTACGGACAACGAGTGTAATATTCTATGCAATTCAATCTAAATTTTTATGCGATAAATTTTACAGTTGATATCAAATCAGTGAACTCTAGAGATGTGGTTGAAATTGATGTTGAAAATGTAATAAATAATGATAGTGTTGATGTAGAAAACATATTGTACAGTATTAATCCTGTGGTGGCTGCTTCTTCTTCGAGTAAGACCTCAATTATGAAGTTTATTATACAATTTATTCGACTATTTTAATTCATAAATTTTAGTTCAACATATTGATGATGAGCTGGATTTAAATTTAAATAATGAATATCCAACAGACCGTGGACACTGGGGTGGATAAAGTCGCAGATAAGATCAAACGGAGTATTCTATTGTATAGTTGTATGGGCCATGCAAGCCAAATATTCAGTTTCCCCAAAATGATAAACACAGAAAATTTTCTTCGGAATATTATTATACGATGTCTAAATCTGGTAATAAAATCCCTCGTAATTGGCTTTGTTATTCAATTATTTTAAATAAAATATACTGTGAGACATGTTGGCTTTTTGCTGACCAATTATACAAACATTTTAACGTAACATGGATTTGTGGAATTGTTTATTGGCAACATGTAATTTATAGCATATTAATTCACAACATATTGAAGCTATTAAAATAAGATGTATTTGGGCAAAAAATCGTGTAATTGACATGGGATGAGAAAATCAAATTTCAGATGAAGCAGCAATTGTGAATTAGAGAGAATAATCAAAATTATACTACACTTAACGGCTGGAGATAATGCACTTCGTGATAACGAAAGACAATTTTAATGAAGGAAATATTTTACAGATTGTTCGGCTCATGGCAAATTATGATAATATATTAAGTAAACTGAGTAAACTAATATCTTGCGAAGAAAGTAAAGTCAAGTACCTAAGTCATACTTATTACTGATGAGCTTATAAGTTTATTGTCCAACGATTTACTTAAAGCAATTTGTGCTGAAATAAATACATGCCAATGTTTTTCAATTATTACTGATTCAATTCAGGATATTACCAAATTGGACCAGTTTTTCTGAAATCTTAAATCCCTTCTACACTATACTGTATGTACGGCTGTACGCCTGTACAGTAGTGGTAACTAACGGTCGCGAATAATTAGCGATACCTACCCGTTCGGCGTTAACATTATATATAGTTTTTTTTTTTTATTTTTATTAAAAAAAATCTACAATATATACATACATTTTGTACAATTAGTAGGTTTGATATGCGGTATAATATAACAATAACAGCGAGTAATTTGAATTGGGAGTTTTTTAAAAAAAATATATACAGTTATAACATTATTAACCGTATTAAACCTACCATTTGGTTGCAGAGAGGTTATAATGATTTCGACAGACCACATTTTGCAACAAACATTAATAGTTATAATTATTATACGGGTTCAATACAATATTCAAATAGGTAATCAGGTACAAATTATACTCTTTTTTTTCAGATTGCGAATTTCTTCGATTTGTTCTCAGAACAAAACTATCTTTATTTGAAAGAGGAAAAGATTTTACAATTTGCATATTGGACCAGGGTTTTTAATTAAACTTCGCATTATGTTAGAAAACATATATAACCAACATTCGAAACTATTAAGATATTTCTTGATGGCTTCTGTAATTTGAATGTAACTAAAAATCTAAGACTTCTACGAGGTCTGAGCGTTTTTTTTACTGAAATCGCATGAACTCAGATTTCATTAAAGTTTACTCTTTTTCAATGAAAGCTTATTACATATATGTATCCACATTCCACACCACTAAGACGTTCTACAAAGCGATCTTACCATTCTATAAAAATATATAGTGTTTAATCAACATTCACGCGTTGAATCAAGCAACATTTTAATTAACTTAATGAAGTTTTCTACGAAGTATGAAAATAATTCTCTGTTGAGTAATAATTTAAGTATTTTTACAGCAAAGTTTATACTTGTGAAGTTTAATATATTTTATTTTATTTTCCAGGGGAAACAAGTGTGACTTCCAGACTACATGAATTGCGTCCATATTACCTAAAATATTATACTTGTCACACATACTGTACCAAGATGCTTAACAGGTTGACAAGTAATGATATAAGTACAAGGCTAAAAAGATCCTTAAGTCGTAGAGGAACAATAGATAATTGTCTTAAATCGTAATAAAATATGAACTAAAAACAACTTATTATGACTTATAACATAAGCTGATATATCTAGTTCAGTGGTTCCCAACCTTTTTTATTCCACGCCCCCTTTGTAGATTTTTGAAACTCTCGCCCCCCCCTTCTATAACATGAAAAATATATCACTTTTTTGTGTACTTTACAAAGAAATTATAAAATATCGGAGATGAATTCAATTTTATTAATGCTAATAATTATAAAATATAAATTATAGTAAAATAGTAAGTATTATAATTTAATGAAATTTACAATTTATTAATGTGAAGGCTGGCAACACTTTTCTTTATACAATTTTTTTATGTCTGGCTCAATGTTTGTTTATTAATACTTTATCAATATCTTTATTGATTATATTTATGTCTCTTTATCAATACTCAATAACCGGTCGTCATTAATTTTTCATATTTTCCATATATTTTAAAATAAAAACGGTATTTTGTAATGACTGCTTACGCCCCCAAGAAATGTCTACACGCCCCCCAGGTTGGGAAACAGTGCATTAGATAAAGGAATACCAAAGAAGTTCATGTGGAGTCTAGAGAATGAAGTCATGATGTTTAAGAGACAGACAAATGGAATAACTGTGGTATATTTACAATAAAATAATTTATTAATAACTTATAATAATTATAGAAAGTTTACAAATTAAAAAAAAAAATGTTCTCACGAGAACATACAAAAGCTTATAAGGTTAGTTTTTTCTATTTTTTATTGTAGCTTACACAAAATTTACTTTTTGTACACATCAGTATAAATTGTAAATAATTAAATAATAAAAAAGTTCTTAGGTAAACCTTTTCATAAAAAGATTGTGTTGTTTGTTCTTGATATGAATGCAGATTGATATTATTTGTTTATCAATATAACCTATAATGTTTACATAGTTTATTTATTTTCGTAATGTCAACTTAAACATTAAGCATAAAATAATTAAAATAAAAATAGTTAATATTATATTTATATTTAAATATGAATAAAATATTGTAACTATATATTAAACTAACTGTATATAACATATTTTTTCTAAAAATATGTTAATCGAGTATAAAAATGAATACATAAAAATAAAATAGTTCTTCACAACTCAGTAGATTGGATTCTAGTAAAATTATCAGTCGTCAATTGCCTAGTGGAAACCACATTCTTGAAAAATGTGTATGATGCTTTTGGCGTACGAGATCGATGAGGATCATTAAAGTCTACCTTGACAATACCAAAATGAATTCTAAAAAAATTACATAAAAAAAAAGTAATAACTTTAATAATAATAACTTATAACTAGGGACCAGATTTATATTAGTACAATATAATATATATTTATTAATTTTAATTAAGATGGCGAACCCTTGGTAATTATACATGCAATAGTATTAAGATTTAAGATATGATAAAAATAAATGACCTAAGTCAAAGTACATAAACATAACTAAAGATTTAGAGCAAAATATTTAATATACACAATATAATGATATTAAAAAGTGAAAGATTGGTCCGCATTGGTGTACGACATAAATCACATTAGTGGCTTATTAACCAAATTATTTGGTAGTGGGATGGGGGATATAGAATTTGGCGAAGAAACAGGTCGCAAGTTGGGGTATCCTAAAAGATAATAATGAAAGAAGATAGGGTTAAACATAATATACCCTTAAAAAGCCCATCAATGAGCCAGTGTCACGGTCTTCGTTGAGCCAAAGGGGATACATTTAACAGAGCAGCAATGGCTACTGTAATATATATATATATATATATATATACAGTAGTTATTATTAAAAATGTTGACAGGTTATTAATTAATAATATATTAATTATATTAATGGATTCAAATGGTTATCAAAGGGTTATTTGCATTCTTTTATTTGTTTAGAGAAAATTCATATATTTTTAATAACAAGCATATTTTATAAATATTTAATAAATAATTATAATTAAGGTGTTTTGAAAAATTTATATTTAAAATAGAAATCTGGTCAAGCTCTGAAATAATTTCATATTACGTGTAAGGAATACTTAAATGAACAGAAACTATCAGAGACAAATATCAAAATTTACCAAAAAGGAAATGCTTTTAAAATGGCCTTCTCAAATAAATACTTCTATAAAAATTAATGTTTTTATGTATTAATTAATATTTAAATACAATATCCTCTTATTCATCTTAGGAATATAAAGAATATTTGTAATAGGTATATTAAAAATATTTAAATAACTTACGAAAAACCATCCATCCATTCAAAATTGTCCAAAAGTGACCATACTGTATAGCCAATAACGTTACAACCATCTTCATGCATTGCTTGCAATGTGGCATTTAAATAACCCTATACAATTTAAAAAATGTGTATGAAATAAATTAGTTAATTTATATTAAATATTAACTAAGCAAATACCTTAAGGTAATTTATTCTATCTAAATCATTCAGCTGTCCATCGTCACCATATCCATTTTCTGTTATAATTAAAGGAGGATTGCCATATTCATTTTTTAGCCATATCAATAGTTGTCTTAATCCATCAGGTACTACCTAAAACCTTTATTTTAGTAATATATACCATGGAAAAATAAAAACTGAATTTATTCCTTACTGCTATCCATGGAGCTTCAGGTGATATTGGCCATGATTCATTTACAGATGTAGCATATTCTGCATCTGGATTATAAGTATATTTTGAATCACTACCATCAGTTACCAAACGAGAAGAATAATGATTAAGAGCATAAAAATCAGCAGTGCCTGTATAAAATAAAGACCAATCATTAAGAAATACAATTTTTTTAAATTTATATTCTTTAAGATGATACAGAGGTTTTTGTCAATGTTTATTACAAATGGATAGTTGGGGATCATAAGATAAATATTATAAATATACATATTGGTACACACATATACATAATTATATGCATGACACTATCGTACTTTTCAAAAAGGAGAAATTAATGTACTTTTCTCCTTGTGGAGGGTGCAGTGAGCCCTAGTTGGAAACAGGATGCTGGAATCAGATAACAGTATGAGAAATGGTGGATACATGGAGCACTGTACCAAGAATCAAACCAAAAACGTATGTGGTTTGTGATCACCTGCATAACTATAAGGCTACTCCGGCTCCGTATTTGTTAGTGTAACTAGTTTGTTAGCTATAAGATAGTACCTTTAATTAATTCAATTTCATCATTTGTAAATTTTGGTAATGTTGACCATGGTCTTCCTTCTTCTATACATTTTTTATCCACCCATTCTCTCATTACAGGCGGATAATCTCCTTTGTACACTGGATGACTAAACCATCCTCTCTGAATACAAAAATATTAGATTTTATTAATGTTAGAATATTATAGACATTAAAAATATTTTTAATACTTCAAATTGATTTGCTCTTTCTGCAGTATTTATATCATCAAGTGAATCAGTATTTTTCGGTATAAAGAATACACCATTTATTGAAATACTTATCTTACCTACGAAAAAAAATGTTGAAATTGTACAACTGAAAAATAAATTATGTCACTATCGCAAATGTACCTTGTTGTTGAGATTTAAACATTTTTTCGTATAGTCTATACACTTTTCCATGGGCAATAAGTTGAGTATGAGCTGCCAAATAATATCCAGTATTGTTTAATTGCAAGTATGGAGCATAGCCTTTATTAGCATAACCTTGACATACCTCCATTGGTTCATTTATAGTTATCCACCATTTTACCTACCAAATGTTTTATCATAGTTAAGAATTTACTTAATCAATTAATCAATTAATTTACTCTATCTCCAAATTGGGTGAATAGCACCCGAGCATATTCTTTAAAATAATCTGACATAATTGGATTGACCCAACCTCCGAGATCTTGAAGATATTGTGGCAGATCCCAATGATACATTGTAACCTGTATTTAATTTTTAAATTTCAAAATAGTTTTACTACGTCTTTTATTGAAATGCAAAAATGCTTACAAACGGAATAATATCATCAGCAATAAGTTCATCAATAAGTCGATTATAGTAAGCTATTCCGTCTAGATTCAAAGAGTTAACCTCCCCGGTTGGTACTATTCGTGCCCATGATATCGAAAAGCGATAAAACTTCAGCTAAATAAAGAAAAATAGATATTATACAATTATGACCAGTATGTAAATGAGAAAAAAATAGAAAAAAATTACATTTAAATGCTTTGCCAGTGCAATGTCTTCTTTATACTTATGGTAGGAATCGCAAGCAACATCCCCATTAGTTTTATCTTTTATTAAGTCTTGACGATTATGGACCAAATGATCCCATATGTTTACTCCTTTTCCTAAAAATGTAATTTACAGTTTTGTCATTCTGAATCGTATAAATCGTAGCTATAGACTATAGCATTGATTAAATATATATAATCAATGGCTATAGTAGCCAAAGACTAAGAAATATAACTATAGAATAACAATATTAATTCATAAACCATAAACGTATCAATATATCTAATAATGTACATATGTTGTAATAATTATATCTAACTATGAGGTTTACAATTACCATCTTTATTCCAGGCTCCTTCTATTTGATATGCAGCGGTTGCGGCACCAAACATAAACTCACTGGGGAATTCATAATCCATTGTATTTACGTGTGAAATAATAAACGCTAATACACGGCGACACAGAAATGTTCATCACACGAAGATTCGATGTGGTTGAATACGAATCTTTTGAATACGAACGATTGTTTTGTCATTTGACACCTGTGATGTTAACGGCGATTATGAATTAACTCTACAATCAGTAATAAGTGTTGAATGTTTCCTTACCACTCGAACGGCTTGACCTTTTAAACAGCGGGCGGCATCATTGAGTCAACAACGTCGTAAATTGCGGGTAAAGTAAATAGAACATGGGAACAAGTCGATGGGCTGTTGATCGTTTATTTGTTGTGAATACGACCGAACAGAATTCGCCTTAATCAGTTCATTTTTTTTTTTTTTTTTCAAACCGTCAGGGGTTATCAAAATAACGTGATTTCACGAGAACCCGTCGGCAGCAACGCCAGCAACACGATCTTTGTGCGATACGAACTATAACGGTGTACCCTAAACCTTTTGTAACGTGTGTGTCCCGCTGCGCCGTGTCGTACAGCCAGGGTTTGTTCTTCCATGGAGGGGAGGGGGAGGGTTTATGTTACATACGTTTCTCGGGGTTCTGTTGCCGTACAATCGAGTATCGACTGTGAAATACTGAAATGTACACGGCAGTACAAGTGTACAACGCTGAACACGCGCGACGCACCGACACCTGTCCCTGCGTACTAAAAATTCCGTCGATTCGCTCTACAACACGGGGTACACTGAGCACTGACTTCGGCTGGATATCACAGGAACGCGCAAGTGCGGTTCAGCGGCTGCAACTACTCGCTATATTTAACGTATCCGTTCGGGTTTGAACGTCGTTAAGTATAATCGTGTAACCGTGAGTACTATACAATACAAAATTGATCGGACACGGTGACACACGTTTCCGGGGAGAAAACCGAAAACCCTTGTGCCCGTATCTCGTCTGACGACTGGAGTACTGGACCGTTGTTCGATAGTGATATCGAATAGGACTTAATAGTTATACTCTCGTAGGCAGTGGTCCCGGCCGCGCGGAACACGCGTCATCTTAACCGTACGACGCACAAGTCACAACGCCCGGTGTCTGTTATGCCCACCGGCGGCCAGCCACAGGGATCAGACGTACCTATACGCGCGTCGCGGGCGTATTGTCGTTCAAAAGTTACGAGTACTCGTAGACGTGTTTATACCGAATATACCGTGTACGTACTCGAACATCGATTTGTTTTTCCCTACCGTCGATCGTTTTAGTACTTCTTGATTTCAAGTAACGCAGATGTAATCTGTATAATTACCAATATTAGTATATACGTAAGACGAGTACCTACGTACGATGTAGTAGATGGGTGCGTTGTTTACACACCTATAAATTCTAAAATAATAGTATGTGCACCATATAGGTGCGTACATATGTTATAACGCATCCTTCGAAAACAATATCTACGCGTGTTGTTGTTCTATATATAGGACATATTTTGCAACACGTTTGACGTTATGGACCTCTCATACCTACTGCGCATCAGCCGATTACAGGACGAACTTTTACGCTCCGGTCCCTCCCTGCTCGATATCTGCACTTTTTCATTATACGTTCCGTAGTTTTTTACGGTTCACTTCATTCTAAATCATAAATAATAACCTATCGGAAATAAGAAAATTATTAGAATTCATGGGGTTATGCGAATCCCAGTTGAAAAATATTTTGTAGACATATGACGGTCACCGGTTCAAAGAAACTGTCGTCCGGTCGTTTCATTTGCATCATAGTATATCGTTATCGGTGTTTAAGAATAAGCCACGTTGTATGTGCACTACTGTATGCAGCACAGTACTGAAATTAGGTTCTATTTATTTAACTATAATACTTTTATTCACTTCTCCTATAATTCATATCGGACTGAGCTTGTGAGCCCCGGCGAAGCAAAGCCAGGTTCATCTAGTGCTTACTGCCTAGTAGGATAATATATTATTTACCTACTGGTTTCCACCAAACCTTTTAGGAAGGAAAAAACAAGCCGGTGTATAACAGAAATATCGGTAAAGGACCTCAGCATTCCGGTCTTAGTGACATTTGAATGCGATGGCCGCGACTTAAGACGTCAAAGTCGGGACTACGATTAGCAGTCAGTCGATTGAGATCGATTATTACACGCTACCAGGGCGATTGTAAACTCACAATTTTAATGACCTGTAAACTCTTCCTGGTGACCTAGTCTATCTGAGAACTATCTGCAGCCTGCAGGTAATATATAAAATCTCCCGGGTCTACTTTAATACTACCTAAAGGGTATATGTAAACTTTCCTGCAATAACTTCGCCTGTACTTTATAATAAATTGTCTAGATAGGTATTAAAAAAATAAAAAATAGTAGTTAAATTTAAAATCCATTTCAATTTTATGTTAATAATATTATAGACACAGAAATATTAAAAAGGTAAAGTATATAAATTAGGGTAAATAATAAAATTAAATTAAAATATGAACACTTAAACTTAATCTTTTTAATATTTTGAAGACACGATTATTAAAAATAATAGGGGCCTTTTTTTGGTCTTTGAAAATCTGTTATTCTTTGTTTTATTGCTAATTTGATTGAGTGGTAACTATACACAAGTTTACATATTTTCTTCAGGTAAATATAATGTTGACCCTGGAGAGTTAACAAGTTTTGGAAATCGAGAGTTTACTACCGCCTCACTACCATGGGGCATGGATATTGGTCAATTGCGTTGTCAAATGTGTCGTAAGGTTATGAATATTGTAGTTTATTTTCGTTCAGATTTAATCTAAGAGTAATAATTCATACTATAATGATTTACGTGCATTCGGAACCTAACTTGTACAGTACAAGTTGTACATCAGTTGTAGCCGATTTATTATAATATAGGTACTTAAAAATCGAATTCATCTACATTTTAATGGCAAACTTCTAGGCTAAGAAAGTATTTATTGAACAAATAAAAATAAGCCAAAAACAGTGTAGTTCATAAGAATATCTAGTTGTGTCAAAATCAAAAGAATTAATAATATTACTAATGTAATATAGTATGTTTATGTATTTTACATTTAAATACCTATCACACTAGGTACTAGACATTGAATCGCTTTGGATGGCCTTGATATATGAAATATTAATATTTTTTATTTAAATCCAACTTCCAAGAGAGAGTAATATCACTAGGGCTCGGGAAGTTGTTGCATTTTTTTATTTTGGAACTTCTTAGGCGTTTTCTTAACTTAAAATATTTATCAATAGCATGTGAATCTAAGTAACCAATTTTTATTTTGCATTTTCTGGCTTCTACTACTTAGAAGATCCTAAATGGCAAAGAAGCTTTAAATGATTGTTTTCTTGATGACTTCAGTGTTGATGATTATTTAGCTCATCTTAATGCTCCAATCACTTCAGTGGGTGTCAAGAAAAGTTTGTTTTAATAAATAATTATAAATTTTTTACTATCCAATAATGATTGTTCATTTAACATCAAACATGCCCTAAAAGTACAATGCCATTATTTTAAGTAATCTGTAAACTTTCAGACTTAAAAAAAAATTGTATTAATTTTAAAACATTGTTTGTCATTTTTATTATTTTTAGAAAATATTTGCAATTGTTTTAAGGTTATACACTTTTAAATTATCACCATCTTATATTTTTTAAAAAATCAAATAAAGGATCAAATTAATTTCTGAATAATCATCCAATGGATTGAACTCCATATGACTTGATAGTTGATTAAAATAAAATTCATATTTAAAAATTTGAAATATTATTACAATAAAATGAGGGAGATAAATTTTCTGAAATATAATCCATTTATTGAATGTAGATTGAATTCAACTTCACTACTCGAAAAAAAAATAATTTAATATATATTTACTTATTACAAAATTATTTCAAAAAAAACAAAATTACAGTGGTTGATGTAATATTAACTAATAAAGTAATAATTTATGACAAAAATGTATACATTTTAGCAGACATATAGGAATACACCAAATTTTCTTTAACGTTTCTATTATTTCAATTAAGAAAATGCCACTAAGGAATTGTTAAACGACCATTAGAAGAAAACAAATATATTTGAAATTAAAAATAGTTAATTTCAGAGACGTTATTTTGAATAAGTTGTAATTGGATGTAGATACATATTACTAAGTAATCACTAATCATACATATCTTTGCCAAATATAAACTTTAAATTTAAATTTCAGTATTTCATTAATGTAATTCATATTTCTTCTTATAAGATGCATGGTAATGAAGTCACTAAAATCTGGTTACAAGAAAAATTAACACCAACTTCTTAAGTTGGCCGAAGTTCAACGTTCAACAATAGTTTTTTTATTTTATACACATACATTTTAAATAAATTACAATCAAATTACATTTAATCATCAGTCTAAGCATTATTTTTATCACCAAACTTAAAATTAATCAATAACTTGATGTTGAAAAGTTCTTAATTTATAATTATGTATAAATTATATTTTAGTAGAAAAAAAAATTATAAACTTCAACCACACAGTTGCTTATAATAATTGTTAAATCATTAATAGTTCGTTCAAAACCTTTAGAAATATATTTTTTGTAGACTTAAAAAACAAATTCAATAAAACACGATATATTAAAAATATATCAGCTTTTTCATTAATTAAATTGTTAAATTATGCATCTTGTTACAAAATACGAAAAATATTATTTTTAAATTAATATCAACAAGTACTAGAATACAAGTTTTAAATTCAAATTTGTTGTAGGTTTATAACAATATAAATATTTGAATGCATTTGATATATCAATTTTTAGATGATAAAAAAAATCATCTTTTGATGGCACTATAGGAACAGTTAATATTAAAATATTAAATAACATTTTTTTATTGCTTCAAAGTTGATTTTTAAGAATAATAGTGCAATATAAGGGATCTAAGGAACAGGAAGTAGTACAAGAAATAGCAGGAAATTAATTAAGGGGCGATTTGAAATTTATTAAGGGTGCAAATGTTGGCCTAAAGATGTTTATTACAAAAAAAAAAAAAAAAGTAATAAAACAAAATGTATTATTTATACCTTTCGAAAAAAATATACATCTTTTTACATAATCTGGTGACATAGATAACAGTCTCCATAGTAACTATAGTTGCTTACTACATATGCACAGCGTTGTAGATACCTGTGCGTCATAATTCATAATCTAATATCTATTTACATTTTACCGAACCGTATTATTGGTGAGTACTGTTCCATACATAATTTTTATACACATTACATTTATATAAATATATGTGTATGTATAAATGTAATATACACATATAAATATATATATATATAGCTATACATTTTCATGACTGTATGAGAACAACGCAGTGAATTTGTAGTAAAGTAACACTTATGAACATAGTAACAATTCGTAAACTTTTCATACTTCAAGTTTATATCTAAACAATGCTAACAAAAGAAAAAGAAAAAAAAAACAAAAACAACTTGTACATAGCACTCAGTATTAGCATTATGTATAGATGTAAATAAGCTCCTATGAACATGTCTCCGCGTTGCTGCGTTTATTAGTTTTTGAAAGACAGCGTGTCCGTACATAAATAATTTCCGATTTGCACTCTTACAATAAATATTAAATAATATGTTTTACAACTACAAATTTACATGTAAATTAAAATTTAATTATAAAAATGACTAGGAACACAGTGGGCTTTGACGCGCGCAATTTTAATTTTGACGCCACAGTTCTTATATTTTTTTCAATGCATCTTGTGGCAGTGACGATTTAACTACATAAGTGGAGCATATGCTTTTATACATATATATATTTTAATATATTCATTATATATGTATGAAAAAAAAAATATAAATATAATATGTATACCGCGGGAACAACGGGAATTTTACCGAGTTGAATGAAATTGTCTTCTAATATTTTGACATTGAAAATGTACGAATAAATAAAAAATATGTGAATACTTAAAAAAATTAGACAGCTTCATAAAAAATCGCTGATAGTTCTTTATTATATCATAAATATATATTTTTTTTAAAAAATGCAAACAGCAATTTTTGTTTTTCAGTTTTATTTTCCAGAACTAATTATTTAAATTTTTATATAACTTTATGAAATATATTTTTTTTATGTAATAAATTTGATTGTTTTAGATTTAAGAAAAAAAAATCGTCGAAAAAGGACGATCCTCATATTTTTTTTTAGGTTTTATTATTTTTTGTAATTTTTTTTTATTTTTAATTTTTTTTTATATATTAAGTTATCATTTACTTTGTCTCATTTATTATTTTAAGTTTTAAGATTGGACGCATATTTTATCTTACATCTTGTGTGGGATTTTTTCGTCTTTGCCTTTTATGCATGAAATTACCAAAATGTGGCTGGTAATTGCCTGTATATTGATGTTTATTGCCAGAATTTGCTCGGTTTTGATGGTGGTTATAACTATTATAATTATTGCTGTTCGTGAAACCACGTTGTTGGTAACTATTAGCTGGACTAGTGCATATTATCCTATGAGTACGTGAAGAAGGGTGATTACCTAAAAAAGTATTAATGCTATATACAATAGAAATTATTTTAAAATATTACGCATCATCGATCATTACCAGGATTGATCATTTGATAATGCTGTTGATTATTCCAACTATTGTGTCTATGATAGTGAGGATTTTTACGTCGTGGTTGGTAATTACTATTTTGATCACCAGAGTCACTTAATTTTTCTATACTACTCTCAGAGTCCTAAAATATATATTATTACAAGACTTTAGACAATTTAATAAATATAAAAAAATTACTGTAATTAACACTTACAGATTCAGCTGATCCAGAACCTGAAGATATTGTAGAAGCTCTACTACTGGTATTTGTAGACACACTAACATTGTTACTAAGATTATTAGCGGTCAAAAAACTATTAATTATCACTCTTTGAGTATTTTGTAAGGCATAAGTATCTCTAACCCACTGTCGGTAGAGTATAACTTTATCATTTACTCGTATTATTCGTCCAAGTATACTGCGAAACAAAAACAAATATTTACAAGTGATAAATATAGCTAATGGTAAAAATCATTAGAATATATATAAAAATACAAACCTATAACTAGAGGAAACAATTTGAGGGTCAAGAGCAGCTTTTAATGTAGTAAATGCATATTCAAATACACTCTTTACTTGGAGAGCACCATAAGAACCACGACCAATATCATTTCCTGGTGTTAATGGATCCTCTATACATAAAATACTTGGCCTATGACCATCAACCATGTCTTTTTGGACCTGTAATAAATCATATATTAATGTTTATTCTATAGAAAACTTCAGATTATTTTTCTACTTCGTCTTTAGATATGTATTGTCCACCATCTTTCACCCGTATAGCTGTTAGCATATAATTAAATTTTTTGCCGTAAAGTTCAAAGAACTCTATTAGCAATACACCTAAATTGGCAGTAGGGTAATTTAAATCTCCTCTAGGATGTAACTGCACAAAATAATCATGTCAATTTATTATAAATAATAAAAATTAATATATATATAATATATATAACATTTTATAAATGTAAACATACCTGTAAAAAACTGACAACCATAAGAATCAAACTATAAGAAGAGATGCCTCCATAGAACACTTCGTTCATGTCCCTCTGGGCTAAGAACTGTTTTAGCACCAATACAAGTTTTGGAAGCATAGGAAAGACATCCATATAATGTTTTATCATTTCAGCTGATTTAACACCATTATTCATGTTAAAACTAATATCCACTCTAACATCAGTAGACTTATCTGTCATTTTGATAATTGGCACCTAAGCAAAAGATAATAATATAAAAGTATACATTTAAGATTTCATATAATAAATGTTTTTATCAGACAGAAAGTAGATAATTGACAACTATTATAAGAATCAAGATGTTGATTAAATTGAATTACTTACCGAAGCCTTATCAAGAACTTGAATGTTGTCATTGCACACACTATTTTTAAGTAATGCTTGAGCAAGTGAATGCAATGGTAATGTATCCCATTCACCTATTACTACCAGATCCATGTCACTAAAGAAAAATTATCAATTAATTTTAATTAAATATAAAGAATCATATACCATAACAAACATTATGTATCATATCAAATTCAAAAGCTTCATGTTTTTTTTAAAGATATAGAAAGTTTGTTTAAAATAAGATTTATTTGAAATTGTATACATCAAAATGACAGTAAAAATAATAATTATAGTAATAGCTACAACAGTCATAATTAATAGAACATATAATAAACATTAAGTGTACAACAATTATTGAAACTGTAATTTTATGAAATGCTGACCACACACAAGACATATTCAAATGGTAACTATGACAATATTATTAAAATTATTATTTAAAAGAGAAAAAACAATTTAATATAACTCACCTAGTGGGAAGATATAACCCAGTTCGAAAACTACCAAATACTTCAACTTTGGCTTTAGGCCATTCAGCATGAATAACATTAGTTACACGTTCCAGTACATCAAGCCGCATACTATGCTCTTCTGGGGTGGCTGACATATAAGCAAAAAAGTCTTCTATCTCTTTATGGAGGCTAATAATGATAAAAAACAATGAGTACAAAATATAAATAATTTTATGGCATTCCCAGACTTACGTGCAAATTGGTTGGCGGTCATAACTTTTCCCTTGCCTCCATGGACACCCACCAAATTTACCAATATAATGTGCTTGCATTTTGTTCATATTGTATGTACTGGCTATGTTTGTGAACAAGCCGTACTCGTATAGATTAGTGGATTTGATTTCTTGTTCGTCTATAGAGAAATCAAACTTCCAATCCAACGGCAACGAATAATCGTCGTCGTCGTCTTCTTCCCCTTGAAAAGTTTCAGTACTATATTTATCGTTGTTACTGTCGCTATCCTCAGTAGAGTCCAAAATTCTGGACCAAAATTCTTGAGCGGGACCTACTTGTTCGGGTTGCAGCCAACCTATCTGAGGATCCATTTAATTCATCACTGCTGCAGTATCGTACACTATAAAAAGTATAATACAAAGTCAGGTGTAATATTGGAAATGTATCTACATTAAATAAAGCGGTTAAGATTGATATTATATATAGATATATAAAATAGAGCTCAATTAAGTATTCTAGAAATGTTTGTATTTTACTAATGCAATTACAAGGTAATATACCTAAATAAAATACTTTAATAAATATTCTGAAAGTCATTTGAAGTCAAAAACATTTTTATACAAAACATATTTGTATAAAGAACTGAAATAAATTTAAATTAAATACATAATTTTAAAATTTTGTTTAACTTACACCTACAAGTAAATATACAAGTGACATAAGTTAAAAACCAGTAGTATAAATTGCAAGAGAAATTTAATTTAATTAATTGTTTAACACATCTGTCCACTAAATATTAACTTAGATTTAGTACCTAATTATCTCTGAAATGACATAATTATTTAATAAAAATTATATAGAAAGCTAATAAAATTGTTTATTTTATAAAGTGATGAGAATGTGGTAAAATAAATTTTACTAATACAATATTTTAACAAAATCAAAAATGAAAATATGATAAATTTATTTTAAACAATTTAACACTTCATATGACCATCATTATTATTTTCAAAGTTTAGCTAACTAAAACTATAAATAAGTAAGTAAGAAGAAAATAAACGAGTTTGTGCTCAGTATTTTTTTAATGAAGATGCAAGAGAAAGAAATAACATAACAATAATATACAAAGATATAAAGAAAGACAGGTAATAAATAAGTAGAAAACTGAAAATATACTTTTACATAAATATGATTCAAATACCTAGAAGTATTAGCAGCAGAATTCATTGCGCCTGAAGAGAGACAACTCTTATTTTCTGAATATGAATCACCTTAAACCCAAATGTTACAAATATAATATTTAAATGTTTTAGTTAGGGTGTGTCCTATAATGTCTTATACTATTTTTAGTCTTTCAATATGAATAGAATTTTTCGATTAAATGTAGAGGTACACAAGATGAATTTATAAAATTATTAAGTAATCAAGTGTTTCATAATTCCTATGTATTCAATAAAATAATCAAAAAATTCACCAATATAAGATTAAGGTCTATTCCAATAATTATGTACAAATTACAATGTATAACCTATAATTGTTTCATACATTTATTCTAATATACATTTTTTTTTGAACAAGACTACATAATTGGAAATAACGTTGAAAATACAACCACCTGCAACAGTTAGCATTCATGTTAAACACAGCATCACGGAACATTGAACACATAATAATCTAGTAACTAATAACTAGAATTATAACACCCCAACAAAACAAGACAAACATCGATTGTCATTAGCCCAAGCTATGTCTTCCAACTATTAAAAGGCTTTCAGTTAAGTGTTTACAAGTTTCATTGTACACTATAAAAAAAAATATAGTAGTAGTGTCTGTAGTGTGATCTAACCAAGATACATACAGGGGAGGGCGATTTGATAAAAACGAGACTTCGATTCCTATTTCGCGTGTTCCAACGGAGTGTAGGTGAAAGTTTTGAGCGTCCACAAGGGCGCGGACGAAGGGTCAACGAGGGGTGGGGATGATAAAAGCGCGTGTGGTCCACGAACGTTGGTCCGCTATGCAGGGGTGGTCGTCTTGTGGACGGCGACTCAGGCCACTAAAACGGCCATTTTGTACCCACCCGAATACTCACTGATAATGCATGCGATAAATCCCCGACGTGAACGTCGGCTGGCGCGTGAGGTTCGCTCACAACTGTTTCGAGACGACGTGTTTGCGGTGGCCCGTGAAACTTAATACGCCATTTGGACGTTTATCATTTGAAATAAAAAAAAAAAAAAACCGTAGTAATTTATGTTGACCGCACGACTAATGTATAATTATTTAAATGGATATTAATGTATTAGTATATTATTATTATTATTATTATTATTAATATTAAATATATTGTGTGCGTGTGTATGTGTGTGATATATGTATTTTTTTATTTTTTGGAAAATCGGAGTGAACGTAAAAAAAAAAAAAAAATTGATTGCCCGTTTTCGGATAGAGCCAAAAAGGAAACACCACTCGTCTTGGAAACGAAAAAAGCTCATGATAAGACGGCGGCAAACATCGGCGGCGGCGATTCCATGTTTTTCCACCGGACGACGCGAAAATGTTACAATAGCCCGAAAGCGTAGCTTATTTCCGCGTTCGGAGCGTTAGTAACGGCGGCGGCGGCGACAGTGGTGGTGTGACCGAGCGGCGAGCGCAGACGTCGTGCTTTTCGTTATTTGCGGTTGGTTAGTTATAGTATCCACTGCTATCCGACGTCGGGAGGGAAAAAGTACAAAAAAAAAAAAAAAATTAAATAATTAAACGTATATTATAATATGCGTATACGAAAATATCGTTCGCGCACACGTTTGTTGCACGCTAGTTCCGTGAATTTTTCAACCGTGTATTGGCGACAGACTGGTTTCCCACCTCTTCATCATCCGCGTGTAATCTCTGTCGAGTGTCGATAGCGCGCCGCTGCGCCTCGGTACGAGAGGCGACGCCGGAGCGCGCATGCGCTGACGCGGATGGGCGGACGCGCGGAACGGCAGCTATTGATAGCGCGCGTTCGGCCAGTCTGTCGGTCGACCTTCTGCCCCGTCACGATTTCCACGCCGCCCGCCCACACGTCCGCGCGTTATCAGTTTATCACAGCGTTTATCATCAACTTACTCACAGTCCCGGGCGAAATTTCAAAACGTATATATATATATCATAACGTAATAATAATAATAATAATTACATTTTACCACTTTTACTACCAATACAACACGCCGTATAAAGTTCTCCTTCACGGCGTTTGGCCCGCAGCTGCCTTGCTATCTACTGATAACGATCGCGCCGATCAACCGTCCTTACTCCTTTCCAATTAGCATTTCACATTTTCACTCATTCACTTCGTACCACGACGCCGAACATTGCGGATCTCTCCGGCCGATCACCGTTGACCCGTCACGTCCTGCTATAGTATTTAACATCAGTATTCACCACTCAATCTTCTAACCCGGGGAAAATGTCCGGAAAAGTGCTGCTCACCGAAGATGCGGCGTACAAGGCGCTGGCAGAGCATTACGCGGCCAGCGGCTCGTCTCTGAACATGAAGAGTCTGTTCGCCAATGGCAGTGACCGTTTCGACAAGTTCAGGTGAGACGCGGTTCCGATGATTCTTGACCTTGATTTAATTTAGCATCCCGCATACAGCACATTTGGTTCTTGCCTCGTCGCAAAGGCGATTCTGACGTCCTTTGAACCGAGGATTTCCTCCTTGCAGTCATGGGCTCTCGCTGTCTCATCTCTCTTCCATTCATAGATAATTTTCTCGGTGATTATATTTACGTTCTCATTGGTTTCCATATTTTGATTATTTTCAATGCTTATACCCTCAAACATCATTAACCAGCTGTATGATTGTGCACACCTCAAAACAACTCTTGCACTGCAATTCCATAGTTTCAGATCCACTAATTTTGTTCTTTTTACCACAAATTATTATTGTTATCTGTGCTATACTTTAAACATTGTGTTTATGAATTTGAAATTCATTTTTATATTTTGAATATCTAATTACTATATAGATATGTCAAGTCATATCAATGTTTCATATTAATAGGTATATATGTAGAGTAGTATCGGTAGATACTTCCTTGTAAACTTCATCTACAAAACTCATAACACAATCTGCTTATTGGATTATTAAATATAGATTGTAAATTACTTTTAAAATAAAAAATAAAAATATTTTTGAATCTGTTGACTCACAATAAAAAATTGTTCTTACTATATGGTTCACTTTGAAAGTTAATGCTCATAATATCAAGGATAGTAGAAAAGAAAGGAACTATATAGACTTCTCTCCAAGGCTATATTTTTTTACTTCCGTAAGGAAAGTAGTTTTTTTCAGTATCTTGTATAACCTTGTGCTGTCATTGAATCATATTTTTTTCAAATGTAATAGTTGACCACAAAACTATGCTTCATTTTGTTTATGATAATAATTTTAAACACAATATCTGAGAATGGTTTTATTTTATTAAAATACCCAAGGAAGTACTTGATAATAATAAAATATACCTACTTAGCTTCTTAATAATTTAATAAGTATTGTATTGTATATTAAACAATATAATATGTTATTATTTAATAATTTGAATTTGTTTCTATTATAATATCTTGAAATAATTACAATACCAAACATTATGAAAATGTTTTATTCAATATAATAACTATTAAGTAATAACCATAAAATCCTACTTATAAATTAGTCGAGTTTAAGAAATTATTTTAATATAATTATTTATTTTACTATGTTGTAGGTAATAGAGAAATTACATTTTTAATTATTTTAAATAATGAATACTTTTTAAAAGAATTCATTATTTAACCTATAACATAATGTTTATTCTATGTATTTTAGCTTAAAAATAAACACTCCTAATGATGGTGATGTATTACTTGATTATTCAAAAAATCGCGTGGACGAAAAAACCTTAGGACTACTATTTAATTTGGTAAGAAAATACAATTTAGTAATCAATACTAACCTAATAAGTAATAATAATCAGTGTCATAGTCAGGAAGATACTAGGGCTTCAGCTCCTCCTCAAAACATCAAATCAATTTTTCTAATTAAAATATAAAATCATGTTTTAAAATTCTAAGACATAAGTGCTGCATAATGCGAATTTATATACATATTATTAACTGTTATTTTACCAATAACAAAGCAATAAGCAAAAAATGGTGTACTCAATGACTTAAACCAAAAACATTGAAGTGCCTTAAAAAGAAACCTAGCTATGACATAGAAGTTACTTTTAGTAATTCGAGCTTTTACCCAAAACAAATTAACAAACTCTATAATTGTATATTTTATTGACCTTATAAAAAGTGAGTTGTTAATGCCCTTGAAATGATTTCATGAAAGCTTAATGATAGATAAATATAAATATTTTAGCAATAGATAGGAAACATTTAAAAATATACCTTATTTTTCACATAGTTCCAAAAATATATTTGAACACATTTTTTTGTTTTACTTTAATTATGTACTAAATTAATTGTTTACATTTGAAAATTTATATTTTTTTATATCATAAAGATACAATAAAATTTGTTTTTATAAAGAGGGATAAATTTAATTGATTTAGGCTAAATCTCGTAAAGTTGAAGAGGCAAGATCTGCTATGTTTAGTGGTGATGTCATAAATGAAACTGAAAAACGGCCTGTGTTGCATATTGCCTTACGTAATCGTTCTAATAAACCAATATTAGTTAATGGTCAAGATGTTATGCCAGAAGTTAACAGCGTTCTGAAGCACATGAAAGAATTTACCGAACAAGTAGTACTTATATCATAAATATGTTGAAAATGTAATAAAATGTAATCTCTTATGGTTTAGGTAATATCCAAGAAATGGGTAGGATACACTGGAAAACCTATTGAAGATGTTGTCAATATTGGTATTGGAGGATCAGATTTGGTAAGTTTCTCAAACTTCTGGTAGAAAACTAATGATTGTTAAAAAATATTAAAATTAAAATTGTAAACAAGTATTAAATTAATGGAATAAATAGTCTTAAAAATTAATTATATTATTATAAGCATTCATACAAAACACATTTAAAGCCTGTAGGAGTAGATATAGATATAAAAAATAAATAAATATAATATATATTTACAAAATGAAATGTTACCAAATATTTTATTTATTGTGCTATCATCATTTTTCCATTTTAAATATTTGTTATTTAGTTAATATTATTGTTGGGTTTACCTTACATTCCTAAATCAGTCACACCATCTAATTAGATGATTGGTTGTCACGTGACCATTTGATTATCTATACAATTAATCATATAGATTGATAGTATATTTATTTTCTTTGCATATTTAATTAAATATATTTATATATAGTCAATTATAAATTATTTGACCAAAATGGACCTAGAGTGAACTGTTGAATAATTCCATAAATTGTTTGGTTTTATTATATTTAATTTAATTGTAATAGATAAATGATAGCATATTTTTAGTTACAATCATAAATGTTATTATTATTATATACTTCATAATATATACTATCACTTAGTATAGTCACTGAAATGCTTTTTTCACGTGCTTAAGATTTTTTCAAGGTTAATTACTTGTATACTTGAAGTATTGCTCTATTGTAATAATTGTTTATCTCTAAACCCTCCACAATACCTCTGTATTATCTTATCTTTTGTACTGCAATTGGTTATTATACCTAATTTAAAATTACTGTTTCTTTTTAAATTGTTAAGCTTTACATATATTAATTTACATTGTTAATTAATTAATATATTTTTAAACTGATATCTATTCTATAGACATAACATTTTAATGATTTATTGATTTCTGTGTATACATTGCTGTTGTGTATTTAAGGCAATTGCAAATATTACTAATCTTTGAAAATCCATACTTAATTATTTCTTTTTTAGGGTCCATTAATGGTAACAGAAGCATTAAAACCTTATGCTGTAGGTCCCCGTGTACATTTTGTATCTAATATTGATGGAACACATTTACATGAAGTATTAAAGAAGGTTAATCCTGAAACTGTGTTGTTTATAATTGCCAGCAAAACATTTACAACCCAAGAAACTATAACAAATGCAACATCTGCTAAGAAATGGTTTTTGGAAACTGTTAAAAATGTAAAATAATCCCTTAAGTTATTCAATTGTTATTCACTTAAATAAATGATTATACATTTATGATGTTAGGAATCCAGTGTGGCTAAACACTTTGTTGCACTTTCTACTAATAAAGAGAAGGTAACTGCATTTGGAATTGATGAGTGTAACATGTTTGGCTTTTGGGACTGGGTTGGCGGACGTTATTCATTGTGGTCAGCTATTGGTCTTTCAATTTCCTTATCGATCGGTTTTGAAAATTTTGAATCCTTATTGAGTGGTGCACATTTCATGGACCAACATTTTGTCAACACTCCATTGGAGAAAAATGTTAGTATTTTTTTTTTTGGTTTATATTACATTCAGCTGACTAAACCTTAATGTTTTTTGTTTAGGCTCCAGTAATTTTGGCTTTATTAGGTATCTGGTATCACAACTTCCATGGTGCTGAAACACATGCACTTCTTCCTTATGATCAGTATTTACATAGATTTGCGGCATACTTCCAACAAGGTGACATGGAATCAAATGGAAAATCAGTTACTTTAAATGGTACCCCAATTTCAACATATTCCACTGGGCCAATTGTCTGGGGTGAACCTGGAACCAACGGTCAACATGCATTTTACCAACTAATTCATCAAGGAACTCGTCTAATACCCGCAGACTTCATTGCTCCTGCCGTTACCCATAATTCCATAAGCGAAGGTGTTCACCACAAGGTAATATGAGTTTATTACAATTACATACAATAAATATTTAAATATGCTTTATTTATTTACAGATTTTGATGGCTAATTTTTTGGCTCAAACTGAAGCACTTATGAAAGGTAAAACTCCAGATGAAGCTCGCAAAGAACTTGAATGCGCCAACTTAGACTCAGCAGAACTTGAAAAGCTGGTTGCACACAAAACCTTTTCTGGAAATCGTCCGACCAACTCAATTGTATTCAAACAAATTACTCCATTTACATTGGGATTGTTGATTGGTGAGTATACATTTATTTTATACTTGTATTCTTGACTCTCGAGTAATTTTTTTTTGTTTCACAGCTTTATACGAACAAAAAATATTTGTTCAAGGCATTATTTGGGATATTAACTCCTTTGACCAGTGGGGGTAAGTCAAATTATTTATTCTAATGAAACTTTTACTTAAATATTTTGAATTTTTTCTTAGTGTGGAATTGGGAAAACAACTGGCCAAAAAAATTGAACCTGAACTTCAAACATCTAGCGTTATTAAAAGCCATGATGCATCCACCAATGGCCTCATCAACTTTATTAAGTCTTATTGGTGTTAAATCATGAGGAATTATTTCATCACTATTTTGTTATTTATTGAATGGCTTGTGTTTAGATAGAGTGCGGTAGATTTTATGTGGAAACAAATAACCTTTTTACTATTTGTTTAAATTATAATATGTCACAAATTATTGAAATATAGTTTTTAATAATTTTACGGCTATGTTTTACTTTTATTTATGTTGTTATAGTATGTAATGCTATTTTTAGTCAATGTTATGAACCAATTTCATAATTTAAATATATTATATATAAACTAGTTTTACCAATTTAGTGCTATTCATTCCCCTTGTCATTTTGGAGACTAAATGTTAACAAAGTCTAAATAAATATAAACCATAATATTGTATCAAATTGACACAATTTTTTTCCATTTTGTAGTCAATAAGGCCTAGGGCTAGGAAAATGATGCACTAAAAACCTACGATAAAGACATTAAAAAATTGCCAATAATGCTCCAAAAAAAGCATTTTAACCAGGAAAATGCAACAAACAATTAATGAATTGTTGGCATAACGTATTAACGACAACTGAAGTGACTCATGGGCCATGGCTCCGCGATAAATAACAATACTCCGTACGTTAGCACCCCCATGGAAATTCCTATAATTAGTGAATGCTAAATAATATTTTTGAAAATTTTTTTTATAGACATAGTAAACAAGTCAATAAATATCGTTCTCATTGCATCTGAAGTCCAGATAGTCAACGTAACCTCAACTCCCCACTCGGTAATCACTTTGACAAAATCTAAGAATTTATTTTCAGAAATATTTTCCGATAAGGTGAAGCCACGAAATATATATAGTAATGAAAATAAATTGATAAAGAATAGTTTAGATAAATAAGTACGTAAATGTTATAAAAATATCAAATATGCGTATAATTAACAAAAACTAAATAAAAAGCTAATAAACTGACACTAAAGTACCAAAAAAGCATTTATTTACGAATATCATAAGAAAATGCAAAAAAAGCAAAATCAAAATTGTAAATTTGAACTCTGTGATGTATGAATCAAATTTTGTTTTTGATTAGCTATGTCCTGGAGTACTAAGAAAGAAAATGCAAATGCTACAAAATCCTAGCCCTATATCATAACATAAGCAACTATTTATATAGTTTTAAGCCACAATATGAAATTTTCATATAGGAAAAAAACCTTAGTACAGAACTCAAAATTCTCATTTTGAATTGTATTTCTATTTTTGAAATATATTTCACAAATGTTCACTACTTTATAATATTTTACAATATATAATCAGTTGTAGCAGTAAAGTTGAATGCGTTATTAAACTAAAAGGAAAAATGAATGGACATATAGCAAAATATCTCATTATTCATTAAAATTTATTTTCAAAAATAACAATTTTAAACCACAAATACAAATTATACATAAATACTTTTTTAAAAATACATTAATAGTGCAAATTTTCATCATATGTAAATAATTCATCACAAAAACCCAATGAAAAAAATTTAATTAAAATGTTTCCAAGTACTTGGAAAAGTTATTCTTCAGCAGAGATCTTTTGTCTACTTTACCCATAGCATTCTTGGGTACTTCTTCAACAATTTCAATCACTGATGGTACACTGTAAGGCGGCAATACAGTTTCAGCCCAAGATTTTAATTCTTTTTTTGATTTTTTAGGTTCAACATTATTTGTATTTTGTTCTTTTAACACAACCAAGGCGCCTACTCTCTGTCCCCATGTACTATCTGGTAATCCAACCACAGCAATATCTTTTATGGTTTGGTTTTGCAACATAGTCGTTTCAATGAATAATGCGCTAACTTTATAACCTCCCGTCTTGATTATATCTATCGACGTACGGCCTAATATTTTGAAACTATTATCTACATACTCAACAGTGTCACCTGTAAGAATAAATAAATAAAATGTTTATTACAATACAACATACAGCGCGTATATGTGTTTAGTTTTACCAGTCTTAAACCAGCCGTCGTCTGTAAATTCCTTCTTAGTCGATTCAGGCTTACGCCAGTACTCCTTAAACACATTTTCTCCTTTTATTTGTAAATTTCCAATATAACCTTCGTTTTTGTTCACTGGATTAACAATTTTCATATTTTTTTCATTTCCTTCTATTAATATACTGTTATCTTTGACGATCCGAACATTTACACCAGGTAGAGGTTGACCAACAAAACCTAAGATAATGAGTCATGATATTTCTATAGTATGACTTGAACATTTTGAAAGTATTAACCTGGTTTTCTTTCGCCGTTCAGAGGATTAGATAAAGCCATTCCAATTTCACTCATACCATATCTTTCTAATAGTTGATGACCTGTAATTTGTTCCCAGCGGCTGTACAGAGTACTTGGTAACGGCGCGGAACCACTAACCATCAATCTAAAATGAAAAACAATGTTTGATTTACACAAATTTGTCAGTTAGCCATCATTGAATACAAATAAACTTGCCTGATTTTTTGGGTGCAAACAGCTTTGACATACTCTACCATTCTATCATTTTTTTCAAACACATTTTCATAATTTTCTATAAGTTTTACATACATAGTTGGCACACCCATAAACATGTTAACTCTGTATCCATAATATTGTTCTATAGCTAAAAGCCATGTCCAAACATCAGCAGCGTTAAACTTTGGAAGCATTACGCACCTGTAAAACAATTTCATTAATAACAATTGTAAACAATATAAATACTGATTTTAATGAAAAATTATATTTTCTACAGCGTATTAAGTAATACCTTGCACCTGAGTGTAGTGGACACATAAGTCCATTAACGATACCATGGATATGGTTTAAAGGTAGAGCGTGGAGGATTACATCTTTATTAGTCCAATTCCAGGCCGTTTTCAAACAGTTAATCTGTGAATTTAAATTCTTATGTGTCAATGTCACACCTAAAATAATAAAATAGTTCTTTAAATTTTTTTAATTTACTATTGATTTTTAATACTTAATCTTAATTTTACAAATTGTTTTTTTTTTATAAATAATAAATGAAGAAAAAAACATAATATATGATAACAATATACAATAATAAAAAATAAAATAAATTAGATTACCTTTAGGTGGACCGGTTGATCCGGATGTGTAAATTATCATGGCATTTGAATCAAAGTGCTGTTCATCACTTATATTATTCTCAATATTGAGCAATTTGACTTCATCATTTTCTTCAAATGATGTTTTACCAAGTGGTTTAAAATCCAAAGTAACATGGTCTTCCAGTAAAAGATATTTTTGTTGAAGTTTTTCAGCCAAAGGTTGTACGATATCTTCAAACTGTGCTGTTGTTAATATGACTTTGGTATCACTATCGTTTAGAAAATATTCGAGCATGGGTGATGGATGCAAAGGGCTTAACGGTACAACTGTAAAAAAGAAAAAAAAACCAATCCGAATTACTTTAAAGGCTAACAAAATAAAATAGAAGATAATAAATTACCAATTTGTCCACTTATCCAAGAAGCCCATTGGGCAACTACATATGATGCATCGTTTGGACATAAAATTGCAACACATTCTTGAATTTCGCCATGTAATGATTTTTCTAGAATTTTGGATAATGTGACACTGCTGTTGAATATTGAGGAGTATGTATGTTCTCCTGATTTGTCGACGATTGCGATTTTGTTCGGCCATTGATTTGCTAACCTAGACAGTTTATGAAAATCATAGAAAAAAATATATAAGACAAAATAAATACACCAGCAAGGTACTTATAGTACCATAATAATATTGTGAAAAAATTAACCTAAATATTGGACGATTCATGTTTGAAAAATGTCAAGAGATATATAAAAACAACTAAGAGCTGTAAGTTGTTCTGTTTTAATATTAATTGACCTATTGATAAGAAGGTCTTTTTTTCATATGAATTATTCATTATAATAGCCAATTGCTCGGTGATTATTTTATTTATTGAGTATACTGTTAGGTATCTAAATCACGGTTAACCGTACATGATATAATAATGTAAAAAAAACTATAACACATACAGTAGGTAGTAACACGTTCAGTAATCAACTATCAAACTAGGATTTTAATTAATCTAAAAACTACACTAGGCTAAGTATAATATCTACCTATATATAGGCGCTAGAGAAGATTTGTTCTTTGGGATGTTTTTGAATGCTTCGGAACACAGTTGACGTGTGCAACAACTGTACAAAGGTTTGTGCAAGAGTTTCCTATACAACACCATTTTCTATGCGTCTTAAATTCCTAACTAAATTAATATAGGTACATTTTGAATGACAAATTTATAAACAATACGTAATCAGTTTAGAAAATTGTGTTTTTTACTTGGAGCGTCCGCTTAACCGGATGTCGATGGACTTACAGACGGTAAATACGTTGAATGTGTGGGTAGTATACAACGGTGAGAAATCGTTGAGCAAAAAAAATAAACGATCGACAATTCGAACGTTCAGCCAACTATTTAACATCCATGGCGTCCAATCGAATTACCACCGCACAGCACAACAGACAACAACAGTCAACAACGAGATACACGAGTACCGAGCAGATGATAATAATGCGTACGGGCGACAATGTTGTTTTTAAACAATTTAATTTTTAAATAAAATAATCCAGTTATAGGTAATGGTGCGCTGTGTATTCGGAATGTTAAATATCGGTACGAAAAATCAACAATTCGCACGTCACAGCTTAAATCGTACGGGACTCGAGATCGAATATTACGTTATTATTATAAATTATAATGCACATCTTCCACCTTGCCGGGAATACGTCTTGATACAGTTGATAAGGTCGAATTTAATACATATAGTGATGTTGATGAATGATAAAATTGATAAAATGTGAGCAAATGGCCAGATGTGAAATGTCCATAAACGAACGGAAGCGGGTTCGGACGAAATCGTGTTTGCACAATTGTACATTTTTTCTCAAAACTCTTTCGTGTATACACATGGTTGGGAAGATTGTGTACATATTATACCGACTATTGTTACGTAACTCGGTTAGTCGGTTACGTCAGTAACTCGCGATTTGTTACTATTATACTACGTAATTTCAAAGTATATGTGAGTGTCATTGATGGATGGCTTCTCTAATCCAGTTATTCATGTAAATATATATGTTTTTGTTAGTTAGCTTTAATATGATGTATATATGTAAATATCTCTTATCACATGTACTTATTGTGCCTCCTAGGTACAGATTGTACATTCATATTAAAGGAAAAAAAAAAAAAAATTTTCAAAGTATGTACCTCGTAACTGCTCGTTACACTAAATTGAGAAATTCGCTCAATCCCCATCAATTGAGTGATCTTTCGCACGTGGGCAACACGTATTTAATTAAAGCATACACCCTCGGCCTGGGACATTTGTATTTTGGCAACGGATCACGGATAGTAGCGTAGTATAATATAGATGAAGATTTAAGTGGTAATCAAAACTCAGAAGTGGTATACCGTCCCACCGGGATTTACACAGAGCGATATACTTCGTGTTAATAGAGCTAATTCAAATTGGATTTTTTTTCATGAGCATTCCTGGGCAAAGGCAATTTTGTCGACAAAAGTTGGATAAATATAATTGTATTATTAAAGAAGTTAAAAAATTAACTTTTTATTTAATAGTTTTTGTTCAATTCAAATACCAATGGGATACCCTGTATATCTCATTCTACGGCCGTGCTACCTCGTATAAGATGTTATTAAAAAAATGCTGGGAATTATTTACAATTCCTGGCAATGCTTAGAGATTAGAGTGGTTATTGCCTATTGGCTACATTTTATAGGCGTAATAATAATACGTAACTAGCCATTATAAGAATTAATTAGTAATGGCTAGCGTTTCATCAAATCAAAATATTGCTATAAAAAGCTTTCCAAATTCGAAGGGCAGCTCGTAAATTACACTTTTCATTATTCAATCATTATCAAATACAATCCGTGTTCGGAAGTTCCATTATTTTCATAGTATTGTGAGTGCGACCCTTCTACGGATAGGTACGAGCCCCGAAAAATTGGCAGATTTGTTAGAAAATAATTTAATCCGGGACTGCGGAGTAAATAATAATAGTTACACATTTTAATAAACAACAAGTGAAAACTAAAATAATCTAGATCTAGTCATACATTTGATACATCTATTTTTATACTTAGGGTTTGCTCCAGCCTTCAGGCGATTGTTTTCCGTAGTGTTTCATACTCAAAACGTTAGTGCAAAAGAATGGCAGCCTTAAATAGTAATTTTGAAGAACTGGGTAAAATTACATTAGATTAGCCTTCAAGAATTTAACCTAGCATAACTATATAATGGCTAGACGCTAGTGCTTGCGTCTTCCAAACAAGTCCAAAACAATAATATCGTAGTAAAATAATACTGTAAATTTATAATTTGTTAATTATTGACGAATTAAAATTATATTAATAACGGATTAATAAAAATTATGTTGTAATAATTATGATCAATAACTACTAATTAGCTATACATAATACATGTATTATATTTATATTGGTACTTAGATATTAAGTAATAATGCGACACGAATGAGTGATGTCATATTTTATTAATTTAATAAATAAGTTTGTCTATCAATAAAAATTATTTGATATACTTCTCTATTTAATTATTCCTGTGATTTCGTCTGAATTATTCGAAGAAAATATCTATACGTATGTTATAGTGTTATACCATGATGGTTAAATAGTATTACTGCTATAAAAAATTAAAAATAAATAAAAGCATAGGTATTATTGTTTGTCTGCCAATAATTGCATATATATTTCGTGTAGAGGGAATGATATCACGACCTTCACACCACGACAGACCACAGTCTTGATATATAGGTACTATATTGTCTATTACTAACTGTATATTTAGTATAATAGTATATACGTACATTATGCGTACTTGAAGTGCTATGCACTAGTATAGTCAATGTTCATTATGTTTCAAAAGTAGGCATTGCAATTAGATTTAAATTATTTTATTTCATGGCCAATTTTGCTGAGATAATACATCCATTGTCCTACCAGTCTTGAGTCTACATCCACTAGAATCTAGTGACTAGATCATCTGTTGGCCGCGCAGAGTGCAGACAGTTATAGAGTGTAGGTGGGTGGGTGGGTCCTCGTGAACGCTATCATTAAATCGTGGATTAGTTCCAGCATAGACTATGCAGCATGTGTTGCTTGAGCAACACATACAACATTTGGTGGGTGGGTGGGTTCCTGGGTAGGTGGTTGGATGGATGTTGGGTACTTGGGTAATTTTTATAATTATATGACTTATAATTAAATCAAAACAATACTAAATACAAGTTCTGGAATAAATCGGACAATAATAAATGCTATAAAACTGCATCGGACTGTTATAGCTTGTATTATTAAATATATTTCCTGATTAGGTACGTAACTCAAAGTAATAAGTTATAAATATAATTAATTTTGTAACTAATTTATAAAATAGAGGGAAATGAAGGGTTATATATATATTTAAATTATTACGCAGTTATAATGTTGATAACAATGATAACACCCAAAAATTGGAAAAATATGTGAACCAGTTCTCACTAATTGAATATTGGTAATTTGTATTTGCTAATAAATATTTGAAGGTGGGTGGGTCCTCAGAAATATTTTCAGCAACACATATTATTTTGAAGATAGCCGCCACTGATACTGTCACATATAAGCTCTCTGGTGAACTCAGGTAGACTTATATAAGTACACATAATATAGTTTCACATCTTCAAAGCGGAAAAGCAGTGGAAAAGTTGATACACGATGCATGTAACACTGAAGAACTAGGTCGTTATACATTTATTACCAGCACGTTCTGAACATGCAAAATATCGCACTGATGTCGTACCACTATCCCTGTATATTATTGTTGTATATTATATACGGGACGGGATCATGTCGACCAAGCGCGAACCGAACACGAAACGCTCGCTGGGTCGATATCGGTGAACCGCCGTTTTTAATAAATTCCTCGACAACAAGCGCACGATGTACTCCCGACCAAGCCATGATAAGTTCTAATAATGGCATAAGTAAAGCTTTCTATCGAAGTAAATTCCATAAGTTTATCTCAATCCGAACCCATATTAGAACCTTATCAAACTAGGGAGTTATTTCTGCCGCACCTTGTATCATGGACATAGCATAATCGATCAAGTAAGATCTTCATTCGGGATCATCACATGATTCTGAATTCTGATCAAAATTTTGAATAGTGTATGCTTATTGCTTAGATAAATTAAATTTCTTTAGTAAACCATAATCGAAGTCAGATGAATTTTGAGTGTTTGGACACACTGTAGTATCATCACATTATCAGATAACACAATTGAATGCTGTTTGGTGTTTATGCCGTTTTTTAGTATTGTCGTTGTACGTTAATTTTTTATTGTGCTTTTAATTTCAACACTTAAAATTGATCATCATTTTTAACTTATTAGTGCAAAAGTATTGTAAACTAATAATATTAATAAGTTTTCAATATGAATTGAAGAATATTGTGGACATTTGTTTACTGTAGTTAAATTATTTTTTTCTGTAATTTTTAGTAAAACGTGTTCATTACTTACTCGTTAGTTTTAGTTTTTTACTGTGAACATCAATATGCCGTCCCTCCGGAACACTGTTTGCGAAACACTTCTTGGAGAATCTGATCAAGATGCCAATTCTGCTTTAATCGAACTCGACAAAGGACTTCGCTCCATTCGTGTGGGAGAACAATGCGAGGCCATCGTACGTTTCCCTCGACTTATTGAAAAATATCCTTTTCCAATTCTCATTAATTCGTCATTTCTGAAGTTAGCTGATGTTTTTCGATTGGGCAGTAATTTCCTTCGTCTTTGGGTCTTGCGAGTATGTCAGCAAACTGAAAAACACATTGATAAAATTTTAAATATTGATGAGTTTGTTCGTAGAATTTATAGTGTTATTCATTCTAATGATCCAGTTGCTAGAGGGTTGACGTTACGTACATTGGGTAGTGTTGCACGTATTATACCTGAAAGGGGACAAGTACATCATAGTATTCGAACAAGTTTAGATTCACACAATTCTGTGGAAGTAGAATCTGCAATTTATGCAGCTGCACAATTTGCAGCTCAATCTAAATCTTTTGCTGTAAGTATGTGTAGAAAGATTTCAAACATGATTCGAGGTATTTCAACTGACGTTGTTATGAAACTGGAACTTATTCCAATATTAAGACATATGCATCATGATACGACTACTGCAACAATGGTAAGGACACTTTGTACTGATTTATTAGAGAAATATCCATCTCAAGATTTTGTTCTTGTTACATTGAAGACTCTTAACCAGTTAGCCTTGTCTATTTTAGTCGATGTACCAAAGCAAATAGAATTACTTTTGAAATATTTAAGTGAAGATAAGAGACCATTAGTTTGCAAATGTGCTATTTCTGGTCTACATCAAATTGCTAAAGAAGGTGCCCATTTTTGGTCAGAACAAACCATTACTAAGTTGGCTTGTATTTGTGAGAGTTTCAATGTCGACAATAATTTAAAAGCACATGCCATTAATGTATTTGTACCATTGATAAAGTCTCCTGCTATATGTCAGTTTCATTATAGTACAGATAGTCCTCTTATGAAAATGTGTATTGCTGAGTCTAGTTCATTACATCAATCAGTTGCTGGAAACGCAGTTAAAGTATTAACAAATATAGCATGTTATGGTTTTGAGGAAGACATTCTATCAGAAAACGATGCTAATACAATAAAAGTTTGCATACAAAGTTATCTTCTGTCTGTACTGTTTACTGGAAATATACAGGATAATAGTTCAGAAGGTTTAAGCGTTGAAGAACGATTATTTGTTAAAAACACTTTAAAATCTGATAATATGGAAGAAGTAGTAAATGTTGATGGTGCTCTTGAAAACTATGAAAAAGCCTCAAATTATCTTCGAGGAGGTTTACGGTCATCTGTTATGCTGTGCAAGGCAAATAAAAGTTTAATCCCAGATTTTGTTGCACTTGTTGTTAAACCATTACAACAAGATGGATCAGAATTAAATCCACTGATATGTGAAACTATCGCTGCTTTTGGAGGCATTTTACCTGGTACCTTACAAGAATTTCTACCAATTTTTATAAAGCGTTTGGCGGATTTAAATAAAAATAAAGATCAAGAATCAGTATCTACCACAATTTTACTATGTACTGTAATTTTTCAAGCCCTAGCAGGTTATGAGGAACACGAGGACGTTAAACAAGTGATTAAAGATACAATAAAGAATACTGATCTATGGTCTAATTACAAAATTGGCCGAGCAGCAGTTAGATATGGTCATTTTAACATAAGTTCCACAATTTTTGGTAGCCTAAATAAACGTATTGGTTCAGAACAAATGCATTTTTGGTTAGCTGCATTAGAGGCTATAAGTACTGCAGAGTCTCAAATCTCATCATCAAATCTTTCAAAATTATTGGATAACTTGGGAAAATCAATATCTACCTATTATAAAGCAATTGCTGCATTGAAAGCTGCATCATTAATGCTTATCTTTCAAACAGAATATACACGTCTGCGCTGTGAATTATTGCAGTGTTTCATGCGTTTACTGTCTACATGTAACAGTTTTTGCACTACTCCTCCACCAGCTATTGCTTCAGCTATTGTACAAGCTACTAGAGATGAAATGCAAAGCTATGGTCATATAACTAATCAATTAAGAAAAAGAGCAAAAGAATTTAAAGGATGTGCAGACCTGTATTGGAGATTATATCAGTCAGCATTTGATGCTGATCCTAATACATTATATCACTTACAACTTTTACAACATATGTGTCTGTTGATGGCTCATAATATTGAAACTGTAGCTGTTCCAAATAAAAGTGAATGTCCAGTTTTAGATTCTGAATTGGAAAAAGAAGGTTCTTTGGAAATCCAATTGATGGTTAAGTGTAGACAAGAGCTCTTAGAAATAATGAGTACAGTAAAAGAAAAAGCAATTACTCATAAACATATAAGGTCTCTTAAAAAACAAGCTACCCTTTTGGCAACTACACCCATGTGTTTTCCTCGATATTTTTTCCAGACCTTACAATCTACTACCATAACTTTAGCAGTGTCACCTCAACCTAGAGTCAATGGAGAGCCAATTACAGTAAATATGGGAAGTAATTTTGTAGTTAAAGTTGAAGGCGTTGTACAACATGGAACAAAAGCTAAATTCCGCAAAGTGGATGGAATTCAACTAACAATTATGTCACAATTAGTTACAAGAAATCATGATGCTAGACAAACTGAAGGCAATATCATGTTGACACAAACAGTAAAACCACATAAAGACTTTTTTGCATCAGAATTTTGTCTAAGTTTCAATCAAGGGAGTCAACATCAAGTTCATATTGAAGCAGCTTTGATTGATGATACAGCGTCTGTTTGGCAGATTGGAGTACGGAGCACTTTAACAATAAAATGCCATTAATGCAAAACAATGTTTTTGGATTTTTAATTTATTATATCTATATTGTTAATACCTCCACCTAATTACAAATATAATACTTTTAATTGTATTAAAATCGATTTTCTCGTTCTGAATTGCTATTTTGTAACAAAAATGCTGGCCAATATTTAACTTGTCCAGTTTTCTTATCTATATATTTCAAATTTGGATTAGGATGACTTTTTGACTGACTCCCTAGAGACGTATAACTGTAAAATAATATTTATTGTTAAATATGTACTCAATACTAGATACTAAATATAAATACTAAATAGTTTGTTTTTAATTTTTTACCCTTTATCATACAAGCAGCAATATGGTATTGAGAATTGTCTCAAAAATGACCAAACAGTATCATAACTCCAGGAGAGTATTGGATGTACCCGAACTAATTCAGGCCAGCCTGGATCGGTTTTCTAAAATTATTAAAGATATATTTTATTAGTTAATTATTTATAGTAATTATCAATTGATTCAAAATAAATTAATTTTCATGTTAATACTATTTGTATTTTTAACCAAAAATTTGTTGGCTATACACAATTAATTTTTATTGTTCATATTACTTATGCTTTATGATAAAATTTATTTGAATTAACAAGCTATAGACTATTAACAATTTATCTAAGTTTTTGCTTTAGTGGAGTTGATGTTAAATAAAAAGTTAGTTATGCAAAAATATTTATGTAATAAAAATAAAAAATAAACATAATTCAGCTTTTAAATGTTTTAAGCTCGTTAGATATCTAATAACATGTTAATAAATTAAAATATAGGTAAGTGATACAAGTGAGCCAAGAAAAGTTAATTAAATAAAAAATTTCATAATCAGAACAATGAAAGTTTAAATGAAGTTTAACTTAAATGGAATTAACGTGTTGAATGATTATTCTATTGCTAAACATTGCAAAATTATATTTAAATTTTTTATACATGACACTTCAAATTAAGGTGGGGTAATCTAAGAGGATTTTAAAGACTTAATGTTTATTTAATATATTATTTGATTATACAATTCTGCCTCGGTTGTTTGCTTACTGAATTAAATTTACCTTACAGATGATATTTTATTTTAAAATAAACATATTTTTGTTTTACTTGAAAAAATTGAAGTTTTAAGTATTCTAGATCGGACTGTCTTGTACCAATGATGGATGCAAGGAACTGAGGATTTTCCTTTAAAAATTCACCAAGACCAGATTTAAGATCGCCTTTGATAACTGTTAAATCTAAATTAAACCTAAAAATAGTGATCAGAACAGAATAATTAATAAATTACAATATTTTTTTACAGAGAGCTTATAAAATGTTATTAAAATAAAAAATATATAAATCTTTTTATTATTTGATTTTTAATATTTTCTATAACTAAAGTGGAATGTACCTTTTTACTGTAGATTGAACATAATCTTCTTCTTCAGGAAACTGATCATCTGATTGAAAATAAACAGCTTTGATTGTTTCACTAAGTTTTAATTCTTCTAATACAACTTTAAATAAGTACAATAGAACAACACAGTCTTTTCCACCATTAAAGCTCAAAAATATGTTTTTTAAAGAAAATTTGTCAATACTTTCTTTAATTACCTATAAATATAGATTATTTTAATAATATTCACACTTCTATAGAATTATATAATTACTTGAATGGCTTGAAAAATACTTTTCCCAAGTGGCAAATGAGTTTTTTTTTGAAACATCATAATATCTTCAAAATTGATTGAATTTACTGTGTAATGAGGGTATATAAGTGTACTATCTGACAACATACTAATTAAAAACCGTTCACACCGTTTTATCATATTTTCATTATTACAATAGATTCCAAAAGAGTCTGTATATACAATAAATTCAAATGCATCACAGCTATTTACTGGCAATATTTCATCCTTGATTATTTTAATAGTTTTGATGATTAGATCTCTGCAATCGGACTTAAAATAAATAATTCGTTTGTACACATATTTGAGCACCATGTCTGATGTATTTTCCATTATAGTCATATTTTCATGTACATTAAAATTGAATTGAGTTCTGAGTATTCTTCCAGACGCAACAATTTACAGTTCTATAAATAAATATGTAACAATAAGTTAAGTAATTTGTTAATTATACTTGTTGTTTGTTAATACTTATTTAAATTTTTTTATAACAATCGTATAGTACAAATTAAAAATTATTAAACTCTTGTTAATATCAAACTATAATTATATACCATTAAAACGGGTATTTAAATGTTATCATTTATCAGCTGTAAACAAAATATTTATGAATTTAAGTACTTTTAATAAATGTTTGAATTATTTAGAAAATATAGTAAGTACCTAATAAATTACTACTTGTAATAAAATTAATTGTTTAATGAATTTTTAGTACCATTTAAGATAGAATTCCATTTTATTATTTGAGTTTTATGAAAAATAATTGCATACATCATAATGAATAACCACTAATCAACACTAAATAATTTTTTTTTTTTTTTATTACTAAATAAATAAAAATTAAAAAAAAATATTTTAACTCAATTAATATGTTGACTGTGTACTTTTTTTTGAAGACTGGTAAAATTAGCCAAATTTAACAATTTTTATAAAAATTCCATTTAATTTGTTTTTGCACATGCTATTATAATTACGTTAGTCAAATTTAAAATTAGTTTTATAAAAATTGACTGTAAAAATATTGTAAGGCACGGACTAAGATATCTTAATCTATTATGTAGAGCAATAACACTGTTTAATTTTTACAGTACACAAACATTGATTTTTAAGATGTTAATCAGTATTATTTCCAATGAAAGTTACTATTCAGTTAACATATGATGAACATTTTAATGTATTTATTCATGACATTTTAAACAATTCATAATTATTTAGTTATAATTGAAATAAAATATAATACCTACAATAAACCAACAAATATAAAATAATCTAATCTCAATTTTAGGAGTATAACTTACTATGATCAAATTATAATATTAGTATACCATAAATATAGATGGTAACTTATGTCAATACAGTTCTTTATAATAATGACCTAGGTAATATTTTTAGTTTATTAAATCATAATGATAATTTATAATAAACTCTCATATTTATACAAGTCAAATTAAAAAAATATAATAAAGATATTTTATAATTTCAATTGATAAAATTAAAATACCTTCATTCAATACTAAGAGCCAAGAGGTCAAGCAAACACGAAATAATTTTTAAAAAGATCAGTGGTTAAAAACTTAGAATAAATTAATAATACACTAAAGTATCTAAAATAATAATTTAATTAAATATGAAAATACAACAATAATACAAAATATAGGCAAAAATATATATTTTAATCTATATAAATATTTTTAAATATTTACATCAAATTTAAAAAAGTTATGAAGTTTATTTGTTTTTTTTACTATCTTCAATTTCATCTTCAATGAGTTTTCTTTTTTTAATGATTTCAGGTTTGCACAAAAAATCCTTTGTTGTTTGAAATGTAATTCGAACCATTTCCTTATTTGGTGCCACGTTTCTGACCCTTAAAATTTCTTGAATATTCTCCTTTTCTACATAACTTAAGTATTTTTCCATTATTATTTTTAACCCTTCTTCATAATTTGTATCAGTTTTTACAAAAGTATAAACATGTATAATTGGCAATGAATGATCAGGTATATCATCCCACTCAAATAAATGATTAAAATACTTTATAAACTCAACAGCAATAGCTGGTAAATTCATAGTTACATGTACTTTATTTTCTGAAGTAATTTTTTTGGACCATGAAATAAAATGAGTCTTTATATCTTCTTGAATAAATATACTTCCATCCTTATTGATAATTTTTAAATACTCATCTTTAATATGATTTTTCTTTTTGTTTACTTCTAACCATTTACAGCTATTTGGATTCAAATCATTAGCGATTACTATACATTTCATTTTTGCAGCTGGTACAGAAAATGGGCCTATACCAGCAAATACATCATATAACACATCTCCTGACTTAAGTTTGTGTAAAATACGTTCATGTTCAGTGCATAATCTTGGGTTCCAATAAACTTCTGAAAAATCTAGGTCAAATAGGCACTTATTTTCTTTGACTGTTGTTTTTAGGTCAGGTGAACCACAAATTACTTCATACTCAAAATTTCTGTATACATTATTGATATTATCAATTTTATTTACAACACTTTTACACCCTTTTAGTTTGTCTTTAAAAACTTGTCCAATAACATCTTTGTAATCTAATAATTCAGGTTTAAGATTAACATGCACAATTGATCCGATAGTTGAATAGCTTGATAACATTGATTTTTCAGGTAGTACCGCTTTAAGTATTTCATCATGATTCCAATTATCATAACTCAACTCGATTGCTTCATAGTTAAGATTTTGAGTGGACACAAAATCTAATTTGAAGTCATCACATGAAGAGAATTTGGTTGGATCAAGGAAAAATATACATTCACATTCATTAGAGCCATTACGAATTGATTTGAAGTTTTTTATTTTAATAATATAGTTTTTTAATACTCTATTAGCAGTTTCAACATTATTTTTGTTAACTATAATCACAGGCACAGTAACTGATTTCGTGAATTTATCAATTTTAAAAATTTTCATACCTCGTACATCATCTGGAGGCAATAATGTGTTCATCTTGGTTGCATATGTTTGAAAACTATTTTTGATTATGTTAAATCGACGGACACTCGAGATCATGAAACCTACTTGGTTTTCAGTGACAAGTAAACTGAAAAAATATCGTTGTATTAAAATAGAAAATAAAACTGTGAAAAAAATTATGAGACCTTACCGTGAACGCTGACGAATTCACGGAGAAACGAGAACAGCGATATTTATCGGACGACGTGTGACACAAATAAATCACAAAATCACGCGCAACATAGACCCGCAAACGTTCAATTAGCACTGGTCGGTGTTCAGCGAGTAACGTACCTCATAGCAGTAATGTGTAACACAATCATGTCATCACTGTTATTATATAGCATGAACTACATATTTATAGCTAATGTAAGGCTATTATCTTTATCAGTTATCAATTATCTTTTTTATCACGCGACACGCAGCTTGCCTGTGACTCGCAACCGGGTTTGATGTCAGTGCCCACGGTATTTTAAACAGCAACAGTATACACGAGCACGTGCGTTTGTAAATTCTGCTAAAATTTATGTACGTTTTCACTGAACTACAAACATCTCTAATTTATAGTTTTTCAAAAAATCGACGAATGTAATAAAAAAAAACCGCCATCACGATTACGAGTAAAATAAAAGTAAAATTAAATCTGACGCTTGATAAGACATAAGTGTATATTGAACAGAACATTCAAAAAAAAATGATCGGGCAGACTTACAATGTTCACCTATTGTCAGTTGATTAATCTCTAATTGGTATTTTGTATAGGTAGGAGTGGGGAGGGGGATCGACCCCCCATGAACTTTTTTCAATATTTATGACATTTATTAAGACAATATTATCCTGATAGTAACAAAAATAACAAATTACAGTAAATGTCTACAGGAATTTGTCCATATTATAACTACATATAAACACCATAAAGATAAGATTTAATTTTAAAAATGGGTGCGACTCGACGGTTAGGTGATATGGTGAAGTACAGGGACGTGAGAATGATATTGCTGTAAGTATTGAGCTTAAAACCAATAAATGTTGGTGTTTTTTTTATTTACTTATTGTAATTTTTTTGCAATTATAAAGAAAACTATTGAGAATTTTTCGTAAAATGACGCCCCAAGGTACCAACTAGGCAACATTTTCTTTCTCAAATCAGATAAGAGCAAGCCTTCTAGTAGATAATTTTATTAATGATTCAATAGTTAACCCATTAGTTATTCAATTAAAAGTAATACTGTAAAAGAGGAATATATAGCTGTGAATATTTGAATTTTTCTCTATAATGATCGATAGTATATTAGTGTACCCAAAATATAGGTGTCATGGACTTCATTGCAATTTGCGTTGGTTACGTTTTAAACTAATAAATACAAGAAATATTACTGATTTATGTTGTTTGCGAGAATTCCAGTGGAATGGCATTATACAATTTGTTGGAAAAGGTACTCATCATTGGATTTTCATTAGAAAATGTGGATAGCCTGTGCATTCGCTGGTTAAATTACTGCAGCAAAATATAATATGTTCAATGAAGTACTAAACGTACCGGCAAAAAAGACAGAAAAATAGATTTAATAATTTAAAAATTGTTTTATAATAATAATTGATTATATAAATTATATTTTTAAATATCGAGGAAAGTGCCTGATAAAAAATAACCCCCTCCTCCACGGGCCACAACGACAAAATCATTTGAATGCCACTGATAGAGATAATATTTATATTATTGTAACCCTTTGTTCTTAATACTGTGTTACTGTAACATAATTATTATTTTAATAATAAATTCGCTTTTATAAAGTAGATAACACTATTATAATAGACTATAGTAATTAGTATTATTAGTATGAAGTACCTATCTATATCATTCTTTACTAATTCGCATATTTGTTGTACTATTTTATTTATTTAATTACACGTACCGGTATGGATTTATAAATAAATATTGTTATTAATCAAAAGAAGAATAAAATGTTTCAAATTTATCATTTCGAATTTTCGACAGCCGGCATTAAATGGATACATTTTTCTAGATTCCAATAATGTTAGTCCTTCGCTTTGTGAGTCGTATTGTTGAATTGTATGCATTTGAAACCAATGATAAACCATCACACTAAGAAAAAAACTATTCCAAGCAAGGTCAGCGTAAACGCGTGAAAAATATTCTTTTAAATATAATTGAAACTTATAAATAGGTACATTACGCAATGAAGGAATTTTATGTATGTATGAAAACATTTAAAACTACAAGGCTTAAAACAAGAAATTAGTTAATTATAGTATCTATCTCAGGAATTTTCAGCAAACTTTTCGGTGAGAAAATAATAATGATTAAAATCAGTTGCATTTCAAACTAGAAAAAAATATGTATAAAAATTAACTGATATTTAGGTGAAATTAAGGTACGGATGGCTTGCGACTTTTCATTAAGCTACGTCCAAGTCGTCATAGGTAAAATACAAAATTACTTAGTTTATCGACCGCTGGACAAAATTGAACATACTATTATTGATATTTTTCAGCTTTTCGTTAATATTGGAAAAACTATACTGAAAAAGTCAGAAAATTATCTTTTAAAAGTTGCCTACCATTCATGGTATTTTCTTACATACCTATATATGCCTATGTAAGGTTCGATTATTGAGACCAATGTTCTCCTAGGTTCGTTTTGTATTTAAAATGTGTTACGAAATAATAAAATAACAGCCGATTAGATCATAGAGTTATAGAATACTAAAAAAACCACATACCTACCTATACATAATACCTACATTTATTTCGAAATCGTATCGTTTTCTCGGGTATTGAAATGATACGCCAATCTCAAAACCTATAATTAGTATAGGTTAGTATCGGTACCTTTTTAAAATAAATAGGCTTGCAAAAATCCTAATTTTAAATATTTTCACACAAATAATGTAAAAAATCGAATATATTAGCATCTAATGACAAATAGAATGCCCGTATTGTTATTTTCAAGTGAAATTTTGAAAACAGCTCGTAAAAATTACTGTTCGTAATTTAAGTTGATTTACGTAAAGGCACGACAAAAATACTCAGGAAATAAAATGCTTTTGCATTTTATTACTATTGTTTATTGTTTATTTCGTTGTTAAGTTTCAGAACACGAAAAAACAGTCTGCAGTCAGAAATGCAATCGAATAGTTACCGAGTTAACAAATAAAATGTAGGTAGGTCGTTTCGCATCCGATTTCGCATATTATTGACTGACAATACGGTAATTATTAATATAATAAATGTTGATGAATACAAAATAATTTGTCAAATCGAGTTCACATGATGTACGAGGATCATCTACTCCGAAGAACTACCTACATAGGTAGTGCATATTTTATTGTCAATGCTACCATAACCATTGCGATTGGCTTACCGACGTAGCGGTTGCTCCGAAGTACCTACGCGGTAATTGTGTGAAATCAACTTATAATGTTCACGCATGGAATACAAAAACGTGTAAAATTACCGTGACCGCATTAATAATTTATAATATCGAAGAAATTTTACGTTTTTTCTTTTCGTCTCGAATAGGTAGTTTTATAGTATTTATATACAGATACCAGATACTAGTGTGTATTATATAATATTCCCGTTTCCCACCAATGGCGTCACGTCTCCGACCGCGGGTAGTGCAGTAACATAACAATACGTCATTACCTACCAACACGTATTATTAATTATTATTACACTACGATTCCGGGGTTGCTTGCGACCAATCGAACGCGGTAAACGGTCTCGGAAGATCTAGGATCGCGTTAGAGGTACCTAGGTATAAAAGGTAAACGTTGATCGGCACGATCTGTACATAGGCACTCGCAAAAGTACTGTCCCCATCCAGGGCCGGTCTTAAGGAAATATGCATCTTGCGCGAGGAAAATGAATGTGGTTTCTCTAGCTAAGGTTATGTATTATTTACTCAGAGTGAAAAACAATATTTTTAAATTAATTTTATCGCTGAAATTAATAATTATTGTTGATAATTTTACTAGAATTATAAAAAAAATATTTGAATTTCAAACTTTAAACTATATCTGAAATTCGAAGAAGCCCATGAAACACCGGTGTCATGTGCGATCACCCAACTCAACCACCCCTACGGCACTACCCCTACCATCAATGTTATATCACAGATCCTCAACCGATGGCAGTAGTTCGTATTTTCCAACTGGGAAATTACAAAAATAAAAATGGTGCAACGGTGGAATGAATATAATGTGACATACATTTAACCTATATATATATATGAAAGTATATAATGTGCGTGTAGTGTTCGGTATACTTAAATTTGTTCAACGTAAAACGTTTCGTTTATTTGTATATTGTTCAATTGCTGTTTGATTTTTTTCTACCGACGTGTATTCGAATGATGTGTATTAAAAATACGTTCTCATATTCTTTAGAGTTTTTCGAAAACAGTGAATATTTATACTATATGGATGGACTTTAATGGTTGTTACTTGTCAGGTACCTAGTTATATTACTATTGGTTCAACTAGTTACTAGACACAGATAGTAGTAGGTATAAAAGCGCCGTTTCTAGCGCACTGTGATCTTTTTCACTTCGAACTGATTTCGTGATATTGTTGACTTGGTTTGTTTGTGCAATAGCTATAAAGTGTTTCGAGTTATTTTTGACTTGGTTTGTTTGGTCAATAGCTATAAAGTGTTTCGAGATCTTTTTGACTTGGTTTGTTTGAGCAATGGATATACAAAGCATTCGTTTGATTTTGTGTAAATTTTTTTAAAATATTTTATATTTAAAAAATAAGTAAATTTTTTAAAGAAGTAAAGCCTTTTCCTTTTGTTGAAAAGAATATTGAAAAATCATTGTTTCCTTTGCCTCTAAGATGTTTAATTGTTGGAGCTTCTGGTTCTGGTAAAACTACATTGCTGTGGAACATGAATACAGAATATTGGGTTGAATACAAACACATTTATATTTTTACTAAATCTCTTAATCAACCAATCTATAATAAATTACAAGAAGTATTCAATGAGTTTGAAATTGAGTTGATTATCTCTGATCAAAATATAGTGTCTATCGATGAGTGCAAAAAATCAAGTCTAGTTGTTTTTGATGATTTTATTTTAGAAAAACAGGCATTGATCAAATAATATTTTGTCAGAGGTAGACCAAAGAATATATCATGTATTTATTTGAGTCAGAATTATAGTTTAGTAGATCCACAACTAATAAGGAGCAATTAAAAAATTTTAGTTGTTTTTGAACAGTCTAACTACTACACTGAAAAGATCTCGAAAGATTTAATTTGTAACTTTTTAGCTCAAAGGAAATTCAAAACGTTTTGTAGACAATGTTGGGAAATAGAATACCAGTTTAAATATAGCCAAAACTCGGCTATACCAAAATCTATAAAAAGTGACAAGTGTCGTATTAAAAATACCGTAGAGACGTGGAAACGTAGAAACGTGGATACGTAGAGACGTGGAAATGTAGAGACATGAGGACGTGAAAACGTGGAGACGTTTGGGCGTTCAAAAAAATAAAATATACTATAAATGAGTAATATTAAAAAGATACGAAATAGTTTAAAGAAAAAATTAAGAAAGCAGGGCACTCAGTTCAATTCCTGTTGAAAATAAAAATAAAATATATTCACCAACCAAGGCCAGCCAATTAATCCAGGATCGAGATAAATTGTGCTGAGTTTCCACGATGATAAAAGATATATTTTAGAAAATGGAATAGACACTCTAGCCTGGGGCACAACCAAATAAATATACCTAGAGAACATTTTATTACCCAAATTAACAATTTGATTAAAACAAACAATTTGAAATGCAAAAAATATACCCACCATTACCATTTGAAATGCAACAAAATATCCCAACTATTAGCATTTGAAATGCAAAAAAATATCACAACTATTACAGTTTGAACTGTAAAATAAATTTTAAACAAACTAAGTAAAAAAGATCTCGAAACACTTTATAACTATTGCCTAAACGCCCTAAACAAACCAAGTCAAAAAGATCTCGAAACCAGTTCGAAGTGAAAAAGATTAGTGCGCCAGAACCGGCACTTTTATACTACTACAGATGATTCAATATGTATTTATAAGCGTAAAATCTTAGTGTCACCTGTAAATTTCCCACAAGAGAATCAATATAAAAATTACAAGTAAATGAATCTTTGATTTAGTTTAATTTGATATTTATACAAAATCCCGAGCGGCTGGAGTGGGTTGAGAATAATGGCGGGACCAATGAAAATGTACTATTGTGAAATGTGAAGTAATACAATTTCTATGAATTATTTTCTACTCAAATCGTAATAACGTTTATAATAATAAAGTAGTATGAATGTTAAATACGTGTCTAATTAAACTAGTTTCTTTATTAGTGAAAATCCGTTGGTATAAATAGTTCATTACTTCTAAATCTCTTTTTAAACATGTCACCTACGACTCTACGAGACACCTACGCACATAATTAAAACAATGATTAAGTATACTCGTGTATTAGTCACAACTCGCATATAAGGAACATTAAAAATAGAATTTGTTTTTACACCTTTCGTCTATATGTATACAAGCTACATAATAAAGATGGTTTGTGTTCCACGTCCGTATGCGCAATTGTTATCGTAAAAGTTTCAGTAGGTTAAATAGAAAGGCATGTACATATACAGTTTCCCTCACACGCGCTGCTCAGTACGATGTATGCGCGTTAAAAGAAACGGACTGGTGGTATCATATTTTCTTGTTCATTTTCATTTAATTCATGTTATATAGTCTACAAGTAAATTATAAAGTAGACCACGGACCAGTATAAAGAATAAAACGTTAAAGATTTCAGTGACATTTTTTTGGTTTTATTTGTCATAATATTATTGATAGTTATATCAATCGTGTGTCGGTCTAAAATATGGTAAGAGTGGTTCGGCAATTCGACATGTAGATGCACTTACAACGCGATCGTGGTAATGAAAATGAATGCTTTTTAGAGCAGTTTTTGATACGTTTGATAACTCTAAAAAGTACAACGATATGACCATTTGACCTATTGTACATTTCGCTAGATGGCTTTCCTTTTTCAAAACAACGCGGTCATCGTCACGAATTTTAACGACTTTCGCGGTTATAACGAAGTGTATTTTTGCTTCAATACAGTTTAATATTACATAGAAAATAACGGTTTTATAAAAATAATTTAACGTAAGGAGGTACAGGGTGCAGTTCTAAGATTTGTCAAGCGTAGGCTTTCGACTTAATGGACTCATACCACTATATTTTTAAACGTTTTGGTTACTAACTACTGCCTTTAGTCTTTACATATAATTTATTGACTTCAAGTTACGCCACTGGGTATTTTATATATATATAATATATATATATATACACAAGACTATATATATATATATGTAGTCTTGTATTATATGTAAAATTTATTTATTAATATTAAATAATTGTACGGTACTTTTGTTGTTGATAAGATAGGAGTAGTCTCGTATTGTTTGTTGTTAAGACCATCTAACATTTCCCAATTATTAATTCCATGTTGTCTTGTCTGACAGCATAATATAGTAATGACTTCTAGAGATTCTTAGCCTACTCAATCCTTGACGGTGTTGTGTCCCACGCCTCTAAATTTAAAAGTTGTAAACATCGTCCGTCACTTATAATAATAGGATTTCAGAAATATTATGTTATTATGTTAAGGCAAAGAACATTGTAAGTAAACATCGTGTTACGTGGCTACGTTAAAATTACTTTCAGCCTACACTTTTAGAAATCTTTGCCTACAAAATATTCTTTTATTAATCTTAGATTAACTAATCCTCTCTAATAAATATTCTGTACATTTATGAATTATGCGTAATTGTGTAAATGTAACTATTGTATTTATTGACAATAGGACATAGGTGCTTCATAATACAATAGTGTTTATCATGTGTTATTCAGAAGAGTTTTGAGTGCTTGTATATACTTTGTAATAATTTTAATCATAATATTATTTTCCAAATTATTACGATGAGCAATATAATATGGTTATGCTTAACGCACACTAACACTTAACACACACACACACTAATTGATTTTTGACTAAAAGTTTTTTTAAATAATATAAATAATATGTCAGATACAATACTGGTTTAGTGGAGGGAACATACTATGCGGTGGTTCATTTTCGACTACAAAAACCCAATGCTACATAATACACATGCATTTATGTAGTTGTATACTTGTATATAAATATAAGTTGACAAGTTCAAAAAAAAATAATTTATATTAAATAATATATAAATAATTTATATAGTATTTAATAATTATATTTAAATTAACTGTTATTTATAATTGAGTTATATATTATTATAAAAATAATAATTTAATATACGATTAATATATATTAAAAAATAAAATATTAAATATTAACTACCTGTTTTTAAATTATATGAATCCAAATTTTTAAAAGTACGTTTGATTGAATTTGACGCATTATGATTAAAATAAAGTTATAAGACATATATATATATATATAATATATATATATATTACACGTGGAGAATTATAACGTATTGGGACTTATAGGAAAGGTTATGATAGTTATGAAAATCCTTGTAGATTGTATGATAATCATAGGTTATAATAATCATAGACGTGACTGTAGGGAGTGGTGACTGGTGGGTTCCATATCAACATTTTACAGAGGTCCTCACTGGTAAGGACAATAAGTAAGTATAATAGTATGTATAATAATATCAGTGGTGGCTTTAAAGTTAAATATGTATTTAGTGTTGTTATGAAAAATGTTGACTTCCAAAACAAAATCCTAGATCCATCACCGATTAATGAATTATATATTTTATAACGACAATTTATTGCAAGATTAGGTACATATATTTTCAACTAATAATAAGTGATGAATAATGATAATTTTACAATGATTTATAAATCATTTGAAATAAAAATGCACTTTTTTCTGGGCGGAATCCTTGTTGCGATAGAATTCAGGGTGAGTGCCGGTAAATACTCACTAAATACCATCCTTTCCACCTGTGAAAACGCTTATGATATGATAATTTTAACTAAATATAGTTATAGTTTACTGATGAATATTTGTCAAATGGGGTGAGAAGTGAGGTGAAGTGAGAACAATTAAGAACGAATTTTTGTAGAAAAAATGTGTCATATAAATTGGTGTGAGTGTGTGACTGTCTCATAAATTAATTCATAGTGAGTGCTGATTCAACTAACACAATCCAAGTTAAAATCATGACTATTACTTATACTTTTTTTGACTGTGTGAAACTCTGAAGTAATTTTTAAATCGGTATAATAAAACCATATGAATTCTTATTTTTCACTATAGGAGATTAAAAAAAAGTTTATATTAGTTTACAATGTATATAAACAAGTTGGTTTGTTTTTGGAAAAAAACGTTAACAAATTCTGATGATAAATATGGGAACGAGCAGTGGCTAAAGAAGTAGAATTTATATATCTTATAAAGGTGTATATACGTGTTTATTGTTTCGTCTCTATAGTGTTATAATGATATTTAAAAATCTAGAGTAAAAATATTTGTTTGTGTTTGAAGACAGCAATGTCATTTCTTTTCGGATAACCACGGTGAGTTCACGTTATAAACACTAGCTACTAATGGATACTTCTTATTATATATTCGCTTGAGTCTCTCATGGTGTTTTGATTTTTTTTTCAAGTAGCTATGGGAACTTCATTAGTCATTGTACTACTATTAAAAAATAAAGTCTGCGTATACACACCGTGGGACACTCCATTCGTGAAAACTTTGTTTCCGATTCCAAATATTATATATTATATGTAGTATATTTACATTATAACTAATTACTAAGAGTTATTTTATTACAGAAAGTGTTTTTTTAAATGGATATATATTTTAAACTTTAAAAATAATCTAAACTATATTTAATTCAATAATTTAATAAATTATATAGTACTTTGCAATATTTACCTTGCAATTATTAATTTTCTTACACATTTGGTCCTTAATTCATTATTTTATTATTTTTTTTACACAGGATATTCCACTGAAGTTACACAATTGTACGGCATTAATATTGCAATAATTAATTTTAATTAAATATTATATTATGTGTAACAAAAACAATTTCGTTTCTTAGTAGAATCTAGATTATTATAATTATGTAAAAGTACATAATCAAAGTATGTATTCGTTAGGCACTGTTGATACCATGCTACAATAACCAAGCTGTAGTAATTATATTTCTGTAGTATATGCAGTATTGGCTGAATAAGGTATTTATTTATTTTGGGTGATAATTAATAATGTTTCCAGGACAGATCACAACGGACACACATTTCACAAGTTGACTGCATTAAAATTTATTTTGCAAGTTTTAATTTTAATCTTATGATATGATTAAATATTGACATATCATTCAATCTATCGCAGAAGTACCTAAATTTGTGTTCATGTAACCGTGCAGATGTGTAGTATTTTATATTATTATTGCTGTTTGATCGTTGTTGCATGTTATTGATGTATGTATTATTAATATTATTATGAATTATAACATGATCGTGGCCATAAGCTAATAACATCAATGCGTTTTCTCGATTTCTAGCAAAACAAACTATTTCCTAAATTTTCAATTTAATATATTATAATGTAAACTGATTTTAAATCAATGTAAACTAATGGCCATAGCTGCCGATGTTTTATATAGATCAATAAAAAAAAAAAAAACTATTTCCAATTGTTATTGTTGATGAATACATTTTTATGTGACGTTTATTGTTGTCGCTGGTGATTGGTGAAAATAATGTTTCCTAGTGTTTACGTTCCGATTTCCGTATCGATTTAATGCATAAACAGTGGCGTAGCCAAGGAGGGGCGCTCGGGCGTTGTTCCCCCTACCCCTTTTGCCTTTTTTTAATATAAATATATGTCCTAGGTCTGGATAAAACTTTTTTTTTTCGAGGCCAATTTTCGTAACGCTTTCGTTACCATGGTTATTTATTAACATTTTATTACTTATTATTTATTATTATTTATAATTTAAATATGATATCATTTCGGCATACATATAACACCGGGTACCATGGTATGTATCTTGCGTTACATGATTTCTTTGTATTGAATTTCATTCAAAATAGACCGAAATTCGGCATTGTTATAATACATTGTTTCGATTAAATACCGATTGTTCTTGGAGGCAATTTAAACATTGATCTGAAATCTTCACGTAGGCAAGAATTCATACTCTTCATGCGAAAAATATATTTGGTATGGAACTAAATACTAATTCGGCTAGTTAGACAACTACAGAAACAATACGAGATCTTACTGTTTCATATTAGTTCATCGACAGCAATATACAATATTCTTCGGCAGTCATATATACATTTTCTCGCTTACGGACAACGCTTGGAATCTTTTATACCGATTTCATACACGTATATATGTATGTGTCATTATCTCGACAATTCAAGTTATAATAACAAATATAAAATCTAAACTACGATAAATTATATTTCATACTTTGCTCATCGTATACCACTTTTAAGTGTAACTGATGTACATTTTACAATAATTAATAATAATTCATTTAATAAAAACTATGTTTTAATTGGCTTTATCTTTTTAATTATTTGTAATTGGTAAAAAAAATTACCTTATTACGTAGCACGGCACGAGATATTTTTCCTCTGCAAGAAATAATTTCGAGTTCCTTATTATCCTCCCAAAATATATTTATGATTCATAGATTTTTTCTTGTAGATGAAAAATATCGAGTAGGAAGCGTGCTACGTTATAATTATAAGTTATTTTAATAAACCAGTATCCAAAGGTACATACATACATAATAAAACAGCTCAATATTATTGATTTTTTAGCTATTTTAATATGTATCTATAATCGATAGTAATATTTATGTTTTCTTTAAGTTGAGATCAAACTTAAAATGTGAACTAAGTTCGTTGACAAAATGAGGTTGGTTAACACATTCAAAGATGTTACGTGGTTCTGTTTCTGGTTTTGTAAGTTGTATGCGTATTATATTTAGTCAGAATAAAGGAAAACAAGTTACAGAATATTTTTCAAATTGAAAAAAGCTATTGGTCAAAGAAGTTATTGAATTAACTATTGAAGACTTCAAAAAACATGAAAATATAAACTATCAAGAAAGAATTATTAAATAAATTAAAACAAAATTCGCAATAGGTACTCGTATGTTTTATACTCTTCCCTCCCATGAATAAATGCTGATTACATCACTGTTCATCGGTACCAATAAATAATTACTAACAACTAATAACTACTTTTGATTTCAATTCCTATATTGCCATGGCAACAATCACTGCGAAAAATGCTTATAAAGTTATAACTGTTCAAATTCCGAGTGAGTTGACTGGGATGCATTGGTTTTTCTCGTGGAGTATTTCCGTCCGTGATTGCTGAGTATAGTGATTTGGCTCTACAGCAGTGATTTTTAAAATTTTTTGAGTCATGGAGCCCCTTAAGGTATAAAGTATAGACTCGAACCCCCTGGCCCCTTAAAAAAACTTTTTAATATTAATTTCAAATAGTATTATTATCATTATGTTGCTATAGTATAAAATTACAGATGGTTTGTGGCTAAATAGTTATTTGTAAAATACAATTTTCATGTAATTTGAATACAAATTTCAGAACTATTATTCATGGATCCCCGAGTTAACATCCACGGACCCTTTAAGGGTTCATGGACCACTGGTTAAGAAAAACCGCTCCATAGCCCACTATTATCATCCTATATGTGCGCCAATGTATTATGCATACGAGTATATATGTAAATTTAATTCTTAAATTAATATTTATAGAAATAATGAAGATTTTCGGTCGCTCAAGACTTATGAGTGCTCAAAAACATAATCCAAATAATTAACATATAATCATATAATTTCTTTTTCGACGAAAAAGAAATGAGAAACATTTTTGTTCAGGAACGAAGTAAAATGGAAATTTGTTTTAGTCGGTTGTGATAAGTTTTTAGTGGATAATTATAATTATATGGGTCACTGTAGTATTCCAAGAAAAATACGAAATTACGAAAACGGTAACGTTTACGGTTTATACATTTTAAACAAAATTGATTACTTAATTAATTGTAGTACAAAATTAAAGAACAATTCTAAAGATTATAAATGTTTAAAAAATTTTTCTTTGTTGGTGTGGCATAATTTTTGAAAAAAATTGTTTTTTAAATAAATTTAATTTAAATACTATAAATTTCAACTTTGAAGAAATATGATGAAATATAGCGGATAATATAAACCGTTGATTAAAACAGAAAATTATTAGACGAACATGATAGAAATTCGATGCGTTTGACATACGCGTGCATCAAAGTTTGCTGCATTTTATGTCTGTACCGGCGTTCACTTTCGTCGAGGTCTCCCAACAGTGAAATACCGAAAATGTAAATACAACGTTATAATTTATCGACCATATACATCGTAGATACTCATAAAATATAAAGTCTGGAATGTTTGAATGCTCAATATTGTGGATACGTAAATTAGTGTTCTGAATGTAAGCATAAAAAAAATAATTTAGCTTGTTTATTATTTTGTACACTCCAAGGATATTTTAAACGATCCCGCAAATACATCGTAAATTCAATATACTGCTTTTTGTTTACACTCTACAACCGACATAAATAAATAAATTTTTGTTCGTAAAATCAAGTTCTGTACGTCTTACCTCTGATGGCGAATAATATAATTGCATCAAGATTTTAATTAATTCCATTATGTGACTCCTGCTTAATTTAGAATATTTTAATATAAATTAAACGTATGTTATTTTTTATTTCACACTAACCTACAATATATAAGTATGAGTTTATCGATAAGACAATTATACACTTTTTTTTACTTAACAGAATAATATTACTAAGTTAGTTCAAGTTTAGTAAGTTTGGTAAGTTATAGTTTAGTATGGTTTTATGATGATCTTGTGTTTGTCTAAATTTCGATTTGTCTGTGCGAATAATTCGCAACAAATTGCAATATTTAAACCCGAATGGCTGATTATTTGCTTAAAGACATAAACCGAGGGAGGGAGAGGACATCCAAAAAAATCCAATTCGTGGGCCCCAATTTGTTCGTAGGACCTAGGAACAGTGAGGATATTGCCTATGCGATATTACGGTCCTGCCTGCGTCTGGCTACAGTGATGTCCAACCTTTTTTCTTCGACGGGCCTCATTAAAAAAAAAAATATTGCCTTCGAATGGACTACTTTTATTATAGATTTAATATTTGATTATTTCTTTTTTGAACTTATACTCCTATAACCATGTGTTTTACCCTTTACAATGCAATATCTCGTTTTTATTTTGTTTCGTAATATTAATCTTTGGAAAATTCTGTGTGTGAACAGATATTTTCTTGCATAAACCTATCAAAATCAAATAATAGATCATGATTAAGTGATGATCATCTGAATTCACTTCTAAGAAATTGGTACGACGAAAATCAAACTAGATTTCTAATCATTGGCCAACAAAATCCAACCACGAATTTCACATTAAATTGTATATTGTTAGGTTATTATATGGTTTATTTTATATTTTTTAAATTACCAAACCATTTTTAGAATATATTATAGTTATAAATAGAAAAGTATTTTTACATAAATTAAAAAATTAAATATTTTCTAACGCAACAACAGACCACTTCTAATGCCATACAGTGGCACATGTGGCTCGCGGGACGCGGGTTGGGCATCGATTGAGTCTCTAGCATTAAGCTGAGCCGCCGAGACCCCGTGTTACGTGCAGTGTCAACAATTATTCAGGTCCTATTCATCACGTCACTGGCCTACAACGTATATTTACACACATAATATATAAATACAGTACGGAATACTTTACGGCTGTATTATGATATAATGTTATAACAGTATCGCGTTCGACACGCACAGCATACAGTGTTGCGTAGTTTTTTTTCCCCCCCGGGAGATTAATAATATATTTTCGATGCGTATAGGCGTATGGGTACATGCTATTATTATTATACAGCTACGTACAGCAGTACAACAGCGATATGATATTATACGCGCGTATTTGTCGGCGGAAAACAATGCCCGTCTGTCGCAATCCCGCACCGCCGCGATACGACGACAAAATACTGTAATACGCATAATGTGTATCTACTATTGTTGTATATGTACACACGTACCTGCCGTTTTCTTACGATACCCAAATAGTAATAGTACAATATTGTGTACATATTTTTATTTCATTTTCATTTTGTTCTTTTTTATTTTTTTCGGTAAGCGGTCTCGTCCATGCACTCGCATATACAATCGCGCGCGTGGGAGGCCGCTATCGTGAATCGCTCCGCACCCTTCCCGCGGCGACGTCGCACGATTAACCTCTCCGTATGCCTCCGATACGCTGACCACGTTAACGCATTGCAAACATGTACGCATAGAAAATAATAGTAATAATAATCATAATAATAATAAAACGTGTATACGCGTGTATACGTGTGTATTACGCGCGCGGTGATAATGCATAAACGCCGTCCCGGAGTCGGCCGCCGCGGTGGTGGAAATCCGCTCTCGCCCGCGCCGCTGCAGCGCCACCACGGCTTATAGTGTTGCCCCGTTTCTTTTTCGTCTTTCACCGCAGTCGTCGTCGTCGTCGTCGCCGTTCAGCCAGCCAGTCAGTCAGTCAGTCAGTCAGTCAGTCAGTCAGTCAGTCAGTCCTGGACCGCGGTCGTCGAACGCAATACCGTACGTATATTTACTGTCCGCGATCGCGCACACCGCCGGTACAACCAACGACGGTTATACGATTCGATAATAATATTGCGACGATAACACGACCGATCACATTTACAGCGCCCGACGAACGTTTGCGCACACGCTTCACACGCGGAGGACGACCTCGAGCAGCAGCAGCAGCAGCAGCATCGGTCGGTGGCAAGCGCGCACGTATGTTACACGTATTTTAATATCCGCCGTCGCGCGTACCCATGTATACCTAAGAATATAACGCACGCGCGACGTACCTCGTTGTTCACCTGTTATACGGTGTATTGTACACAGCAGTAGCACCAGCCGGACGGCCGACCCCGTGCAGTGTACGACTGGAGGCAGCACCCTCGAGCGCGTCACATCCACGCAGGTACCGCAGCACCGATCATGGACAAACAGCAGGAAGCCGTGGCCGCCGCAGCCGGTTCACCATCGGACGACAGCATTAGCATGAAGACGGAATATCCCACGCACGAGGTCTACGTCTCCGAACCACCGCCGGTGAGTAGACGCACACATGGTGATTATGGGGGTTGATAAATGGAAAAAGAAAAAGAAAAAAAAATCTAAAAATCGATAGATGGCCGTATGAAATATCTCGGCTCACCGTCGACCGCTGCCTGTGTTGCTGCCGCGGCGGCGCGGCGGTGATCGTCACACTCCACTTCGGCTCGCGAGAAAGTCGAAAAACGCGAGCTCGCGGTCGAACGGTAAAACCGCGTAAAACTCCGTACATGTATATACCGGAAACGTTTTTTTTTTTTTCTTTACTGTTTTTGTTCGTTCCTGCAGTAATCGCGGTGGTGTCGGGTCGCCACGGGTTGACCCGACAAGAGCAACAGACACCGATATGCCGTATGCTCGAATAAAACGTACCACCCGATTATATTATAATGTACACCCATTATTGCGTAGATCCGCTCGAAGTACAGTACAGTACGTGTGCTGCAGGGTGTTTCGTACGAGAATTTACAGCCTGATATATAGACATGGTGACGGCTGACGAGGCTAATAAAATTGTTTTTGCAGGCGACAACGGAATACGAACAATTTTAGGGCGATATGCATATATATTAGTATATTACATCCATAAATAGGTATATACTTGTGCACGTTATCGCTAGTGTAAAATGTAGAACGTAATGTGTAACATTATTTTTAACACGGTTTCAATTTGGTCGGATTTTTTTCCCCTGAGCATATATTTTTTACATGAAATCTATCATCGGTGGCGCAACAACAATGGTCGATAAAAATTAATCGCTTTTCCGTATGTATAATGTATATAGGAGAAACTGCAATAGGCATAAAAAAAAATATACATATTTAAGACGTGTCTGATACGGAATAAATCGTGTGCGGTATTTTTATCTATCAGCCTATATACGCGGAAACCGAAAGTAGGTGCTCATATAGTAAGTCCAATATATTTTATTGTACAACAACTTTGAAAAGTGTCGAAGAAAATACGGAAAACAATCTGGAAATTATACTTTGATTCCATCACAATCGTAAATAATTACGTTGAGAATATTATACGAGTACTTGATAAGACGCACACATTTATTTCTTAAAGCCTATATTTTCTTGATCTTATGTTCGTTTTCATCTTGTAAAAGTTAAAAGTTTTCACTGTAATGTATATACATAGCGTATGTCTTGATGATTTGATATTTTACCGAGTGATTCGTTTAAAAGACTTCAATCTCATAATGATACCGCTTTAATTATACATCCAGCATACGGTATGTCACAGGGAATCACATTTGTTAGGACATTCATCAGACATTTCAATTACACCGTGTGTTTATGCACGTATCGTCTTTAGCCAGCTTATATATTGATCGGTGCATTAATTCATATGACTTATGAAACAATCGTGCATCCATCCAGTAACTTTGTGCACAAAGTATAGTCGGTCGGATGGCGGACGAGGAGAAAAATAAAACAAAAAATACGCACACGCATGAGAGGGTGTACCTACCTTTATGCAAATTTTAGTACGTGCTGTGTGTATACTACCGCCGCCAGAGGGAACATATAATAATAATACAATACTTCGTGTACGGAGACGTAAACACACACACACACACACACACACGCACACATGTGTACATATATATATATAATAATAGTAATACAATATGTAAAAAGATGGTGTGTCGAGGACAACTGGGTATAACGACTGTATGAGTGTACGAATAAACAATATAGTAAAAAATCCTTTCTCTTCAACTCTTGTGCCAGGTCGGCGCACGTATTACCTTGAGTCCGATTCCTATATGTACAATGCGCGCGCCCGCTAATAGTCGTGCGAGTTGGTTCAATTCTATTTTTACGACGAATTATAATTTACGGTGCCCTACGTAAATGTCGTTTTAAAGAGCTTTTCATGGTTGACATACGCTTAACTGCGTTGCCGCCAACAAGGCCGTCTTGTGCAACTGCGTACACGCACGTTTGTGTACGTCCAAGACGGTCGAAACGGCGATGGGTTAACATTTTGCGACCATTAATTACACGGCGGAACTCTGCTGGACCGCCGCCGCTTGAAATGACAGTAGGCATTCGGCATGTTCAGTAAACGTCTTTATTGACGATCTCGCCGGTTATACACGAGATGTATGTTCGTATATTTATTTTCGCTATTCGCAATAATACTGCTCTCGTCGTTTTCTGAAAATAATAAACCTGGTTCGTAAATATGAATAAGGTACCCGAATGTTATTTTTACTCGATGCTCAACAGTATAATACACAACAAAAACAACCATAATATGTAAATTTCACGGTTTTACGAATGTCGCCTTCGCGTATTGGTGTTTTTTTCTGCCAAACCGGTTGTCAGAGTCGTTCAAGTTCCAAGTCAAAAACAAACTATACAATATGAGACGCACAACGAATCTTCTATAGATGTGTTTCTGCTCAGACGGCTGGAAGATTTCCAAACAACGTAGATAATATATACACATACATCATATATACATAGTTGCACTTCGCACACACGTAAAATATAACTCTTGTCTAACATCTTTATGGTACGTATGCATAATGATTGAATTCGACTTTAACACGTAGTAGATGATAGGTATTTAATATTTTTAATCGATACTGAGATACTTGGACGAAGTGCGCACGTAGCACGTTCCATAATATAACGATATCACTTCTCGGAGTAATATGATATCGTTACAATCTATTATGTTGTACTTTCTCAGTAGATGTTTAAGTGCACAAATTGCATACATGTGGTAAACTCAGTTTCACTTGGGGTACAATAAATGTGTTTATAATATATATATTTGTACACTCGCACGCACGCTTTCTCTCTTGATACGACCCATTAAATGATTTATGAATTTGACGGTTTTTTTTTTGCATTAGATATAAATGCCTTTAACGACGAATTTTCGCATTCACTAACTAGCATCATCATGGATACTTTCCATTTCCATTAATACGCGACGTTTGAATGACACATTCCAAAAAATAATGGTTTACACCGTCGATTAACGAAAAAAAAGGTTCATAACGTTTTTATATTCACGTACTTTTGTGAATTAACCTTTATTGCAAACATTTAGTCGATGATAATATCAGTATTTTTTTGGATCCTAAATAATTATTATTAATAATATATTTTACAAAATACATTTAACGTATAATAATATATACGATATTTTGAAAAGTAGAAATGATATGTCCAATAGATTATTATAAGATAATAATAATATTGTTTACGACATGATGATAATAATAAATTCAACTTTTAATTTAGAGGACTTCGTTAACTATATACAGTTTGTTATTGGGAAAAATCGCACATTTGTTATTCCTTCTGAAGTATTTTTCTGTATTCATATGAAAAAACAATATGTTAAATTACCTACATAGAAAGTATGCTACACGATTTAAAAAAAAAATATTTAAATGCGACGCATTTATATTTTTTCCTTAAAATATTTTAATATATTATGATTATTACCATTACGCAACGGACACTTCGACACTCGGGTTTCTATATTAAGTCAGAAAATTAGAATATTTTCCTCTTACAAAAAATGATGCATTTTTTCACACACACACATACAAATACAAGGTAGATAATTATGTAATATGAATTATTGTACAGTTATTGTTGGTTGTTACGTTACATGCTCTCTAATGAACTGCAATTGTTAAGATATATAATGAAATTCAATTGCCGTGTCATTGATTAATTTGACTAGCGACTACCCATTCACAATAAGTATATATATATATAGTCAGTACACAGGCTATACATTGTGACTACCATTGCCGTATTGATTAGGACAAATTTAGCATTTAGAAATTTTTACAACTGTTCCTATCTATTGTAGTAAAAATTGGCACTAACGAACATGCTATTATTTTTTTCACTTGAAAAATATAACTTAGGTAGGCGGCCAGGCGGGTATACCATGTAGGTAGATGCGTTACTGAAACAAAGTGCAACTGTAATGAAAACACCACATTCACAGATTTGGATAATAGGAAATAGGTGTGTTTTTATTATTACTTAGATATTGTTCTTTGGTTTTTTTTGTTTAGATCTTTGTTTTGATCACCATGAATCAATATTTCGGTCATTCGGTGGTGAAATAGCAGTGATTTCTAGTGATTTCTTAAGATATCGTTTTTGTTGAACTTAATTCGAAATCTAGATATCATTGAAAATCACACGATGTATTTTTAACAAAAAAGAGTACTAACGGTTCTTGGATGTATTTTGTAATTTGATTTAACACCCGATTCGACTTATCAGTATTAACTGTACAACATTATAATGGCGCGTTGGAGTACACAGCGTGTGTTTAAAAATTTACATTTTATCCTTCGATAAAAATCTAAAAACATCGTGTTACGTGGGAGCGTGCGTATTGAAGGTGTTCTAGTTGTTTTTTTTATCCTAATAAGTTTAGTTTGAGAAAAAAAACGAATATATAATATAGTTGGCTATACCACGAAACTATAATTGAATCACTCGGTAAAAAAACCATTAAACCTGAAAAAAAATAGTATTATAATAATATACGAGTATATACCATTTATATTTTGTAATGTTGCGCTCTGATCGCGTATTTAACTCGCGAATAATAAGTGTAGTGCAGAATTAAACGCGGTGAATAATAGAAAAAAAAAAATTCACCCGTTCGAGTATATTTTGTCAATATTGCATAACCACGTCTGCTGCAGCTATCAAATTACACAACGAAAATAAGAACATATCTTTTACACGCATTGCTTCATCATAATATTTATATTCTTGCCCGAGCCCCCGTCAGGTTCAATGAACCAAACGCTTTCTCCTTATCGAATGCACGCGCGCACACATATAAATGTATTGACTTGCGGACAATATGACAAAATAATAAAACGATTATTGAATAATAATAGCGGCGAAAACTGCCTATAATTGTACGTGTAATATGATTTTTTTTTTTATGATTGTTACTAGCATCACGAGTAGAAATGAGTAGGAAAGAAAAAAAAACCGGTACAACGTTTAAGTGTTTCCCTGATTTGTGCCAAATGTTTTGCAACAACACAATCGTCGACTGGTTCCAATATATATCTATACTCGTCGTATACCGTTATGTTGTACGAGCGCCGCTTCGCGTAACCCAATACCTGCAGATGTCATGAACCATATCCAATAATATTGCACGCAACCGGCGATCATCGGGGCTCATAGCGAAACAATACGAGCAGATATCGGTGCCTAACCCTAATTGTTTCGGGAACTCTTTTTCTATCATCAACGCGTCATGTTCTCTTTGTACCGACGTCGGTTCGCAAATATTTATTCAAACCGTCTCGTCGTTACGAGTATATTGAACTGTGCGCGTGATTAATAAACACGTATACGCTAGGACTCGACTCACGTCATCGTTATTGTTCTATAACATAATAGATGCACACACTTCGATAATATTATTGTTGAGCGCGTGAGCGGTATACAGCACGCTGTCTAAGCATATACCAACAATAATAGGTAGTTTGCCCACGTGTTGCCGGCTGCTGAAGTATTCCAAAAGATAACTTATACGACTGCAAAAGTTATAGTTTATTCGCTTTAATTTCTCGTTCATTTGCTAGATATAGTATTTAAAAAATGTCTAGTTTTTAAGTATCTAATCGTATACACCAAATACCAATGATACGTAAAAACTATTTTGAATTATCAACTGATTATTTCAAAATGATTAAATATTAAAGTACCAGCAGTATCCAAATATCATACAGGCGACTGATCCTATTGTTACTGGTCTGTTATATATTACGATATCATATTTAAAAAAAATAAAAAAATGTTTCGTATGAATATTGAATAGGACATAATATATTATATGTATCAAAGTAACTCGATAATTCGATATCATTCGCAGGTACGTGTTGGATAACCTATACGCCACGATACGTATTTTAAACAGATTTCCGGGATCGATATATAGAAATATGTGAACACACATAGTGTACTATAACATGTACATAATACACAAAGTATTATATTCTGAACACATTTACCTAGGATCGTTTAAATTATTATTCTCGTAAATGCGTAATAGGCAATAAGAGGTTGTATAACAATTATTGGTCTAAACGTTTTCATTTCGAAAAAAATTTAAACTGAAATTGAAAACAGAACCGTGTATTATATTTTTATTTAGCAGCACAAAGCGTTATAGCTTTATGCTAGTTAATTGTTTTGAAATTATAAGGAACGCGTTTTGGAAAATAATAATTGGCGTTCCGTATATTTCTACACTCTCTCCGCCGCGATTGTTGTGTACAGCACAGATATTTTTTTTTTTTTTAAAAAAAAAAAATAGCGTTTATTGAATATTTACAATCTATACAAGTTATGTACAATGAGTAAATTGGGGGGAGGGATGACAATGATGGGGCAGTGAAAAGGGAAGCTCACAGTTGAGCTACCTTATAATGATTTTATTTAATGTATTTTAGATAAGTTCTCTGGACCAGTTTCTGTTAAGTTGTACAGCACAGATATATAATATTAAATATATACACATAGGAGTTAAGTAGACTGACCTTTGGTTATGTTTTATTTTTTTCACGGCATGGTCTGCAGTCAACGGTCATTATGGCGTTGTGATGAAGTATATGAAATATGGATAGAAATTTTACCTATGTAGGCGTCTAACCCGATCTACGCTTCACGAGTGATCTATATAATACTGCGATGATATCATATGAATGAAGGTTATTATTTATTACGATTTGTATAGTGCTATAGTAAAATCTAGTTTATATACAACGTCAATATCCAGTAGGTATAAACATTTTTTTTTTTCAGACTCGATTTTTGAAATTTTTTGTCTCATTTTTTGATAGTTGATTTTACTGTCCCGAATTTGCGAAATAAGCTACAGTTCCATTTGTTTTACCAGTAAATCGAAAATCGATCATTTATATTCGGTTTAGCGTGTCTACGAGGTTATATTATTGTAGTATATTTTTCGAGTAAAACACAATTTATCAAGCAGCTTTATCCGTGTTTTCTCGTAGCAGTATAATTATTATAATGATGATCAATTATTACAACCTTATTATACCTAACAACATAATACATTTTATGTACCTACCTAGTGCGGTAGAATCAAAAGTTAAATGATCGATGTCGAAGCGAGCTAGTAAAAAAAAAAAAATAGAAATATGATAATCGAGATAAGCTAAACGCTTTGTTTTTATTGCGCTTTTTTATAGTTATAAAATAATTAATTTTGCCGCAGCCTACAAGGTGAATAATTTTCATTTATTCGATTCATATCGGAAGAACAATAAAGTTTTATGTTTTCACATTTAAATTACATATTTTTATGTTCTGTCACTCTAGCGATGTACGGTATTGTAAAAACGTTCAAGGCGAAAATTTAATTAACAAATTACCCGGTACCATAATGATATATATACGCCGTTGCAGCGTTTTCAAAATAGGTAATTAGTAGCGGATGTAGATCGTAAACATTTTCATTTTCTAATTTTGCTCGACATTAATGACGATTACAGAGAGGTCAGCTGTATTTAATAATTCATCACGTCACAAGAAAGCGAGTGGTCCTTTTCGTTCGTTAACGTGTACTTTGTAGCATTTCGATTTGTTTGTCGGCAGTGTTGGTGTGGATTTTCGCAACCATTTTACCGCTCGCTGTGTGTACATGTGTACATTATATCGTATCATCGCGATTCGCAGTACAATGGAGCACGACGTATAGGCAAAAATAATTAAAAATCTCGTGGTGTAGAAAGTAGCTTCCTCGTTAAGCCGTCGGTTTTTTTTCCCCTGAAATTCAATTCAATGGACTCGTCTCATTAACACCTGGCACGCCGGCTATTCATTATTGCATTATGATCGCAATCTATGTAAACTATTGACACGGAAAACACAATGAACTCGTTCGATTTGAACACTTTCCCGCAGTATCTATATATATGTGTGTATTATGTTCACGGACAGTTGAAGGTATATTCGCGACAAACGGTTGTACGGAATTTTCGTGAAAATCTCGCACGTTTTTCGCGTGGGCAGACGTACTCGCAGTCGTAGAACCTGTTGCCGGTACACCTATGCTATAATATGTAAAATTTTCTCGCCAGTCATTTTCCGAACGCGCGGCCGGACTTCCTGTTGGCCATTGCAAATGAGCGCGTTACATATTTCCTTTTCGCCGCATCGTACTATTATTGTACTTCCGCCGACGACGGCCGGAAGTCGATAATTATTATTAACCTCTGCGCTTAATGCGACGTGCATAACGAAAGTAATTAAACATCAATCGAAATGTGTTCGTATTGTGCGTGTAGGTACACACACAGGGACGACCGACTGATCCTATGCGGGCGTGCGTGCTTATCACGTGGCCGTTACCATTATTGCACCGCATGTCGTCGGCCTACCGCATGCAGTATACAATTATGCCTTTTCGCTTTTACGCCTCAAGACTCAAGTATTGCGGTAGAAGTACGAGTAGATTGTATACTCGTACATGTATTCCGATGCTATTTACCGAACGCAATTTTCTCCCATTAATACATATATGGTGATTTTTAACCTGCTCACCCCCTTATTGGCCGTTGTTAAATTTAAAATTTTTTTTTAACATTCAAGCGACCACAAGACCCATGATTTCTATAACTTTTTGTTCAAGTCAACTTATGGGTGTCCTGTGGCTATATAAGCTCGAATTTTTCAAATGGGAACACTATGGTACGAGTTAATTTTTCTAAAATTTTGACCAAATTTAAAATTGCGCATGAAAAGTAAAATTCATGTTATCACGAGTCGTGATCGATACATCAAAATTCACAGAAAAATTACGTCAATGAAATACCGCGGTGCAAAAAGGATGTTTCTATTTGAAAAAAATAGGTTTGTATCGCCACAGGACACCCTTAAGGTGGTATGAAAAAAAAAAGTTGTGGAAAACATAGCTTTCATGGTAACTTGAATATTATGAAAAAAAATCCGAATTCAAGTTATTCTACGGCAAAAAAGGGTGGTGGTGAGCGTGGTTAAAAAATTACCCTGTATAGATGTATAATAAATGGCCGCATGCTATATAGCAGTGGTGTATATACTATATATCGTTGTACCGGCTGCAGGTATACTGTACAGTTGTAGCGCGCAGCAATAAATTGTCCGTCGGCGAGCACTTATTGCAGTGATATTTCTTTTGCCTTCTAATTTGTTATATTTATTATAGATTTGGACGTCCGTGACGGGAACAACGGTAATCGAGAAAGTAAGTTGTCCCGCGCTCGTAGGAAAACCGCAATTACGACTTTTCTTCGTCGTGGAAACCATAGTTTTTCAATTGCCATTCTCCGCGCGTTTGCGGTTCGATATTGTATTATGTATTACATTACCCGTAGCTCTGTGTAGGTACACGTCTGAACGTTTCTTTGCCGCCGCGGAACAAAACGCATTTGTGTTCGGAACAACACGAGCTGCGCACAACAGCATAATAGAATAACATCCGCAGCGCACAATGCAACGGGGGAACGTTTCAATAACATAATAAAATTGTGTACAATTTAATGAGGTCTACCGCGAGCTTCTTTGACGGGTCCATTAAAGTTATATTATCGCAGTGCACTAGGGTATTTAGTACATTGTCGCGTATAGAGTTAACGATTCGGGCAATTACCTCGCCGTGCATACAGGTGCACTGCGGTGCGCGTGCAGAAACTGTAGTACAACTGCCGTACGGACCAAGTCTAAAATCGTGTAAACACCGTGAAAGTTTCTGCGCTCGCGAAAGTCTATGCAAAAAAGGATACGCGCATGACGCAGACGCATGTGACTCTATACATAATATTATAATTATTATACCGCGCAGGTTCGTAAAATATAAGAGTTTATTGTACCTTATTTTACGTATTTCCAGAATAAATTGGAAACATTTCAAACGTTTACACGCGTATGTATCTGCGGGTACACGACGAAAGCTTAATATCGAACCGTGGGTTACGAGTCATGGAAACTCGTGATTAATTATCGTCACGAACTATTTAAACCGGTGACTCGAGGAATACACTTATACGTACCGCTGATACTTAACTGCCCACCTACTTTTTGCATTCGAAAATCGTGATCGAAATGCTCGTTGCGTGTCTTCCTATACCTTATACATTATTATATATTTATATCTGACGCGTCAATCCACCTGCAGCTATTTCCACATCACACGTATACACAAAACCGTGCAAATCTGCGCATCCCATACAATCCGGTTCGAGATATTCTATTGTGATAATAATTACAGCGATGGAAAAAAAAATCCGCTGTTATTATATTGTTTTGATTGTGCGTGTATCTAAAACCTGAAAAATAGAAGAAAAAAAAAATAATAACAATGGGCGCCGTAATAAATTATACGATTCGTGATTATAAAACACTGTAAATTAAATACGATTCCAAACGATCGTGTTTCATCAGAGTTTGAAAATTACCGATCGAGCTATAGTAAATCGAGTATAATAAAAAGTACTAATGACGGTTTTGATTTTCTCCTCCAATCCGTGTGTTTATAGCGAGCTTATTAATTTTCTATTATATTTAATTCGGGGTTATAGTTTAAACTTATCGACGTTTAACATACAACTTATCTCGGAGAGCGTGATGATCAAAACGGGACTTAGGAAACACGCTACATTATATACAAATCGATGGTGTATAAAAACGTTCATGTTTTGACAGAACCAAAAAGAAAATACTAATACGATGTATTATACTTTAAGTACCAACCATCCGCAGACGGTGTGTTAAAATAACAATTTTATTTTATTGCATTTCAGGCGTACAAATTGAAAACTCGACCGACCGCCGTTCAAATAGCAAGAATAGCGGCATTTACTGTGATCGCGTGCACTATCATACTGGGATCTTTCATGTTGGCTGCCGCTTGGTTACAAGCAAACGCGTCCTGCTCGCAATTGATGCACGCAGAAGCACTTCTTAGACAGGTACCCATATGTTGCACAGTTCAGGCTTACAAACCGTGCATTAAATGAATACATTTAGCCAAAGTTGTTTCAGTGGTGTGCTACATTAACTCACAAATCACCACGTTCCGGTGGACTTTATTATCCCTCGTGCAATTATCACGTCAAGTAGCACGGGGATGTTTGGATATTATTGTGTAAAAAATAAAAAATCGGCTGATACACATCTTATATAATGTACGATATGTGCTCGAATTACGGGTTTCACCGTAAAGTTCTAGATATATCAGTGAACCGTATTTGTCAATAAGTGTATAGATTTAGGGGTTTCGAATGGCTTTGAGACATCGAAAGTTCTCAACTTGTCTCCTTCTTCCACATAACGTGTAGAACGCGCAAGTGTCCAATCGTATTTTTGTTGATTTGTGGACTACAAAATCGTACATTGGTTTCAGATTTAGTGGTCTCGTTGACATTTGAAAGCGTATATTATTTATAGATATTACAATTTAGTGGATTTGAGCGTTCAATTCTTATTAAAACTTCAATTTATGGTAGAACTATTATCCGTCGTCGTGTAATGCGCATAGAGTCATGGTGGAAATATTCTATTATTATCCGTAGCTAAATCAAAATTATTATTGTGTCATTAATATTTATTACCGTGTTAATGGGGTGTTTCACTTGAATGGCATTTTTTTAAGTACTCGTTGTTATTATTATATTATTCACGCAAGTACTCGCTTTATTTATGAAATCAAGATTGTAAATTCAATACCCATTATCTGACCATCTACATATTCCGAAAGGAGAAGAAATATAAAACTCCTACATTATCACAATATTTACAATTAATTTCTCTCACAGGTATTTACATTTTATATTAGAATCACATCATCGCATTATAGGGGAAAAATAATAATGTGTGAGAACATAATAAAAATCTACATAATATCACTTTCTCTGTATAGTTTTTTTTTTTTTGGTTTGACGATGACAGTTTTCCAGATAAAACCAGTTCAGCTTTCACTATAATCCATGCACTAACAGCTCTATAGCGAACGGTTTTCATAGTCTTATTTGTTTTTTTTCTTATTCGTATCAATTATACTCGTATTATTTTGAAATCACATTTTCAATGACCACTTTTTTTTAACGAAAATAAGACGAATACGATCGATTGATAACGGTCAAGTCGTCATTATCCGAGCAATTGGCAAATTAAGAAAAAAATAACAGTTAATGCTAAATCAACTGCAAGCGTTTTGATAATCATTTAGTTTTTGAAAATTCGTGAAAACGAATTGTTTAAAGGTCCATAAAATACTATTTTTCAATATGGGTCAAGCGTATATGTACAAGTATAAAGATTATTCAGTGTAACCGACCATTAAGTCCAGGAAATATGTTATGAAACTGTAATAGGTAGTATTGTTAAATTCGACCAACTCTCCACGTATAATTTGCACGTGACAATGTTTTTTTTTAATACGATATAATGTGTAGTGCAGTGTAACAAATAATATACATATCTGCAAATTGCGTATACCTAATACATAAGGTATTATAAAATGAAACGCGATGCAGATAAGAAATGCTACTGATGAAGGTATAAATTATTATTATTCCTTAAAAAAATTAGTGTTGGGATCAACGATATTATGTGTTTTTTAAATATGCCAAATGCGGAGATATATATACAGATAATTTGAATGCGAACGCGTTGAAATAATCGTTTCAGAGCGAAGAAGCTGCGGACCGTCCACAGTATCAAGCATTGGTCGATCCCTTACAATCGGACGAGACCTCGGATTCGAAACAGGAAGAGCTGCCAGTTCATCAGCAATCCACCAGGAACGCTGAAAGTCAGGTCGCCGGAAATGATCAACCAGCCACGCCAGTTCAAATCAAGTTGCCATTGGAATTAGATTTTGACGAAATCGTTGGAGTGAGTATATTTTTGCGTTATATGGTACCAAACAGACAATAACGGAGTTAGTCATTGAATGGAACAATGAGAGCAATAATATAATTATAATTGTTATATACGTAGGTGTCTAATGAGGATTTGCTAACTTGCAATTGCGATTTCATTCTGTGTAAATAAAGACATTAAACTATGCTACTTAGTCCTTCACCTCTACATAGCTTATCAACCATATCACCCGTCACTTCCAATTCCTTGTCTTCTTACCGATGTTTCCTTTCATCTTTATACCTATGACAACAGTTCTAACTGTCTATTTAATGTATCTTCATACCATATGTTTGAAACATTTCAACGAATTCTCGCTCATGTCATTCACGATTAATGTCACTTGTATTCTTGATAATAAATTATTCATATTTATTTCAAAAGGCTTTACTCGAGAAAAATCAACGTTCACGCATGAACTGCGTAATTGAGAAGAAACGCGCTGAAGAGGTCATGGACCATCAACCAAAAACTCTGCGTCTGCCATTCGGCGTGAACATTACCACGGACCCTCGGTTTGAACACGTTACCGGTGAACGGTTGAGCATCGTTTGCGAGAGTGGACACGATGAAAGGTAAAAACAAGATTTATATTATCGCGTTACGCACTAACTGCCAAGCATTGGTTAAAAAAAAATTTATTTTATTTTAATTAAAACCCACATTTTTAATATAATCAGTTGATTACAATATTTTTATGAAACTGGTTGAAATCCAGCCCTCATTCGCATATATAAGACTATCTTGAAAATGCAATTGAATTCAGGTGATGGTCGTGTTACTAATACTTGTGCTCCGGGTTATTTAAAAAAAAACCAATTTTAAGAGTAATACAATGAGCACATAAAAGTGTTTGTTACGAATATAATATTGGGTAAATGCCTTAATAGACCCGAAAGTTAATTTAATTACATTGAATGTTTGATGAAAATAGCTTATAAATAGGTATTCTATTTTAAAACATTTCTTTATCATTTATTGTAGATAAAATATTATAATATTTTATTTTCAGAGGCAAATAAAATTAAAAGTCAATAAATTTATTGTTTTTTATAACAGACGTGCTCCGAGTCCAGTTGAACAAATGCAACAACAACCATCAATGATGATGCCAATTCCCATGGGAGCTAATCCGATGACCCATTTGCCAAGCATGATGGGACCACCACCTCCACCACCCCACCATATGCCACACCCTCATCATCATCAAGGTCCAATTCCTTTGGCTATGATTGCTAGAATCAATGCCGATATTGACAACCAGCTTCAGTTACAAGAACAGCAACAGATCGAAGAACACATCATACCGATATTCCAACAACTTTTGCCTGAACTCAGACCAGTACCAGACAATCATGAACATCAACAACACCATAAGCAAGAAGCTGAAGACCGAGCCATGCCCAATAAGGTTTTGTATCATCCAGCAATGGCTGAAGGAAGATCCATGTACACTGTGGCTATATCCGACAAACAAAACGGGGAAGGACCAATGATGCATCAAGCTATGCCATCTGAAGGAGTTCGTCAAAATGCACAGATGTTCCAAAGGGTTCCTCTTCCCATTAATGTGCCTATATCCATGTTGATGGCACCAGGTTCTGAACCATCGGTTCCACAAGATAATCCAATCGAAGAGCCCAAACAAGATCATCGTCCACACTGTGCGTATTGAATGTTCAATTTAATTATTTCTATATTTACTATTTAAACATTCCATATATAAATTATCATCTAATTATACGAACGAGTCATACTATGTGTTATCTTGTTGTTGGTTCGGAAACCACAAATTAGGAAACTAAATTTAATATATAGGACATGCAAGTGTCTTAATGGTCGTCTCCAATGCAGTATCTTTTGGGAGGGGTTTGAATTTATATCATCGAACACCCTGTTTAATGGTTGAAATAATAATAAAATATTTTTAATTTCAGTTGTTCATCCACGTTCAGTTGAGTCCGTCCAAGAAATCAACCGAAATGAAGAGATGGATGCAAGAAAATGATTCAGTTTGCAAACATACCTATATAATATATATAAATATATAAACTAATTTTTTTATAATGAAAAATGAGTAGATCTTTTGTTAATGTTGGTAGATTTTTAAAATAAGCCCAAATTGACATTAGAATTACAAGAATCAAATAATAATTAAACTTTATATCGATATTTGATGTCAAGAAAACAATGTATTTGGTATACATAAAATATATATTTGATTTTTGTTTACAACATAGTATTTTTAAGATTTGTTAATGTTAATTGTGATAGATTATTATACAATTTATAGTATTGCTTTTAAATAAAATATATATTCGATTTTGTTAAAATATATTAATTTGAATGATTCAATCTAAAAATAGATAATAATCAATTTGTTTCAATAACAAAATATAAAGTATATAAAAATATATTTAATATAATATTTAAATGAAGTATGAAAAATTAAAATTTTAAGATAAAAAAATTTAAATTCCGGGTTTTTTTCCGACTTCTGTTTATGAAGGTTCTGCAATATTTGTCAAATAAACGTAAATGTTAATTTAATAAATTAACCCTACTATTAAATTAACTTATTTAGATATATTATCTATTATTATTTTTGCAGGCTATGGGTTATTTAAACATTGAAAGTACCAAGTACCAAAAAAAAAATCACACAATAATAAAATAATGATTTAAATTTAAACAATATAAAATTGAAACTAGTTAATACAACAATACGATTCAAAAAGGCTTAATGTTAATAATATATTCCACTTAAGAACGTTTAGCATTATATAGAATTAGTATATGATACATGGATTTGAAAATCCCGAAAAATCGTTTGAATGGATAATTACTATATGAAGTATAAGGGTTAGTTATTGTTCTGTAATTGTTTTGTCTATTATAGTATAAATAATATGTTTAATTATCTGATTTAAAAATGGTATGCCAAATAGAAGAGATGGTTTTGAGTCTTTTGATAAGAATTTGTAATTGAAAAGTTCATGTCGTAGAACTTTGAGCTCTCTGTACAATTAATTCTAAGATTTTTCAGCAGATCCTGTAAGCCGTATAGAGATGTATTATTTTAAAGCAAAATAATGTTTCATCGTATAATTAAAAAGTGGCGGATTAAAAATTGACAAAAAAAAAAATGCAAACTGACCCAGATGGAAATTAGTCATACGTCAGCCCGCAGAATGCTCATATCCCAATATTCACTGTTATTCCTTATAGACTAGAATTGTACAAATATCATTGATAAAATCTATACTAAAACACTATTTATCTTTGGTATAATATTGTCATAGTTACATAGCCAGATAAGTAAAATCTATACTAAAACACAATTTATCTTTGGTATAATATTGTCATAGTTACATAGCCAGATAGGTAAATAATTGTAATATAATTTGATCATGAAACAATTAAAAGTCTACGAATTTAATTGAAATCCAAGTTTAAAACATATAAGTATTCTTATACTTTATAATTACAATCCTTTTAGGAAAGGTTCTTTACAATCCTTAAGATAATTTATTAAGTGCATTGACTAGGATGTGAATTCTTTCTTTTTGTTTTTAATATTATGCAATTGCATTGCCTATCTAAAAACAAAAGAATTTACAAATGTTTAAATCAATGTATTCAACCACGCAATAGCCAAAATTTAGTATAGAATTTAGAATATAAAATAATTAATTTTATACACACAAAAAGAAATAAAAATACAGTCAAAACTTAAAAATTAATAAATATAATTTCATTTTAAAGTAGTCAATATGGGGCATAATCATAAATAGTAAGAACGAAGAAGGAAATTATAAATTAGTTATTTTTGAAGGAATACCACATAAGATAAAAAATATGATTTAGTTCAGATTTATTCAGATATATTCATTACTTATATCCACAAAATACTTAATCAAATCGTACAGCCCTAGATTTTTCAGAGAAAAGTGCTATTGACTCAACTTTAGACAAACATTGTTCTTCATCAATTCATCATCTTCTTCTACGACGCTAAAACATTAAAAATTACCAATGCGGCAATGCTTACAATTAATAATATTGGTTCAAATACTGTTTAGTATACATTATTTGAATAATAAAAACCTTGAAAGTGTGGTGTTAACATTTTAAATACCTATTCTATCAAAAACATATTATATACCTACTTTATAATTTTTTATCCAAAGTTTTAGTTCTAATAATACAGTTTCTGATACAATACAAGTAATATCTCAGGGATTAAAAATTAAAATAATGCGATAGGTACTAAACAGACATTATGTTATTTTTCAATTGGAAAGTTCTAAATGGTAGTTATCTTGTTGGTACTTATCTAGTTAACAATTTTAATACGTGGTAACACATATGATCAACATATTTAGGTTTTTAAGATATCATGAATTATAATAAGTTATGTATGGACGTATAGTATGATACATACAACTGTATATAGTGTTGTACAGCCTACACAATTTGTATGAGAAATTAAACTATAGTTACTTTATTGTGTTTGTTTACTAAGCATTTTAAAGACTCTTTTAAAATAGTGGATTAAAATATTTACTTACCTATAGTGTCTAGCCGGCCTCGATTTACCAATTCATGGGCCAAGTACAATTTACAAATCCACTGGATGGTAGTATTGATATCAATAGATAATAATAGCAGTTACCAATTTACCGATTTAGAAATATTTTTTTTTTAGATAAATAAAAAACTAGTGTACGAGTAAACATTTTTTTTTTTCATTTATTAATTTTCTAATCAAATTGCAGGGCATCTTTTACAGTGAAATATCGCTAAATCTATATACATAAAAGAAGAAGTAATGACTGGCTGACTGACAGATTCAAAATCAAGCACAGCCTAAATTACGATAGCTAAATGTTCAGGATTTGTTTATATTATGATTTAGGCATGCAATAAGAAAACATTTTGATTTTAAAGGATTGAAATGGGCGAAAAAAAAATTTTTGGAAAAAACAAATGTATTTGTTGATTCGTGAACTACCTTGGTGACACGAATAAAAAAAAAGAGAAAGGCAACGCAATGGTTCAAAGGCAACCAAAACCTGTAATGTAAATATAAAATGTGACGTTTCTACAACAACAATACATTTATTAATATTTTTCACAGGAGTCAATTGCAAACATTCTTTACTTCCATATATTTGATGAGAATTTGAACAAGAACGGTAATACGGTAAAAGTCAGTAATAGTGAAAGTACTGCAGAATTTCAAATTAATCATTTGGGATTAGTTTACGATGGGGCTCAAACGAGCGTCAGAGGCACTTTATCGAACGTTTAAAGATTTGCGAAGTAATCAGGAGCTCTTTGGATGTACGATGATTCTGCGGGTGGTTGGTTGTTTTCGCCAAACGCTGCCAGTAGTTCCATGATTAACAGCTGCTGATGAAATAAACACGCACTCAAAATCATCCAAATTGTGGACGTACGTGAACACTTTCAAGTTTTCAACGAAAATGCGAGTCGCTCTACAAAATTATGAATTGATGAAAATATTTTCCAAGCAATTATTTGACGTCGGCAACGGAAAAATTCCGGTTGAATCTTCCACCGTCCTCATTTTGTTTCCACATGATATTTGATAGTACACATCGTCGAAAGATGAATTGTTTACGAAGTGCTCCTGAATACTGGTGCAAATTACAAAATCAATAAATTTATCAATACTATTACCATAGTAACAACATACTGTTTTATTTTGATTGTGTAATTAGATTTAGTGTACCGTAAAAAAACACTTTTTGCTGAAATTTTAATAGTTTAAATTAAACTAGTGTAACAAAAATGTTAACTAACACGGTAGTGGCGGATGAGGTGTTTGACAAAAAAACAAATTCTGTCACTACGTGTATGACATATTGTTTTTTGTTCATGTTTCTATGGTTAGTTTGATAATAACAATTTATTATAGTTATTAAAAATTATCATAATAATAGTTACTAACACTAATAATAATATTACGAGTATATTTATATATATATTTTTCGATTCAAAATATTTAATAAAAAAGGGTTAAACAAAAAGAAAAAAATCATGATACATATAATTTGATAAAAGTAGCCACTTGTTAAAATTTGTAATTCAAATAATTAATCTTGAAATCCTTGATTTTATTAGCATAATTACAAAGAAGATAAATGTTTTATTTTGTATTTAAGTTAAGTTAGTGGCTAGTTTAAAATTGCTTGATAAGATTGAAATAAATCACATTAATCTCGATTTTTTTTTAATTAATTAATGAATATGTTAAATCATGGAAAACTTAAAATGTCTTTCCGTGCCTTTATAGTTGAAATAAGTGAATCAATTATTAATCATAAACTCATCCTAAGCAATGTTAATCGAAATCTTAGTTAAATATTAGTTAATTATATACGTATTATAGGCATATTTTAGTTTTTAATACCGCTCAAATAATATCAAAATAAATCATGTAAAAAAATTCTAGTTATAATTATTAAACACCGTTAAATATTATACAATATAAATCATTTATTTTGTCAGAGAAGGAATAATGTAGTTAACTGTAATTTTAACCCTGCAATCTGAAATCTTAGTTTTCAACACATTCCAAGATATGATAATTTCGTTCACTTATAGATCTGGGCTTTTCACTTTATAATATATTAAGTTGTACATCACTTAACATTTTTCATAAATTTTTATTTCCAAAGTATAGTATAAAGTACGAATGTTTTATGAAAAGAAAAATCATATAAAATCAATGTCAAACAAATTCCTATGCATAAATGTAGCCTTGTAGGAAAAGGGAAGGGGTTTGGGCGTTCATACCATTCTCATTATTAAACACCCAATGGAATAAGAATTATAATTTCAAATATAATTTACTTTTTTTTTTGTATTTAAAACGTAAATTAACTGCGAATCTCTTCCATTAATAATCTATACATATTGGCCATTACCTACGCCTGTATATTTGTTCAAACTCAGATTTTAGATCCACCACTGAAACCGGTTTCAATATTTCGGTCAAACCGTGGAAACGTACTCTCAGGACAATGCGAACGTCATAATATTGTCTAACTACCATCGTGCAGAGACAACACGCCATAAGCATGGCAAGAAAATACAAATATGCAAAACGACTAACCGACGGTAATTGGTACATGATCGAGACAACATGCACATTCACAGTCCGTCGACGCAGTGTTATGAAATTTCCGATGCAACTTTTGTTCTTATTGTTCTTGATCTCTCCGTCGCGTCGATCAGTTCTTCACAAACGGACGCCAACAGCCAAATGAACCGTTGTATCTGCAAATTTCCTAAAAAGTCGTATCTGCTTATAATATACTCCGTACACCAGACCATAACCGTGGTTATGAATCACGTGTAAGACAGTTTATTATTATATTATTATTATTATAGTATACTAGCTGACCCGGCAAACGTTGTTTTGCCTAAATTTTTTTTTAAAATTAAGTTGACCCGGTGAACTTCAAATAAAGTCTAGATTGATAATAAAATTCAAGTATTCCATTGCAATGAATTGTTACAGAAATCAATATATTGCATTTTGATAAACAATGTTTTTCGTTTTGTTTTCTGGTGCAAAAATAAACAACAAAGACGGTTTTCCAACACGCGAACTGGCAACGTACAGCTGCCCGTGCGAAAAACATGGAAATTCCAAATTGATCCCACAGACTTCCAACGATTGGCCTTGCGATTTATTGATTGTCATCGCAAAAGCCAATCTAACGGGAAACTGAATCCGCTTAAACTGAAATGGATGATCTGTTGGAATGATCGGAATTCGTGGGATAAGGACTTCCTCCCCTTTGAAATTGCCCTTGATGATCGTTGATTGTATTACATTGTTCATCAGTTTCTTGACGGACAATCGTGTACCATTACACAATTTAGGAGGATTTAGATTCCGCAACATATAATTATGATCGATCCCACTTTTACCTGTAAATTATGCGGTGGAGTTCCTGGCACATCAAGCGAGTTCAAAAATTCTGTCGGATAGTTGACCGCTTCGTTTTCGTCGGTCGTGCTGTCAACAGATTTGAATGAACGCAGTTCTCCAGCAATTTTACTCTGAATTGTAAAATTCAAGCTATCGACGTCCTTATTCCTCGCTGCTAGTATTGCCCGTTCACTCATCCAATCAAGATTGTTATAATTGACCTCAATGCTTGGGAACACTTTTGTAATGAGTTCTTCCTTCGACGATGTGAACTCACAAAAATTTGCCGGAAACGATATTAATCCAGTCAAAACATCAATCGGAATGTGTCCATTACCAAGCGCCAGCAGTTGTCTCGAGAATTCAGCAGCCGATGGGTCGTTTTGCAACGCAAATCTCATGTTCGTGGTCAATTTAAACTTCTTGACATGCCGCCACAAAAACGACGATTTCAGGCATGCATTAATTTCATCGGCAGCAGTAGATTTCGGAATGACGGGAAGTGTTTGACGAAAATCTCCGGAGAGCAATATCATTGCCCCACCAAATCGTCTCGAATTACCTCTTAAATCTTTCATCGTTCGGTCAACTGCCTCCAAAGCTAGTTTATGTACCATCGTGTATTCATCCCAAATGATGATTTTGCACTCTCGCATCAATTTCGCTGTCGCTGAATTCTTGGTCGTTGTGCACGTAGGCTTGTCAACCATAAGAAGATTCATTGGCAGCTTCAAAGCTGAATGTGCAGTTCGACCGCCTTCCAACAATGTGGCAGCAATGCCAGAGGATGCGACAGCCAACGCAATTTGTGATCTTGACCGAATTGTTGCCAGAATCAACGAAATGACGAACGTTTTGCCTGTCCCTCCAGGAGCATCGAGAAAGTAAATGCCTCCCGTTCCATCATCAACAACCTTCATCAGCGAATCGTATACATTCTTCTGCTCGGCATTCAACAGCGGCACATTTTTTCGGATTCTTTCAGCCTGCTCATCTAGATCATAGTTTTTTCCCGCTGTAATTCAAGATTGAATGCAGTGTACCTCGAACGATTTGGCGCTGGCATTCCCAAAGTTAACAAAAGACTGCCGCACATGAGCACGCACATGTCTTCGATCAGAACTAATGCTTCGTTGCGCATATCGTCGTTACTTTCAATATCAAAATTAAAATTTGTCGTTCGAACTCTGTGCAAAATGTCATCAACCATCTCGTCCTTGTATCTCTCCCACAATGCATTCGGGTTCGATGGATGACATGTGGCTATGATGATCGCAAACAACGTACGAATTTGATTTGCTGGCGCAGAAACGGTTGCATCGGCGAGTGTTAAGTCCCAATGTGAATCGTTTTCGAGCAAATTCAAGCATTGGCAAGCTTCCCGAAAAGTTGTGCACAGTACACCATCGACAGTACGCAGGGAATTGAAGGATGTCGGGCCCCTAACGTTCACCAAAAGTAAGCGAAGATAGAAGCATTCGTCTTGGCGTGGATGAACTGTGTATATTCGTCCGAGGGAATCAGTCGAATAGACATCTGCGAAGCAACAGCATCACCTTTCTTCCTGCGTTGAAACTTCTTTGATGCAGCATTCCATGTATAATAGCGCGGCATTTCCGAATATAGTAAAGTCCTCGCGAATGGATCGCTTTCGCATGTCGAAAAAAAATTTGTATTATTATTATTATTTATATTATATTTATATTTTTATTTTTATCTGCTAGAGGGCGCCACCGGTGTAACTCAGTTTTTGTCTCTAAATCTCTAACTCACAGGAGTTAGGTCCATAATTTATGCTATAAACCCGCTCCCCGACATTCTCTATCATTTAAAAAAAATTTGAGCCAAATCGGCCCAGCCGTTCTCAACTGATGCAATTTCGAATTTTTTGTCTCCATTTTTATATATATAGATTATTATATAATAATATATGATAATCATCAGTGTTTACTCCCCATACGCACTTGATTCTTTTTTTTGATTTTTACTAAAATATCGTGTTCATCGACGATATAATCTATATATATATATATATATCTAATATATAAATGTGAAAATGAAAACCTTTGAGTGATATCATTGATTATAAAATATACTATAATACTATCTATAATCAATGGTGATATGTTCTCGGAAACTACAGAACCGATCATTATGATTTTTTTTTCAATTGAAGAGCTCATTGCGGAGGTTTATGGCATTTGATCGATTCTCTAACTTTAAAAACAAAGGAGTTATCAACTATCATACATAATGACCTGTTACGTAGACTTAGTGGGTAAATAAAATGTGTTTGTTGATTCGTGGGTTACCTTGGTAACCAAAGAATTATATCTCAAGATACAAGAGTTGTTGCCAGGCGATTTAGTGTCATACAAATCAATCGATACAATTTGCGATGCGAACGAAGCTGTAAATTATGCAACAAAGTTTTTGAAACCATTGGATTTGCTAAGCACGCTACCGCACTATCTACAACTGAAAGTTGTGTCAGTATCCGGTTTTTCATAATTAAGTACTTACTTAAATTTGTCTTATTTGTGTATGTGATGCCAGCAAGACGCAAAGTGGTAAATTTGAGCCGTCGAATAAATGCGGCTACAAACAAGAGAAATAGAATAGCGCAAAGAACACAAGAACAAATCCAATCCGATGATACGAATGTGCGTGTGAGTATAACGCAATTTCGTGAATTTCAACCATAAGAGGCACGAGCTGAACGCAATGAACAACGACGATTGGAGCAAAGACTGGCGCGCCGTTTTGTTATAAGTTATTATATATTTATACCCATATCCTATCTATTTCTTTCTTTCCTTCTTCCTTCTGCCTTTAAGATTATAAGACCTATATTCTTACTGACTTATGCGATATTGCATTTCAAGTAATTGATCCATTCCATAGACCGTTGTGAGAGTAAACAATCGTGTTGTGAATACTGCCCTGTACTGTTTTCGTTATTAAAAATTATTGTACACATTTTATAATTTTAATAATCCAAATAAATTTTTTTCGTTCTTCTAAAATCGAACAAAAGTAAAATATTTCTAATGTTTGACTAAGTACTAAGTTAGTAGTAATAAATTGTTGTCACAACATGATTATTGCACAACGCTGAGCGAGGATTCTCTCACCTTTATTTATACTTAAATACTAAAAATGGTAAATTATAAATGTCAATATATTTTTGTGTATAATTTATCTCTTGCATTAGAGAGGGCAATGGTCTAGATAATTCGGGTCATATACTTACCAGTGATCATAACCCCCTTCGAAAGCTGTATATCTGATCGATGTTAAAGGATTCGGATAGAACCTGATATACAGAACTTCAGAATATAATCTATGTTGGTGATCTATAATTTCGATTGGACCTAGTTTTAAGCAGGAGCTAAGATCACATTAACTAGATCTGATACCAGTAATACCTAATGAACTTGTTTATTGACGTGGTTTTTCGTGATAGAAACTGAAGTACATAAATAGTAAAAAGTTATAATTCTAGACTTGATGGTATCGCCATAGCCCATAATACATTCCAACAGAACCAGCAGACTTGCAAAAAAAATATTTTATCACACATTCTCCAAATTCTGAAGCTATTTGCAGCTAAAGTCTTAACTCAACTACTGATGTACGATAGAAAAATAAAAGTCATGTGGGTACCTCTATAAATGTAAACTAGGTACTATATTTAATTATTTATTAATTAATTAAAATATTTAATTTGAAATTTAGACAATGAAAACTGGACTCTACTGAGAGGACTCGTGTATATATATATATACAACGGGAGGCATAACAGTGTTTCAACTTTGAACGCTTATAGCTACTATTGGTTTAATAAGCTCAAAGTAATATAAAATTCTTGAATAAAAAAGTTGAGTATTCCATATTTAGTGCGGAAATTATATATTTATCTTACACTAATATAAGGATATTAAATACTTGGATACTTGATACTCGATAAATGGTTAAATTAATATTATTGATAAACTATTTTGCATCTTCCATATGCACAAAAGTGAATGCAATTAATATTATTTTGCAATTAAAACAAGTTTTTTTTTTAAAAAACTCATGTATGTGTTGCAATATAAAACGTTTTTATCGGTGAATAATGAAACCGAACATAAACAAAAATAATTTACACCTTAAAAACTGTGTACTGGCAACTAAATATACCTAAAATATACAGTAGTTAACAGGAGTTTATTCCGTAACCCACGTCCTCTAAACTACACTTATACGAGTACGTCACCAAATACGTGTAGATTAACTATTCGGGGTGGTTGAATAATGATGTTGGATAACCTTTTGCCTTAATAAAGACGCGAATGGATAAAAAGTCAAAAGTCAAGCTCACGAAAACGTTTATTGCACAATGGCTTGTTAATACAATTAGCGCAAGTTTGAAATATTTAGTTGATTTTTACTTGTTTTGGTTGGATAAATATTATCGGAACTTGCAGAAAGTACACGTATTTCACACGGTGTTCCGACTTTATAAAATCACTCAACTTGTAACAGTATATCATTAAAAATACCGTTCTAAGTAACGAGACCATACGGAATTCTACTCGACGGACAACGCATAACGTTCATTAGGTTTCCATATGTTGCGCTTGAAATACCTATTATTCATGTCGCACGCCGGAATGTCCGCCACAACTTTCGTAGTCGCTGTCACAACCTTAATAATTTAAAATACAAATGATTGGACATTTTGGGCTTAAATTCCTAGATGTTATAATTGTCTGTAATACATTATTTTATTGACATTTCCTCTGTGTTATTCTTTAAGTTTATTTATATAACACGTATTAGTGTTTCACATCATGAATATTGTTTACAATTTACATAATATATTTTACTATAATACATAACAGTTTATAATGTAGGAAGGTACATTGAAAATATTTGACGCGCTCATAAAATATATTTTTTAATGAGTAAAAAAAAATATACATATGTGTTTACGTACTTTCAAAACTCTGTGTCAGATAAATAATTTCTTATAAAAACAAACACTCTAATTTACTGTTTTTATTTAGTTCGTATGCTTGTGTCATAACTGCACTCGCAACAAACGGGCATAATATTTTAATTTGTTGTCTGCACTTGGTCATAATGACGCTCGCGAAGTAAATAACTGTTCTATGTCGCAAAATAAACAATTTTTTTTCTATGTATAAGAATAGCCTTTATTAGGTGTATTTACAATGTTTATACATTCCTACAATAAGTTAATTTGTTGACTATGACAGTTGGACATTTGGACGGCGAAGAGACTTGAAGGATGGTTAACACTTTTAAAAAATTTAATTTTCACCAAGACGTGGGTAATCTAATTATCAATCCTCGTTGAATTTACTACGATTACGTGCACGAATGTGATTCGCGGTGTGAAACTATGTGAACCTATTAGTTGCAATGCGATATAGATCAAGAGATCTAAAAAGAGAGATATTGCAAATTATTTGTTTACGTTTCGTCCGATTTAATTACGTTTGCTGCTCGTGTATAAACACAGTTTAATTGCCTGAAAAAAAGAACCTCGCGAAAACCAACAAATTAAGAAACAACGTCTGGTGCACAACAACAAACTGTTACAGTGCACTACCATGGTGTCTATTCTGTGATGGTATTAACAGCTCGTGTTGTTTCAAGAATGATTACGACGTGTTCTCATCAAACCATCAACCGCGGCATAATAACGGCGCTATTGACATTATTATATCAGCTATTTTCAATAATTTGTTTTATTTTTTTTTTCGCAAGCGTATGTAACTGTCACGAATCGTTCTACAAATCGTATTAGCCTGCTTACAATGTACAACATCTCCTTAGCGACGGTGATGAAAGAAATTGAACAATATAATATCTCGTATAATATTGTACATATATATATATATATATGTATCAATCGTGCGGTACATAAGTATGTGTATTATGAAAATATAATTGCATAATAAATAAAATCCATGCGGACGATACAAAATTCGCTCCAGATCATATTATACGCACATAATACGCAAGTACAATAATAATAAGATATAGTCGTACTATAGTATTATAATATATATATGTAGTTGGTTGTGTCGTGGAGTAGTGTTGTATACGGTACACCGCGTGCACATGGTGTGGCTAATAAATCCGACAAGTATCACGCTAGTAGGCTGGTTACGAACAGTCGGATTGCAGACGCCTTCACTAGTGGTATAGTGTTCGCGCGGTAACGGTCTTCGTTTATATTGTATCGCTCGTGAGAATATATACGATTTCTTTAAAAACCGTTTCCACCGTTCACCACCGGCGCACGATTCGTTTTATTGTACGTTTAGTATTTTTTAATTATAACAATTATTAGTCTTAAATGTGATTATACTACACAGACGTCATCATGACCTGTTCGAACAAGGGATATACCAGGATTAATATCCTTTCTGCGTGCGGCAGGTCCGTGGAAACTGCCAAACACAAACGAATTTTCATTTCGAAGAGGTATTTATGACAATGATATGCTGTACATTTAGTTCTTAATCGAGTTTCGATTTGACTTTTAAAATGTAATTGAATCTTACAACATAATTTGTTATTTGTAATTTGTTAGTAACGTCAATTTTTACAATTATATTTTAAAAAATTGAAATAAGTACAGAAAAAAAAATAATATATATTGTATTATCTACGCATTATATGCTATACATATTGAGAAAATATGTATGAATATACAAATATAAAATTATTATTTATTTTTAATTTTATTAGTAATGATTCGTTATTAAGATTTTAGTTTTAATAATCACGTGGTATAATTTAAATTAATTAATATTTTGTCAATTTAAGGATAACATTTTTTTTTATTTAAGTTTTTATGCGATTGTTCAATATTTATAATTATTGCAACAATTCTGAAAATTATAAAATAGTATGTTTAATATAATTGTTTGAGTGTTTAGTATTTAATATAGTCACTATTTAGTAATACTTAACGTTTTACGCATTTAAAACTAAAAAAATTTCTTAGAATATACAAAAAAAAATTGGATAACCAACCATGACTAATATAAAAATAAAACGGATAACAATTTTGTCTATTGAGAGGTTAATATATGATGTGGTTTCATCGATGGATAATAGTTGCCATCTTGTTATGATCGTGCATGTTTCTTGACAATTATAATTACTTTTTTAAAAATCACAAATTACTCATCTTAATATAAGTGAAGATAAGTTATATTCTGAGTAACCCCGATTGCGCACATTTACCGAAAAATGTAACAACCGGCCGTTTACGTACATTTATTTTTTCCTTAAGGGTTGAGATGTTATAATTTTTATATTATGAATCATAAAAATTAATTAATGATACATAAACACATTTGATAAATTAGTTTAATATGAAATTGATTTAATAATCGTTAAGAAAGTTTAAATCTAAATCTAATCATTTTTGGTATTCACACAAGGAGATGTTTCTATGACAAAATTTTCTACGAACTCAACTATGCAAACGTTATTTATGATTGTTATTTTTAATTATATAGGTAGTTATATATAAACGTATATATTTTATATTTTAAAAAGTTGTACGTAAACAGGTCACGGGATGTACCCGATACTATATGGAAACAACCGGCGAAATTGATACATACTCTTATATGGACAGCGTTTCTAACTATTTTTTTTCATTTTTTTTTTTCTTCATTTATCCATTCATTCACCTTTATGGTCTTATAACATACTTATAAGTGATAGCTTACGCGATTTGTACATGAGATGTGCATCGATATTGCTGGTTGATCTTATTCAATTTTCAATATGTATATATGTTTAATGCAGTGTACATATAAGTATAAAATTGTCATTAATATGAAATATTTTAAAAACGAGTATTTGTCAACAAAAAGAAAGGTCTATGACATTGTAATATGTTATGGTCTAATGTTGGGTGAAACATTAAAACGAAATTGAAAAAGTTACAACTGAAAAAGATAATAATCAATATCACTTAATTAGAATGATTTACAACGTTATGTAGTACATTTTTTAAAGTTTTAATTGGCTTTTGAGCGGAAGAGTGTGATAAAAATTACGTGGGTGAAAATATTGAAATTTCTATAAGATTTAAGTACACATGCATTACTTGCTGATAATATGAATGCAAATTACGGTAAAAAAATTATCAAAGCACATGAAACTGAACAGTTAAGTAAACTTAGATATTATGTTATTCAAAATTATAAATATTAAATTTCAAAAAACTGAGACGAAATCATCTCAATATTAATAAATATAATATAATATATTATATAATGAGTATGTTACGATATTTTAAGTTCTAGTTTGAGCTTAAAACCCGATGAAATTGATACTACAAAAGTTCCGGTTAAATCAGTAATTAAAAACAGAGTGAAATTAATAGGTCCAATAAACAATATTTAAAATAGTGATATGTGGAGTCAATATTCGATTAGATCGAAGTTAAACCTATAAAGAGAATATAAATATGTAGAGCAATGAAATCACATTCATTTCGAGGTCGAAACTGAAAAAATAAGTCAACCTTGGCAATAAAAGCGCTTGCCGTTGAAGCTTATGTTATTTCGATAGTTGTTTCAATCACTTCCGATTCAAAGTTATAAATTGTTATTCGGTTAAACATAATTTGCATTAGACATGTGATATTTTAATTATAATAGTATTTATGAATTTTTAAATAGCCTCTTAAAAATGTTATTGAAACTATTTATAAAAAAAATAATACACCTTGAATTTAGAAAAAAATAAAAATTTACTACCAATGAATATATTATCATAATTTAGATATAAGTTTTCTTACCATTTATATTAAAACACGTTTGCCAATCAACTAAAGATTTTCTTTGAATTAAAATTAAGTATTTTACACCGTTATTCAAATTAACATATTTAGTATTTTGTAATAGTATTATATTCAAAATAAACAAACCACATACAATTAATTAATAAACAAATATTACAGTTTCACTGCTAAAAAATTGAAAATCATAATAGTTAAGATTTACTTTATAGACAAAGAAACACAACCATAAAGTATATTTTGTGTTGAATAAAATAAACTAAAAATTAGCTTAAGCCATTATTAATGGTTATTTTATCATACATATTTAATTGATTCATTAAATATGTGAAACGTTTTAACAATATTTATAAACAAAACTAAAAATTCAGATATCCGAGTAGGAAACTATAAGTTCTCGACCTTGACCGCCTAAGCGTGCTACTTTTGACAACGTTAAACAAGACGTATTTTGTAGTTTGTTAAGATACTATTCGCATTGTGTCTTTAAAGTTAAAAATTTGTGTTTATTAAAATGTTATTATCATGTGAAAAACAGAAATATATAAATAAATATTTTGTTATTCATTTACTTGGTCCTTGGTATCTTGTTTAAAAGTTATTGTAAATAGTATTTGTCATTTAGGAAATATAATTTCTTTAGTTGATTGGTACATTTTAATATGCGTTGTCATGTACATGCCGGGTTTGGGGTTTGTTTCATTTCTGTCTTAACTGTGTTTTGACCATGAGTTTTTAATTTATCATCTAAACAAATTAATAGAAATTTTGTTTTTGTTTTTGTTTTCAGAACCAGCGAACTTGTTGCACTTATGGCTATTTCATCAACTTTATTTTTATTCTTGCACACCAGGGATCTGCATACTAGGCTTAGGTCATTACAATCGGTTTCAAATTCTGCTTCAACATCAGGTATGTCTTAAATAAACGATACATTGCATACGAATTATACAATAGTTGCTTAATGCTCATTTATTTTAAATGTATGATTGTTAATAGAAAAATGTACATAATATGTTATTAACAACCTTATACTCGTATACCAATTAACCGTAAACTATTCTTGACATTATTTTATTTTAGTTATTGTTTAAGTGTTATTTATGTAATGCATCATTTATTGATACAAGAATAACTAAATAAAAACATAAATATTTTCAATATAATTTGACAGGCTTGTGGCAAAAAAACCGCATATTTATAAGTAACAATGTGTATATTGTGCGAGTACACAATTCAAAAACAATGCATTTGATCTGGTAAATCAAATCACTCATACTATGATGACCGTTATCGATCATAATGAAATAATGATGACCAAGCTTAATTTTCAATAATGCAAGCTTAACGGATTTTTTTTTTTAATAAACAATTATTTTAAAACACAATGTGTCAAGTGTAGAGGTCAGAGTGTGATTTATAATCTATATAAACTACTAACCAGTGAATTTTGATAATAATGTGTTATTCGTGTTAATCTAGTTTCTATTTTATCATGCCTACTAGGACTTTCTAAGGAACCCCCCCGTTTCTAAAATATTCACAATGCTATGGACTATCAATAAAACAGTAACTTTTGATTTTAAGATGATCATATTTTATATTAAAATTAAATTAAATAAATTCAAAATTAGTCAATTAAAAACTGAAGACAACTGTTTAGTATTGTAGTATTATTACATTCTTAATTTCGTATCATCTCGTGTCCAAATTTGAAATAATGACAGTTTCTTAACCAGGTATTAGCATAATATCAATTGTTTTTTTTTAATCGGTCGGTTGTTACGCACTCATTTTCCTCGAAAAATCTTGTAAAACAATACTTTTTGAGTTTTATACCTTATCAAATATCAATTGTGTTATTATGGAATGATACTTATTATGTTTATTAATATATTATTATGAATAATATTCGATTTGTTTTTGATTTACATTCTTTATTTACAACGCATATATTTATTACGTACGTTACGTATGTATATATACTTTATATAGTGTCTACGTGCAATAGATGTACAATTTAAATGTATGTAATTATTTTTGCTTAAATGGGCCTAACAGTTTTCAAATAGTTCCACAAAAAGAAACGCTCAGTTGTATTACATTTATTTAATGCATTCCGTTCGTTTCGTTTCGTTTTTCCCGATTGTTTGGTCTAAAAAATATCATAAAGGAAAAGAAAATGGTTTATTAAACTCTAGACATTTTCCAAATATTGAATTTTTACACATTTAAATCGAAACATATTATTATGCACGACAAGCTTTTGTTCCCGTTTTTACTTTTGTGGCGGTAACGGTGACTCACGGTTTGTGTACATAACGTACACATAAAGACATTAAGCAATACGTTCACGTACGACGGACTAGCCTAACAAAAGATGACCGTTTTTGTTCCGACGCCACTGGACGACTGACCATCATTAGTCGCGAGCGTTGTTTTTAAAAGAAGTAATGCAACAAATATAAATGTGCATGTACATCTTTATAGAACGGGCGGCATTATATATGCCTCGTGCCCTACATTAAAATGACACGACATTTCATTATTTAAAAAAACATATTTTTGCTCTTGCCAACCATTCAAAAATGAGATTAGAAAAACTAACTGTATGCACTTTCTCTTTACGTGTACCTTACCACGATTGGACTTTGACAATTGAACAATTAAAGCAATAATAATACAATCAATAGCTGATAGTTTTAACTTTAGGGGAGAATTGTATATTATTTTCATCAGAACTGCACATATGCTATATTATAATCTATATTGCTTGTCGAAAAAATACAAAATACTTAAGTAAAATAATAAGTACCTATGACCTGTAACTATTTTGCATCCTCTGTACGAATTAAGGTTGTGTATTTGTATTATGTGTAGGAGTCATATTATATACCAGTATAGTGTTACTCCTACTCAATTTTCGCACGTTAATGGAAGTTTGTTCTACATTTTGGCCTAAGTTTTTTTTTTCTATACCCATGATAATAACAATATAAGCTTTTACAGTGTTTTATTGAATTCTCTGCCCACGATTGTTTTTTAAGACTAATTCATGATGATTATAATATATGTATAAAATATAGTAGTATAACCAGTGCCTAATTCCACTACAAAACTTGTTTTTATATAATTTTTCAGCAAAATATTTATTTATCATATATGTACTATATTATATGGTTTTTATTTTACTCACAGACTTAACAATTTTATACATCTACAGTTTTTTTCAAGACATAGAAAAGTTAGTGGAATGGACCTCACAAACGTGTTTGTAATATTATCACTATTGTATTGGAATAAATATACATATGTACGAGTATTAAACTATAAGACTATTTTTGTTCTAGTACAAAAAAGTTATCGATCCAATACGTAAGTATAGAATTAAATGTTTTTAGGAAATTATATAAAATTGTTAATAATACAATAATATGATCATCATAAGTTCAAATTATGTACTTTAACAAATTATTAGTTTTCAGTATCTGTCATATCAAATAGAAACGTATTTAAAAAATATATTCAAAATAAAATGAATATCTGTGTTCCAAATCTTGAATTTTCTTATTAAATTTTAGTTATTACTTTTAGGTCAAAATTATTATAATGATCATCAACAATATATTTCAAATTAATTTATATTAGGTACTCGCGTACTTATCACGCCTTTTGCCTGTTAATTATGGTTACTACTACTCACTAGTGTTACAGCATTATAATAAAATATTATTTTTAATCCGTAAACTTGGAAACTTGTTATGTTAACTAGAAATATGAAATAATAATTGATTGAACAACATTATTTTATTTGATCTTGTATCTACTCGTATGTCCTTTGACTTTTGTTTATTAACTTATAATAAGGCTACATCGGACGGAAAAATCCTAAAAGAAAAACAAGTTTTCGACGTGACATATTTGAAAATATGTTTGAATTTCGTGAAAGCAATAAAACATATTTTAAGTTATTCATTATATTTATAATGTACGAATGAAAACGAATTAGGCTTTCATCGTTTGTAAAACATTCTCGTGAACCTTATAAAAAATCGCACGTATTTCCGAAAACCGATGAGAGAAAGTAGACGATCACTGCCATTGACCTTTACCTTTGACACGATAATGCCTCGAGTAAAATGCAATATTCATATTATTAAACTATTATATATCATTATATTACTGACTTAAATGGGATATTTACATGAATTCATTGATTATATAGCGTGTCCTAACATCTGTTCTCTAATGGATGCTGATCAGGAAAAACATGTTGTTCACTAATATTCCTAGACGAATATCATTGTTGTATCGATTTTGAGTACTCAAAACTCCATTAAAATATATACTTTCCAAATATTTTTATTTTGGAGGTCTATTCGTATAGTATTCGATCTTAGAAGTACATAAACATTGAAATAAGATTAAATTTACATTTTCTCTAAATAACATACTGCAATAATCATATTATTTATTTAAGTTATATGCATAATTATTAGACATGTTGTTAATTTATTTTCTAAATTTAAAAAACATTCATAATTTATTCTAGTTTTTGATTTTTTTTAAATTTATAACAAATGTTTAATCACCTAGATATATGATTTCAATTTTAAGTTTGAGTTCACTATTAATAAAATAAATGTATGAATATTAAAAAAATCTTTAGAATTAGTCTTATTAAATTAAATCAATTCTACGTAGGAATAAATTCATATTTTAATATTCAACAGTTAATAACTAGACAAAAATAAAAACTAATGAAGTTGAATGATTGGCTTACGTGTTTAAAAAAAATTAAATCGTCTACTCATCCCGTGTATTGCTTTAACAACTTATTTAAAGTGTATTTACGTTTACAGCTTACAAGATTGAATCAAATGAAAGCATTTACATTCACTCTTTCTAATCTCAATGTAATGACCGTTTCGAAATAATAGCCTGGATAGTACACTTATATCTGTACACAAATAAATGTTTATAGTGTGTACATCGTTTCCTCTCTCCGTATGTACTGAACCATTGAGTTGCTTACGTAGCCAAGTGGTCTACTCGAATTTGACGTTAAGATTATACCTACAACCTATTATGCTGTCATGCCGTCACGTTTGAACAATACGTTAGGTAGCATGTATAATATAATATATACCGCGAGAACATTATTAAAAAGTGTATTTATTTGCAGTGGAGTGAAAGAAAAGAATTGCTACGAATAGTATAATATTTCTTTGGGAATCGGTTGGAAATTATAGAGCTGCAATTGTATCAAACTATCGTTGTTTTATTAACAACTAATTGTGAGATAAATATTATCAATATGTTATTACTTCGTACCCAATGACATATTATCAACAAGCAAAAACGGTTGTATGCTTTCTAAGCATCGTCCACAAACAATCGCATTTATACAGTCAAGAAGTCAGTATATTATAATCTTGATTCTTGATTCTGTGTATAGATAAAAAAAAACAACAAGTGGATAGTACATCTTAGTCTTTCGTTAAAAAGTTGTACGTGATATTTATGCGTACGGTTGAAATAACGTTATAATAATCTGGAAATAAAAACACAAGAATGCACATAATAGATGTAAATGGTTTTTTTTTTAATTTCGAAAAAAATATTTAACAATTTCGTTTATTCGGATCAATTATATTTATAGCTCAGAGGTAAATTATCAAAAAATGTACAATACAATTCACATCCAATCGAATAGTCCATTTGAAACACTGATGACGACTTCAATTTAACTGATAAATTTGAAAATTCTATTTTGCTGTAAACGTAAAGTACAATTTATACATCGAGTGATCCCATACATCACTATGCAGGTATATGAATGGAAAATCAATATTTTTTAAAATTTTAAAAATAGAATTAAGCATTTTTTTTTAGGATTTATAAGTACATTATCCTTATAATAATTCATTATCATTATTTTTAACGATCTTAATTATTTATGCATATAAATAAAATAAATAAATAAATTATAATTATAAGATAAATAAATGATGTAAACATATTTTTGATTAAAATTATATTTTTCCAATACATGTAAAAATTATATCTCGTACGGAAAAAATTATTGAACGCCATCTATGATACGTGTACGAGTATCTACTTGTTTTCTTAAAAGCACTGTTCAGTGTTATTGCATTTATGTCTAACCGCAAAACGGGCTTACAATTTTATGATTTCACCGACTTTCCAGTTGAAGTTTTTATTAGGTATGATAGTACACCGGCTAATTGAAAATATAGTACAAAAACTGTCCGGGATTCGATTTTATCATTTCTAGAATGCAATTTTATTGCATTAATAACGTTTGGATAAAATTAATGATAGCTTTTTAAATATTTTTAGTACGTGGTTGTTGTTTATTTGAAATAGTATTAAAAAAAAAAAAAATCAAATACGTATTCGTATGGAATAATAAAGTATGGAATAATAAATTAAGCACAATGATTTACGATTGAAATCCAATGTAATAAAAATATCAGCTCATGTTGTTCTAGTACTTATTTTTCTTTTTTTTTCTAATCCGTTTTAAGCTATTCGGGTAATCTTTTCTGCTCATTATTGAAAAATAATAGTTCTTCACGATTGGGTATACGGTAGGTAATCATATTGACCCTGTTATTCTACTCGCTGGAAATTAGAAAAATGAACGAGTCATTGCAAATGTTCACGATTGAATTACCTATCATATTTTTATTTTTGTTTATTTATTTTTTTATTGTTGTACCTATAGTGTGAAATCTGGACATGTATTGTATAAAGTTGATAGGTTTTCTTTCATGTTACATACTCATATAGATATTGTATATTATCTAATAATTGAACATTATATGTAATAGCAATCATTGGAATTTTATGCGTTTTACTTTCGTAATTCCGTATTTATAAACACGATTTTAATCAATATGGTTTTTTAGCCCGTTACAAATTCACGAAATGTTTAAGTACATTTACACGCAAGTGTAAAAATGTTCATTGATACATATGTGTATGTTAAGACATTAAAAATATGCTTTAATTTAATACATGTATATAATACCTTCAATCTTTTTTAACCGTTAATATAAACAAAAATATATTATTATTACGCTGTATACCTACCTCTTAACTGATTTCAATTGATATCTTTTTACTTGATTGAAGTTTAATGTATCAATAATTTTAAAAATCAAGATACTATAGTATAATAAATAAAACAGATCTGTCTTTTCAATGCAAACTGGTTTTTTTTAACGTTCTACAACACCTTCAAGTAGTACTTGTACTATATTTTTAGTTTACTAGTGTTTTTATCAGACAGTTAAAAATGTACTGTATATATAACTATCGTATATCTTATAATATGAAGTCTATGATCAATATTAATACATATCCTTCGTATAACATCGGTTAGAACTTAGAATTCAGTTAGGTTTTTTATGGAAAATAATTATGTGACGTGTTATGCCTTATGTAACGCATTCACCATATTTAATATAATATATATTATTGAAAGGGAATGCAAATATGCAATATTTATAGTTTATTTTCTTAAATAAGAATGAATATCATATACTCAATATTCATTTTGTATTTGATTGCCATTGGTGTTTAGATTATATTTACTGGTTTACTCTATAACTTTATAAATTTGTAGTTTTTAATAAATTTCTGGAATTTAAGAGAAAATTAAAAATTAATTGGGTACATATGGTTTACGTTATTAAGAATTTAAAGACAAAAAATAATAACAGATATGAAATCTCGAATTTTATAGATCATAAATGTTTTGTATATTTTTGTAGCTCCGTCGTAAAGAGTACAAATAAAGTCTTGACTAACAATATTTATATACTTAAGTAATTTTTCATAAAAATATCTTCTCGTAGTGGTTATATAGTTATACTTATTGTAATGTTTATGGTGATGTATATAAATTGTTATAATTTAGACTTAAGACTTAACTGAATTATTGAATTTTCAGTTATACCTGTATTCCAATAAAATGTAACTGTATAAATAATTTAAGCTCCATTAACCTACTACGATTAAAATTATTTTCCATGCGTATTTCGTAATTTCATTTTTATTTAGTTAAAAATATGAAACTTTCTTTTGAATTTTTGACCGCCCAACTGTTGGATTTGAAGATTGTTCATGACAGAAAATTAAATAATAATAGTAGACAAATTATTTACGACCTTGATGAAAATTATACCATGAATTTACGATGTTCGAAACACACAGGAAGCTTTTATTTCAAATATCACATGACAAATTAAATTAGTAGAAAAATATGTAATTTCTGTAATAAGATAATATAGAATATAGGTAGTTATAATTGTGAGAACAAAAAATTTGATGAGTTTGAGACGATATATGTTTAAAAATAACTGACCTTAAGTAGAAAACAATGAGTTTTTTGAAAACCCCTTGTGAAATTTATTTTTTATTTATTTTTACAATACCTGACATTTTTTTTTTAAAAATAAAGAAATATTTAAATTATTTTCATTTAGAAATAGCTCATTGAATAAAAATAATAAAATTTATGATTCGTAGTTATTTAAGATTATAGAAAGCATGACCTGCATGAGTTGATAGCATGTAGTCTTTTCAGTACTCTAGTTAACAATAATATTATTGATTCTATGAGACTCAAATGTTATCTAATAATACCTTATTATACAAACTATTATTATTTGTAATTATTAAAGGAAATCAATTTCCGTTTGAACTAAAAAAAATGATTTTTTTATTTTCATTAAAAAAAAATTTTACAACCTGTACAAAAAACAATTACAATGAGCAAATTGGTACTTTTTATCTGTTTCTGTGCATTATACATTTTATTCAAGTATATTATATGTATAATATGTCATAAACTCGTAAGTTATAATTTATAACATTGGATTAAGTCTCCGCTTATCGTCGATTGACGGGTCTTTTTATTATTCTACATCCTGCAGATTACTCTTTCTTTAGGATATCATGTATATTGTATAATATATGTATATCTGATATATTTATCTTCTCTAAGTATATATTTAGAGAGGAAAAAAATGACTTTAATTAATAACTTTTTAAAATTGCAGTTATAACATGCTTAAAAATTATAAATCTTTGCAGTCACAGGTTCGCAGTCAGCAGAAATATAGTCACATTCTGAAGAAACTTGTCATTATTTCTACCACTATGTAGCGGTATTAGAAATTACAAACTTATAATAGGAATTATTTTACAGTCCATTCACAAATATTTCACGGTATAACATAAAACGGTTTTGATTCATTAAATACCGTAAAATGTTTATCCCGTAATAACTTTAAATCGGTAGGTTAACCTTTCTTCCAAGAAATTATATTTAAAGGTGATGTCGATCATAAAACTCATCAGTATTTTAAATGTTTGTAAATCCTATAAGTGAAACTTATTTTCACATAAACTTTCAGGATCCGTAAAATCACACATATTAAACACGTGTTTTTAATATAATTTATCGTATAACATGTTTAGTCATATTTATGCGTTATTTATTTGGAAATCGATTTTATAGATTTAAACTATCTACATACCCACATAGGCGCAAATGTAGAATTTCATTTACCGGGGATCAAGTCTTTACATATTTTAACAAAAAAAATACCACAACAAAAATTTAATTTTCCACTGTTGAAAAATAATTCTCGTTTACCGCATTTAAACATGTTGTATTATTAAATATATAAACATTTATCATTAATTATTAGTTAATAGGTAACTACAATATTAAATTGATTCTCCCGTTGGAGTTAGCAAAATTATTTAATAATGACAATACGTGTCTATACATACTTTTTAAAATTAATTAACCTTAAACTACTAATTCGTTCTTGCGGCATTGATGAGATCTCATACATGTTTTCAATCTTCACGAGGCGGAAAATGATCTTTCACAAGTAGCAGAGTTGATTGGCAAAGTTATTACTACATTAAATAATTAATGACAATTTGGAAAGATTTACAATGTTGGGGGACATTGATTCAACTAAGGGTCTAAGCCCCTCTCCCGAACCCCGCCCTATTCGCGCTTATGTTTAATCAATCTATTAATTGTATTTGAATGTATTATTATTTATTATAGTACGACGACTGACGAACAATAATACCGTTCTTTGACGTGTTTTTCTATGTTTCGTAGAGTTAAAAAATGATCGGTATACCGTTCACTAATGTATCTTGAAATTGTTATGGAAATGTTAAACAGACAGGCCTGTCGTAGTTACCAGGATTAAACAAACGTTTGAATATTTTGTTAGGGGCGATTGTCAAGTACATCATGCTCGGATGCGTCGACAATTTAATTACAGGTATCACGGTAATTGTAAATTTAGGACATTTAGGCCGGCGATTATTTTTCGTTATTCCCCTTACCGGTACATAGTGTGGAAAAACAATTTTATAAAGACCTTAATAACTTAAATGTAGCACGAATAAATGATGGTACACGTGTGTATGTATATAGTAGATATATTATTATTATATATATATGAAATGAGAAAAATAGCAAAAAAATAATATGCAATTGTTATGGCGAAAATGAATTATATTATTATAATAGCAACAGAACATTTGTACATCAATCTCGATTGTATGAATTTCACGGTTTCGTAAGAATTAAAATCGTATTCACATATGCGTGTAACGGGATGTTAAAATATTCGGACTTATTCGGTACAGGAATAATATGCAACTGAAGTTAATACGGGATTTTTTTTTTTTTCCGGAAAATATATTAAACGAGTGTTTTTTTTCCAGGAGATTCAACTGCCATGGAGAACGACATTGATAATTTCATCCAACATGACCAGGTAAAAAAAAATATTTCTCAATAGAATACATAGGTCGTTATTATTTAATAACAATAAAATAACGTATAATATATATATTCCATAATACGCAGCACTCAATCGGTGTTAATATTCGGATTTTATATGCGAAATAAAAATGTTTTAAACATGTTGAATAACAGTCGGTGACAAAAAAAACCGCATAATTAGGTTTTCTAAGGAACATTTTTCAAACACGCATTACTATAAATACTTGAAAAATATATATTATTATAGCTTATAAGCTTAAACCAGTTAAACATCAGACTGATTCGTAAATTGTCTAATCATTCAGAGAGAAAAAACTGGGTTCATCATTAATTTGTTTCGTAGGTGAACAAACTAATTTCCCATCTCCGTGAATAAAAGTTGAGTTGACGTTATTAGTTCTTATAACTTTCTAACCGTCACAATGAATAAGCATTGTCAATCAGCATCAACGCGTACCTAACCGTATAAGAACTGATTAGGTTTTGAATTTTTAGCGAAACTACTGAGTTAAAGAATTTGCTACAATGTTTTTTTTTTTTACCTGAAACATTTTAACGGTAATAGACTGCTACCATTGTTTTATATGTTCAGTTAGTTAATTATACATTACAATGCAGTGCAGATTGTCGTTAAAAATCTTAAAAACATCACATTATTCTATTGCGTTTCGAGGAAATAATAAGACACGGCTAAATCGATCGTGCAACTAGGATTTTTATTTTGTTTTTCCTACAATTTTTTTTTAATATTTAAATCACATAAACTAACCTGTTAGTGCGCCCGCTTCCGCAGTAACACATTTTCGGTTCATACTCGATTGCAGTGGCGGTTCATGCATTTCTTGTATTACCGTTCTGTTGTACCTATAAATCAGTTGTATTGATTTTAACAATTTCCAAGCGCTGCGATGTGTTACCATATAATATATACAAGATATTCGTTTGTGGCTTATTCGGACTGTTACAATACCAAGTTGGGAATTCAAATTTTGTCTTTCTATTAAATTAGACATTTGGACCGTGTTTGGAGCAACGATTTTTTTTTTAAATATAAATATTTCTGTGTTCGGGTTCTATTATACTCTTTGTAGAACATCAGTATTTGAAAATTAAAGTCTGCCCTACGCCGTTCAAATAAAAACACGGTCTCGCATCATCGACTAAAGCCAGTCTCGTAAAGTTTACGCTATTAATATAATATGTATTAATACGACGAATAACATATTTTTATAAGGTAAGGTATAACAGATAGTGAAGATAATGTAATTTTGGCTTCAAACTGTTCGAACAAGAATCCTTTTAAATATATATAGATATAGACCAAATTTAACAATGGCCAAATAAAACGACGGGGACTTAAATTATAAAATGATTATTAGTCGAACATTTGAAAATAAATGAGGACAGATCCTCCGCCCAAACGGACTTCACCCTCAATCGAAACCTGAACGAAACATCACGTCTAAACCATTAACATGATACTCAGATATAAAACATTAGTAGAGGTTATTAGCTCTTGACAAAAGATTATAGCTTGGTACATCATTCTTTCTTTCTTGGTTTCAACTAAAACGTAATGAAGTCAAAACTCACTTTATTCGTCTATTACGTTCTGTTTCGAAATCTAAATTTAGTTTAGCGAAGGAAATGCCACTATATAATATACAAAAATCCGTAATCTCGTCTACGGTCTCTGGTCAGTACCTCATGTAAATATGAAGGACCTGCCAAACCTTCAGACGTCAAATCATCACGAGCATCCCAAGCAATTAGGTTTGGGCGTATTTCCCCAAGCCCCATAGTATGCAAGAGAATATTATATTGCTTTACACGACGGCGTTCACTTGCCAATTTCAGTATACGTACTCATTATATACTCGTAATACGTAATATACGCGTCTCGTATATTCATAAAAGCCCATTATAAAATATTCGATGTCAGATTAATCAGTTACCCAAAACCTCTTATCCGTGTATAATTATGTTACACATAGTTTCCTTTCTAACTATTCGTGCAAATAATATTCTTATAAATAAATAATAGCTCAGATATTTATTAGTTAATCAAAAACCTATGTTAAGATTGAAATATTAGGTGAGATACTCGGGTTGTTTGCATTTTTTTAATGAGCAATCGCTGTTACTTTTACTATAGTGTATAATTTGTAGAATATAATGTAAGTAAATACGTTAATAAACAAAAAAAAATACTATTTATTAAAAATAAAAATCATATTAATTCTCACAGGAATGTTACCAGTGCGTGAATTCTGCACTCAAGTTTTCAACACTATACTTCATGCTTGTATGCCTATTATACTAAAATTTGTATAGATCGTAAAAGTCAAGAAAAAAATGTACACAAAAATATTAGTTCCTAATTTTTATATAATATAGGTAATTATAAAAAAAAAATAAAAAATGTTTTTGTGAAATTTAAATTAATCAATATTGCTGTAAAGAGAAAATATTAAGAAATCTGGATTTTTACTACACGTATAGGAAAAACAATATTTTTACGGAAACGAATAAGAACAAGACTAGTGTAAATAAACCAAACTCGTCTCTGTCTAAAACACATTCATTTTATTGACTGCTGTAAAAAATACAGCGTGAAAATGATGAATTGATTTTAGTAAAATTACTGAACATTACTTTCGTAGATTTTTTTTTTTTTATTGTTTACCTAATGATTAAAAGCAATTTCTATTATACATTTATAAAAAACAATGACGTATTCGGAATTAGTATAGGTAAATAATTTTGTGAGACTTATGCTGAAATTTTAAAACATTTAATTATTTCAAATTATGTAGATTTTTTAATTAATAGTATTACAAAATGTTATTTTTAATAAATTAATGCGTACAAATAATGATATAGGACTTGTACATTATGTTTTAAACTGAACACATGAATGAAAATAATGCCTTGTGTTTTTCATAATATATACTATATTTATGATTTATAAGTAATCCTAGATTCATACATTTTTAAAATATTTTGATCTTGGATCCGAAGTTGTGTTTATAGTATAGTTTATTGTAAAACAGGGATTTTTTATAGTAATTGTACCACTTATATAACAACTACATATTCTCAGTTTATATCAGTCTTACTAATAGAGTTTGGATCTTTTAAACATTTGTTTTATTTTCAATTGGTCTAACACGAATTTACGTGAGTTAAAAATTTAATACTCGTATATGTTACGTAAAATAAAATAAACGACATTTTATTTTTTTTTGTTTTTTTTTTTACTTTTAGATATTATATTAATGCTTTTTTTACTTTTAGGTTATTTTTTTTGTTTTAAATAACAATTTTACAAAATTTATTCTACATCTACGTACTTGTGATTTATTATAATATTAATATAGCTTACATTACTTGTCTTATATTTACTATATACTATTCCGTATTATCTTTCAACATTTGTACTGTAATTATAATTTGTTATTTAATTAAATTGTCAAGCTATATTAGTTTATACTAGACGGTAATAAAAAATAAAATAAAAATTACTTAAGACATCAAATTTTTAGTTTTTTGCTGTATTTTAAATGCTTTTTTAGTCCTATGGAGCTACAAAATTCTAACTCTACTTATATTAATATAGGAATAGGTAAATCTTAAATATTTTATAATTACAAATAAATATACATAATCCTATTGGCTATTACTATACTAATATTTAAACCATACTTTTAGTTAATTAATATGATGATAATGTTTTATAATACAATTTATAATTGTAAAACGTTGAGCATAATTATTGAATTAGTTCACCCAGACCGAGTAATCAATGATAAATATCACGTTTGGTATGTGAATATAATATACCTACAGATAAAGATAGAATCGATTATAATTTGATTGTATTATTATTCAAATTTCAAATTTAAATATTAAAAATTGTCTATTATATTAGTCAACTCAAAGAAGTTATACATTTTCACATTTTTTTCGTTATAAAATATAATTGATGAGTATATATTTTTTTCCAGAAGTTAGAGGCGTACTCTTTGAATAATACTGGGCGGACAAAAAAAGAGCTGATTTTCTTCAATCGAGTGCCCAAAGTGGGAAGCCAGACGTTCATGGAGATACTGAGATTGCTATCGTTGAGAAATCAGTTTGTTTTTAACCAGGATCATGTGCAAAGGGTCGAGACCATTCGTCTGGCCGAAACTGAACAGGTGAATATGGTTTTGATGTGCATAGACAGTATAATTGACATTTTACACTTCAACATTTCAAATGACTTAATTTACACAATCGTATGCGTGCAAGTGACACGAATATGATGAAATTGGTCGGTTTTTTATACGGTATCTAACTAGGGCAGAACATTGGTAAAAAACGTGACTAATTCTGTTTTAATTACTGAGTCTTCTAAAAATTCGTACGTACATGACACTTTTGTGTTCTTGCAAAATAATTCTATACTTAGTATACGTGTATTATTCATTGTTTCACTTACAAGAGATGTACATATTATACGATTATTACGTTTGTTTCGATACGTGCAATAAAAATCATAAATGGAGCAGATGCCTTCGTTATATAGTATTACAAAATCTCAGTGCGCCTATATAGTATACGGCCGTAAGAGTAAAAAAAAAAATGGTTTATTGTACGTATTATATCAAAACGAAATGTTTTGTTTTTATTATTAGAGTTTCGTAATAAGGTACACCGTATCAAATTATTCCAATTGCATTACTATTTACATTTATAAAATTTAGTTTACAACGTTTACCTACGTACACTATTAACTGACTACGGAAATCAACGAATATATTCCTGAATCAGCTCAATGTATATAACATACCATCGTACGATATTCAAATCAGTGCAGTACCAATTCAGTTTAAGAATGACCGTAAAGCTTTATTAATGATAAAACGCATTATAAACGATTCGCACTAAATGTTACCGTTATAGGAAAAAAATTTTAAAATAACAATTTCTGCTCAATACTTTATGAACAACTGTTATAATTCATATATGTATTGCATTTGTAGAGTAAGTTACACACGAATAAAAGTACTGTATACGTCGTTAAAAATAATAGTACCTATAATATAATATTTTAAATGAAACTCAAAGGATGAAAAAAAATTTTCCCAAACATTTCACTTTTTAATGTTCAATGTCCTTTATAAGTACCTATCTAATTAAACATTTTCCCGACAGACCAAGATTCTCATTGAAGTACAATTTAATTATATACGCAAAAGAAATGAGGATTCGAGAAATTAGATTTAATTATACAACCACAACTATTAAAGTGTGTTTATTAACAAATGATTTCAACGATAAAATAGCCATTAAGGACGACCGGCGCGGCGGTAACACTTTACATATTATACACCAGCTGTATTGTATTATGTAAATACATTGTTAATTTTTATATTTTTTAAGTGTACCACGATTCATAACCGAAACATTGCATGTTCTTAAATAGTATAGGTACACTTAAAAGTTAACTATACAAATAAAAACATACATTTTGAAAGGGAAATTATAATTTTCAAGACAAAAAATATCCGATTTTAATTATAACGTATTCCTAGCCCATAATTGGATTAAGTGTATTAAGTACGAGTACGTGTAGACGAAAGACATTCGTAATTATGGAATTCGATGGGAACAAGAAATTCACTCGCCGTGCATTTTTACCGAGCCAGCCGGTTTTATTTAGTTCTATGTTCAACACGTTTCTTTCGAGTTCGCGTCGGAAACAACAGAATGGTCTTACGGTTTTTGGAACTCGCGGTAAGCGGATCCTGCGACGTAGTGCTATAATAACAACACGTTTTACACGGCCTGTTGGCAAAGTAATTATGACGACGACAATAATTAATTGTTGTACCGCGCTTCGGGTATCTAAGATAATCATAACCGATTTGAATCGCCTGGTTCCATAATAATAGTGACATAACTGCCCGTTGTGGTTCGTGTGGCTCGTCGGAGAGGACTTATAAATGTTGTAGGCCTCCATGTGCGACAAGCATCTTCGTCCGTCGTGCACGCGGCACACAGCGAACATCTGCGTTCCGCGCAATCAAAACCGTTTAGGATCCTGGGTCGACATCGAGGTAAATTGACCCTATTATCGAATCCGATAAAGGTGGACGACTGGAGATCACCGTCCACGATCAGCCACCGGCTTGTGCGTCGTACAACGCGATCCTTTATGCCGAAAATCCTAGAATCCTTTCTGCAAAGCACACGCATCGTATTCAAAAGTTTGAAACACAATATTTGTGTGTCTCGCTCAGGCATTGCGAAAAGAAAAGAAAAAAAAATGCGACGGTGGATCATTCCCCCGTTGCTGTAGTGCGCGATATTACGTCCTCATTAGTCATTAAATTGGTCAATTTACTCGGCAACACTAACCTGGAACACACACGCATCTGTTCCAACTATGCGGAACGCGAATTTTTGTGTCACATATATAGGTACTATTATGGTACTTATAAATTATATGATGGACGAATTCAGCGAATCGGTATGGCCACTCGAGTGGTATGTATTTGTATGTTCCGACTCAGTTTTTCGCAGGGAGAATGTGAATACTTGCCGGGCGTTTGCCATACATCGCGGTTACCGTGCTCTGCATGTACCGTACTCATACCGTCGTCACTCGAACAAAATAATTAATATCGCATTTAATACGCAAGAGCACGTTTTAAATAATGTGATTAATTATTCTCATAAAAAAAAAGAAAAGAAACAATGCAGACCATCGTGTTAGAATGCATTTTCTTTAATTTATAATTATATAGATAACAAATCAAGACTATATACCTGTTTTCTCGTGTGCCGGGGGTAAAGCGCATAAGTTATGTCGTTTCTTTGCACATCGATAACATCGAGATCGAAAACTTTTCAAACGCGTATGATGCAGAAGTTTCGAATTCAAAATTCAAACCACAGACTGACGCCGATAACTTCCTACCCTTCGCATTCCAAAAACGATTTTCACTGCGGTTCTTAGCTTACAACAACACATATAAATAGGTACCTTATGTATTATAATGGGTAAAAAGTTAAATGCTTATGATAGTATCAGCTGTGAGAGTGTGCAAGATATTTAACTTTCATTTGGTATAATAAAAATAATCTCGCATTAAAATGTCAAACATAAAAATACAAAATAACTGATTTAATAAATAAAAATAACATATATACGAAAGTCGAAAACACCCACTATTTTTTGAAGAAACTCAACATTTGTCACTGTTATTTTCTCCGATTTTTTTCTCACGCTCAGCGAAACTATTGATAAAAATCACCAAGTATTTTTACAGAGAAAAAGAGAAGCATCACCGTAAATAGCTATATAATACACTTTTACTAGTAGAATTTAAAATGTGTTGTAACTATATATTATGGGCTCCAATTTCCAAATACCTAAATAAATTTAAATACTTAAATATACTCATAAATAATAAATATCAACATTTCTCTTGGTTCGTTTTGATAAGTCAGATATTTATTGAAAATAAACGTATGCGTATTAGAAATAATATTAATGTAAGCTGTAAAAATAAAAATAAAACAGAATTTGATTATCTCTGTGAACACGGGAGATATCGCTCTGTGAAAGTCCCAGTGGGACACACCCACTATACTTCACAAAAAACTGCAGTTTTTGTTGTCTATAATGTTGTTGTAGGTAGTCACGATAGTAAAACAATCTAACCGAAATCGAATTTATTACTTTTTTTTATGTTTATTGACAGCTTTATAAATTTACAAAACTTATTAGATAATTTATAATAGTATACTTTGTAGGTGTAATATAGGTATATGAATTAAAGATTTTTTAATGACTAATTTTAATTTTTAAATAATTCCGTGTTAAATGCGTAATTTTACTATATATATATAGGTAACCTGTATGTACGTAACCTAACCTATATGCGTTTGTAAATATGAAAAACACTAAAAAATCGCATGTACAAAAAATATTGTGCCTAAGCGTTTAAATTTATTTAATAACAACAATAATTACATACGATCTTATGAATAATATATACTGAACATGACGTATTACAAAAACATGATAAATCTCTCCTATATAACATAACCGCATAACAAGTATAATACACGCATATATACATAATATAATTGAATAAGCCTACATTATGTTTAGTGCCAATCACGCGAGCTTATGCATAAAATAGTTAAAACTATAATTAAGTATTAACATGTCAACTGAAACTATTTCAAAGCTTTTAATTTCGTTTCGATCATTATATTAACTTCGGTTTGACCATTATCTACTCTAATGAATAATGATTTATTGTTTATGATATTATTTTAATTTTAATTAATTATCTTTCACTAATTCGTTTATGTAAGTTGTTGGATGCATACACGCACGCACACACATACACACATATATACATACATACACATATATATATATATATTACGTATATAAATATAGCGTTCAGTGTATACGTACAATTTTTAATTAATATATGTAAATTAAACTTTGGTGTCTATTAAAAAAAAAAATCTAGGTGCAATAGTTCTATACGTTTACGATTAAATGAAAAATCACGTACCTATTTATAAACCATAGCCATTCTTGTATGAATCCTTTTTTTTACAAATACCTTAACAGATCATTGTCCATTGTTTTTGAACGCTTGTTTTTGATTCGGTCTTCGACCGTCGTCCTCGTACATACGACAACCATCGAATTGAAGTGCTTCATGGAATAATTCGTATAGGCATTTTCATTAATGTAATATAGTTTTCACGGATTTATTATACTATACATTCAAAATAAAAATTGTATTCTCACCTATTTAATTGTTAAGTTTGAATGCATATTGTCTGTTGCTGCAGGAGATCAATAAGTAGATAACAATGATAATATCTAAATTATAAGTATACGGTATACGCGCATAAGCGTGCGTAGATTTAAATTTCCGGTCGATCCTGGAACAATTATAGCGACCCAATACTTAGTGCCACTACATTTTTTTGAATACATCAACTTACGATCCAAATGTAAATCAAAAACAGGTGTAATATACTATAACATTATTATAATATATTATAACCATGTACTTAATGTATAGCGTGTTGTATTTGTAGACACATGGTTTTGAAGTAAAAAAAAAATAATAATGTACTTAAATCTTATAACATAAATAGAAATCCAATTATGTACCTATAACTATATATTTAAGTAATTTTGTATATAATATGATACGTATGTGATATGTATCACACTTACTATCGTGACAAAAAGAATGTCCATGATCTCCACGAGCATAACATTATATTATAAAAAATATATACGAACATTTTACTATGCCCCTAAAATAATTGAGGTTACCCTTGAAAGAAATAGGTTCGTCCTATGCGCACGCCTATGGGTATAAGTAAGTTTCAAATAAAATGTTCCGAAAGTGTTCCGTACATGGTAAATATAAGTTATAAGCAATAATTATTTTAGTAACCCGATGCACGTATACCTAGCTGTTTGTATATAGTATAATATATTTTCGTTTAATTAAAATATTCATTATGTAACCAATTAAATAGGTAATGTAATCATCATATTACACGCATTATATTATACAGTTTATATTATATATTTATATCAATAGCATCGAAATTTACTACTATATTTTATCCGATTCAAAATATCCAAATTAACAATAATTTTATGCTTACATATATTAAATGCCTATAGGCTATAATACTAACTATAGTATATTTATGGAATATGATTATATTCATAAATTTTATAATTTGTTAATTAAGTATCGTTGAATAACGTTTTTGTTATTGCACACGGTTTTTTTTTTTTTTTACTGTCCATGTTTACGAATATAATATAGAGATGCATCCTGCAGTGAACAATATATTCCGTTGTACTGTTGTACATAATTTATTTGGTGCTTAAAAAGTAAGGCAGTAGGAATACACATTACTCGGTGAGCGGGTAACACGTTGCAAGAAGAAAGTTGAAAACGCGTCTCAACGATTTCCTCGTCGCTTAAATGAAAATAACACATTTCATTTTTAAACAGCTAGTCGTTTGTTTCCCCCCGCTGAATATATTTTATCAATTATTTTTTGCAGATCGTTCTTACACATCATTTACGTGATACACGCGTCATATAAATAATACCCATGCGGCCATACATACATGTGTGTGTGTGTGTCGTGTATGATGCGTTATATGTACCTAGACAGTTTCGTAACTCTACACACGCTCGTCGTGGGTACTACATATGGCATAACATTTATGATAATGTATATACATATTATATGCAACTATTAAAGATAAGATTGGTTTTATTAACAACTATAACTTTTTTGCAAACCATCAAGTTTCATCGGTTACGCATGTACAATGTACATAGTATATAAGTGGAGTCGTCTCAAACCGTCGGCGTCGTCAATCGTATGAGAAATATATTATAGATATAGAGATTATTATTATAGCTTCTACAAATCTAGGGCTTTCAAACTTTCTAGACATGTCGCGCACTTCACTGATATTATATTACATAGCAATACAAGTACACACACACACACACACAGGTATCTTCTGTTTAAGCATATACACGGGATTTTAAAAGTACCTATATAATTATATAGGTTGAGTGTCTCGTACAGAATCATAAGTGTTGAGAATAAGAACAAAATACGACTAATTGCAGTGGCTGTATAGCCTATGCATATACCTATAAATGAAACGAAAATTAACCTTTATCGATAACAAAATATAATAAATACTTATAGAAATATTACCGTGTTTTTTCTAAAAAAATATTAAACATGAACCTTACTAAGGCTTTTGAATTTTTTTCTTGTTTTCAGTTGCGTGTGGCTTCCATGGTGTCAAAATACGACACGCCGTCGGTGTTTATAAAGCACATATCTTTCGTCAACTTTACCAAGTAATGATTACGTTTTTTTTTTTCTATAACATTAGCACAAATAATATTATACAAATATTATATTATTATGTTGTATTATATGAAAGCTGCGGTGTGAAAAGCCAATGTCTGCGGCGAGAGAGTTTAACGCGCGTTATTTTTGCAGGTTTTACTTGCCAGAGCCCATTTACATAAATCTGGTCAGGGATCCCGTGGAACGGGTGATCTCTTGGTACTACTACATCAGAGCGCCGTGGTACTACGTGGAGAGGAAACACGTGTTTCCCGACACGCCGTTGCCAAATCCGAAATGGTTGAAAAAAGTAATAAAAAATATATACATAAACATTAAACACGTATTGAAAAAAAAACCCGTTATTTTACGGCGCATGCAAATTATAAACGTCAAACCCATCGGATGCGAACGTCAAACTACGACGATAATGCACAGCGGGCATCGTTTTTTTTTTCTTTTCGGTATTATTAGCAGTTATACTTGAGCACATTTTTTTTATTCCGTTTAATTTATAGGACTTTGAGACTTGCGTCCTGCGCGGTGACCGAGAGTGTACGTACACGCAAGGAGAGAAACACGAAGGGATCAGCGACCACCGGCGGCAGACGATGTTCTTCTGCGGACACGACGAGGAATGCACGTAAGTTTATAGATCATAAATTATAGGTTTATAATAAGGCAGGAATGAGCAATGGCGAACCTATTGCACGCGTAGGTACATTTAGACGTCACGTTGCGGCTATAGCAGCGTTTCTCCAAACTCGTGGTCCACGGTTTGCGATTTTTTATTAATAAAAATCAAAGAATAACAAAGAAATGTAGTGGAAAAAATGGAATTCTTTTTTAATTTTTTTTTTACGTCTTACGACTTGTAGCCTGTAGGTACCCATATCATTTTTTCATAATAACGTCGCGTTTATGGTTGAAGGACATAAAAGCTTGCGCGACCCATGAGAATGAAATAATTTCTTATAGTTATTAATTAGGAAACACACGCTAGGGGTGAAATTAAGTATTAGTCCGCGGTGACAGAAAATGTTCAAAACGCAAAAAATGAAAAATTTGCTTCCATTTCGATTATTGGCGTAAATTTTTTTAATAATATCAACCTTTATATAATATGTGCATATAGTTGCACGTGAAATATCTTGAAAATTGTAATAACAAGATTTTATAGCACGAATACGGTTCTCGACAGTTGGTTTAGTTGCGTTCCAAAACATTGTGTACCATATACCTAATGACTAATGAGGGACGAAGACCCTAATTAGTTTACCACCGAAGTGAGCCTGTACAGTTATCTTTCGCATCGACGACGATAGTTTTTTTTTTTGCCGACGAACTTAATAATTACTATAATACGAATTTCCAAAAATGTATTTATTCGCAAGAAAGTTAAAAGCGAACTATGCATGTTAATATTGTGTAGTAGTACATAATACGTTCCTATGATATGTTGTACAGACAACTGATTGTATATTGAATAACATGTAACACCAACAAAGTCGATTAGATTATAAACGTACAAAATATACAAATAAACATAATACATTACACCTTATTTAATTACGCGAGAGTTGTCATCTGAAATCGTGCGCGCGCGTAATATCCGACAAAACCTGATGCACAGACCGGTATGGTTATAACGATTGACGTTATTAATTTTTCGTCCGTCGTTGCAACACGTTTTCGAAGACTGCTGCAGAGTTTACAGACGATGCGACCGCGATCCGGATTGCGCCAGAAATCGTAGGTAAAAACAAAAAAAAAAAAAATACGGGATTCAAAAAGGTTGTACATCAGTTGCGCCGGATGATATTGCAAAGCGAAATTATTTAATTAAGAGTAAAAGCTGAAAAATAAACGATATTGAGATATAATATGCTGTATACATCATTTGTGCAATGTGCATATAGTGTCATCTACATGCGTTAAACACGGCACTATCATTTTAAATAAATATAAATTAGACAATACAAAATTGTAAACATTTATTTATTTTATTTATTTATTTATTTGTTAACACCTAATGGCTTTTTGAAAATACAATAATAATAATAATAATAATAGCAGTAGTAGTAGGAATAATAATAAAAATAATAAAAATAAAAGTCCATAAAAATGTCTCCGTACAATCTAGGGGTTACAATTGTATTGACGCATAAGTCTGATTAAAGGTGCATTCCTAGCAAAATTTGAGGTACTTATGGGTAGATAAAATTGGCTCTGAAACCTAGTGTTGGAGGGTTTAAGAATATCGAGTCGCTCGAGTAATCGGGGGGCATCAATATCACCACCTAATAATTTATCAATAAAATTGTTACCGAATTTTAATTGTCTATGGTCTAAAGACTCAAGCTTGAGAATTTGATTAATTGGACCATAATCGTGGGTAGGGTGTACTATATTTAGGGTATAACCGGCGTAACTTAGGAATCTATTTTGAACCTTATTAAGCCGGCGTTTGTCAACTGCTGTGTAAGGTGCCCAGACCAATGTTCCGTATTCAATAGTGGATCTAACAAGAGAGCTATAGAGAGCCACTAAACAATCGCGAGATTTGAAATTTGAAGTATTACGACGAATAAATCCTAAAACACGCAGGGCTTTGCCAATTACATAGTCAATATGTGATCAAGAGTCTAGCGAAGGGACAAAAACAAAACCTAAGTCGTTTAACTGAAAGACACGTTTTAACTGAACTCTATTAAGGCAGTAATTGTGATTTATCATTTCGCGAGTTCGGTAAAATGACATGACTTTACATTTATCAACGTTAAGAGTTAATCCGACTGTATTACACCAGTTAACAAATTTATCTAACACTTTTTGGAGAGAAAGACAATCTTCTCTCTTAGAAATTGTATAAAATATTTTAGCGTCATCAGCAAAAAGTATTATACGGCACGGAGAGGCAATAGAAAAAATCCCATTTATAAAAATGTTAAACAATAATTATTTAATATAATTATAAATATTATTTATAATCATTAATTGTTTAAAAAATGTCATACTCTTATAAGTTATAATATAAATTTGTTAAGTCGGTAAGTCACCATTACAAAAAGTTAAATTACAGTTGCATTTTTCACAATTTATTCTTTGAAAACTGCCACTGAATACAACTGTTCAGGACCCCGACTGTACCAAACATCCGGTTATATCACACAAAAATTTTTATATATCCCAGAGGCGAAGCGTGGAAGCAAGAGGTGCAGTGACGTGTTCGTGGGGAGTATCCATCCACCACCCCCAGACAATTTAAAAAGACCTCAAATTTAAAATATGTCAATAAAATTAAAGTTTATTAATTTTGTAAATTCGAATAAAGAGAAAAATCATTTATTTTGAAGTTCTTGTTCAATTTCATGGATTTAGTTTTAAAATTAATAAATATTACTGATTTTATACAACTATATTATTTGTATTTTATAAGCGTCTAATATGAAAATACAATTTTGCAATTAGATTTTATTGTATCTATATTAATAGTAACTAAAATATTTGCGTTTGGGTGGCCGTTGTCGAAAAGTTTTCAAAATACAATCATTGATTTGAGAAAAGCTGTAAATTTTGGCCAAAGACTTACTAAGAATAAGAACATCTCAGAAATACGACTGAAAATGAATTTAAGGATATTTCTATAAATAATAAAATAAAATAATATAATAATATTATAATATTATTAGCTAAAATGTTAGATGTTCAGATAGTTTTACATAGACTTACCAATCATCAAAAAAATAAAATAAAACATATTCAATCAGGTACCAGGAGATTATTTCTTTTTTTTGAACATCCTTCCATCTGAAATTAAGTGTAAATTTATTGAACATAAAATTACACCGTTTGGTTTTTATAATTTATTCTCAGAAATTACAACTTCCAGCACTGAAGTCCTCAATAAATAAATTCGTCGTAGTGAAATTGTTTTAATTGATCATAATAAAGAGGTTCTAATTTCGGAATTAAGACTCAAGATTCGAAAAATAAATTCACAGCCTACGAAACCTAAAAACGCAATGGGAGGTCTTTCATAATGATATGTAGACGAATATTTTCAATCTCTTACAAATTTAGCTACATCATCGGTTTCAACTGCGACAGCTGAGCGATCTTTCTCAACATTAAAACAAATAATGTGTGAATGTTTACATTTGTATGTGCATTTTGTATCAGAATATACTTCATGGTCTTGCCGTGCTATCGATTCATGGTGATTTATCATATAAATGATAATTCCTAAATTTGTAAGTTAATAAAACGGATTAGAATTTAATTTTGAGAATATCATTATAATGATAACCTCGAAAAAAATAAATCAATAAATAAATAAGCCACTGAACAAGAGCATTGGCTGTACCTTTATTTCTTGTGCACACATTTATACACACTTTTTGATTTTTAATCTAAAAAAGAAAAAATCGTTTACGACAAAAATGAGATTCTTTATCGGCGCCAACCTCCCACATTGATTTTGAAACTGTTTTAGAAATTGAGAATACGTCCTGTAACTAATGAAAACAATAGGTCTAATAGTGATGTCGGATGTAGGTTACTGGTGGCTAATAAAAGTGATAAGTGGTAATGGTTGCCAGCAGGGTGCAAGTACATGCGAAAATTAATAGGAGGTATCACTTAACCAAGTCGGTTTAGCCCTATACAGGCTATTTATACCTAATTAAATGGTACGTACCTGCAGCTATAAACCGTAAACACCTGCCGTAACACTAAATAATTACCTGGTTAATATACTCTCTCCGGTAAGACTATTTTGATATTTTTTTTTTTCTTTGATAAATGTCCCCAGCACAAAAAGATCGTGACGGATAAATAGAGGCACCTACTACGCACGTATTGACACGGTTGCGCGACCGAACCGCGTTCCGCCTTAACACGGTATAAGTGTATAAAGTATAACCTGCATCAAACATAAATAATAATAATAAAAATAATAGTAATAATAATAATGGTAATAATAATATAACAATAGTACAATTATTATACGCTACGCTCCACACGGAAATTAAATAAATGTACCCGAGTTATGTTCAACTTTAGAGCGCATGTTTAACCGGCGTTGTAGTTTACTGTTTAAACGTTATCAGTTTATCACTCATTATTTCACGCGGGGAAACATGATTTGAAAAAGTCGTTGGCGTTAATATTGTATGAACAATTGTGTTTTCGTCCAGCGCTTATGACTATTGTACCTACTCATCGTACTACTACTACTACTACGTATTATACTATACGGGGCTACGAACTATTTGACAAAAAGCCATTGCAAAAGTTATTGCAACCGTCAAATAATCCTGAAACACCCTGCATACACTAATATAAAATGTATAAAATTCTAAAATAGAGTACCGTTTATAATCGGGGGTCGCCCATCATGTTAAACGTGAAACCATAGGCGGTAAGAATTTAGAATGTAGTTAATATTGGGCGAAAAAAAGAAAACTAGGTACTTTATCCAGGGGCGGACTGGGACTAAAAATGTTACCTGGATTTAGAACTAGAGTGGCTACATCCATATACAATATGTATATTATGTATACAAAAAGGTACCTATATTAAAAAGAATACTTTTATACATATATAACTTGAATGACAAATTTTTCCTTATTAACTCATTTATTATAAGCATCTTAAAACTAAAACAAAAGTTTTTTTTTTAAATGTTCACTAGTTATAGCTAAATTATTAATTTCATTATTATTAAGTTTAGCTAGTACATTTTTTTCACATGACATGAGCATAAATGCTTCCAAATTAGGTTGGCTTAAAGAATTTCTTAATCGTTTTGGTACATATTTGAGCGTAGAAAAACTTCTTTCACAGATTACTTGTGAAGAAGATAAACTTAAAATAAACTTATAAGCTAAGTACAATTTATCATAGGCTTTTGAATACAGATTATATGTATTTATTTATTTTTTATTTTAAATATAAACGGACGTAAGTCCTTAACAAATATTTTGAGCGTAAACACGGTAATTATGATACAACGGTGTCATAGGAATGACAAGTTACAAACTAAGACATATTGTACATTTATAGTTACTAATATAGGTAAGTGAACAAAAAAGGTAAATTATAACAGAGAAAGATTTAAGACGAGACATGCTAAACAAAATCAAAGGTAATGGAATTACCCGCAGCCATTAGGATATTAGAGGGACAGTTTATCATATAGTTTGTTTTATGAGGGAAAGGATAGAATAAATCATTGCATCGTGTGTCACGGTGGTTTATTTTAAAACGTATGAGGGAGAGAAGCTCTTCACAGTCGATATTCCCTGAGAGTAAATTATATAAAAATTTGGATAATAATAAAGTACGTCTAGTTTTAAGTGGAGAGAGATTGATGAATGATATACTGAATCATAGGAACCATGAGGTGGCCTATAAATATTAAAGTTTAAAGAGATGAAACGGAGAAAGTTATTTTGAACTGACTCGATCGCATCGATCTGTTTATGGGTGTTGTTAGTCCAGATTAATGGACAGTATTCCAGGTTTGAGCGAACAAGGGCACAGAATAAGACTTTTAGGGATAGAGGATCACTGAATTGTCTACAAGTTCGTTTGATAAAACCTAAGTTGCGCATTGCCTTATTTTTTACCATTTCAGTATGGGCTGAAAAATTTAGTTTTGAGTCGAAGATGACGCCTAGGTCTTTAAAGTTTGTTAATATTTCTATATAAGAATTGGATATAGAATAATTATAATCAATAACATTTTTGATTAAACTAAATCGCATAAATTTGCATTTGTCGATATTTAATAACAGTCGATTAGCTGAACACCAGTCTTGAATGTTATTAATATCGGTTTGTAAGTCAACTACGTCATCTTGATTTTTAATTATTTTTACCAATTTAAGGTCATCAGCGAAAAGAAAAACTCGAGATTTTTTTATGACATCCGGAATGTCATTTATAAAAATATTAAAAAGTAAAGTAGATAGGTGATCACCTTGCGGTACTCCGGATGGTACATTAAATTGATCAGATTCAAAGTTCAAATGTTTAACAACGATAGTACGGTTTGAGAGAAAAGAGCAAAACCAGGAAAGTAGAGGGTCAGAAAATCCAAATAGTTTTAGTTTAATAAACAGTATTTCATGGTTTATGCTATCGAATGCTTTTGATATATCAGTAAATGATATCAGTTTGCGAACGAGCTTCCAAAGAGTCAAGTATTATTTGTTTAGTGATAGCAAGATTACAATTAGCTGATCGCTTAGGTCTAAAACCATATTGATGGTGAGTAAGAAATGTGGAGCAATAATTATTAATTTTAATAGAAATTAGTTTTGAAAAAAGTTTAGGAATTACTGATATTTTTGATATTGGTCGGTAGTTAGAAATATTTGTAGGGTCACCTTTTTTAAAAACAGGGTAAATAAAGGAGTTTTTCCATAGGTCGGGGAATATACCATTTTGGAGCGATAAATTAAAAATATAAGTTAAAGTTGGAGTTAGTATAAATCTACAATTATAGAGGAAAAAGGCTGGAATGTTATCGGGACCTACTTTAAAATTTATAGGGAGAGTGGTAAGCTCATTTAAAACATCGACCTCAGTAAACAGTATAGATGAAAAGAAAAATGAATGATTACTATTGAAAGAATTATTTAAACAGGGAGCAGTAGGGGTTAGTTTGTCTGGCTGAGGGTAATTTTTAAAGAAAAATTTGGCAAATAAGTTTACAATATCTTGTCCATTATGAGCTGACGTTGTGTCGAGCGTAAGGAGACTTGGTATTGAATTATTTTTTCTACGGTTATTAACATATTTCCAAAAGGACTTTGGGTTTGATTTGACAGATAGTTGAATTCTATTAATATAGTTATTAAAATCTCGTTTAGCAGTTCTCTTACATTTAGCCCTCAAGTGAGAGAAACTATTATAATCAGACGAGTCATTAAATTTTTTATACAATGAATGAGCAATTTTTTTCTGTGTTAATAATATTTTTAACTCGGTAGAATACCAAGAAGGAAAACTGTTTGATGAAATAGGTTTTTTCGGTACAAAGGTACTAATTGCTTTGTTCAAACCAATATAAAAGTAGTTAACTAATTCATTAAGGTTAAAATTAATAATATTATTATAAGATAAATTATCAGCTAAAAATTTAACAATATTAATATAATTACAATGTTTAAAATCATAAAAACAATTTGTTGGCTTAAGTATATTAAACTGGTTATAATCAATAGTAACATTAAGAGCCGGGTGATGCTTATCTAATGGTAATAGTGGGTCAGGATCTTTGGAAACATTAAGGTGGACGTTTGATAAGATTAGATCTAAAATTACATTATTCTCATTAAAAATGTGATTGCTTGTGTATGTTGGTTTATATACAACATAAGACTTTCTGCACAGTCAGAATGGTTTTTTCGTGTTCATCAATTCTTAGGCATAGATATTTAGAATTTTTTTCTAAGCCATATCTTACAAATCGAGCATTTTTATCATCTCCTACACTTCTACAAAATGCGAGACATACCGAACACAAAAAACGAATTTTTTGTACTATTAAAACTTAACCAGTTTCTTAAAATGCCATCTTTTCGTTTATTTAATTTCGTACAGTTAGGTAAGGTCGTAAAATTTTGGTTGAATCGGATGAGATAAAAAAAAATTTTAAGTTAATTTTGGTTTGGTTTTTCAAACCAATAATTATTCTCAAAGTTTTTTTTCTTTTCTGTTTTGAATTTTGTATTGAAAATTGTTTTCGATAATTTTACTTTAAGTTGATGACATGGAAATATTTACACTTTTTTCAGGGAAAATTATATCAATCTTAGAATTAGATGTAATTGATTCATCAGATTTTAGAGTATTGTCAGTTACATTATTACAACTTGATTCAATATTTTGGTCAACATCTTTATTTATAGATTGATTTTGAAACATAAAATCTAAATACTTACATTTAGATGCATCAACGCTGAGCAATTTCTTTTTTCTTTATCTTAATTTTTCAACATTTCCTTTATTTTTTCTTTTTAATTTTTCTATTATGAATAGGTACTTAAGAATATACAACACAACTTTTAAAAATGTTTAAAAACGATCAACTAACCACGAAACAAATTAACGGGCGACCACGAACAGTCACAGTCGATAACTAAATAGTAAATACCATAGACAAAGTGTACAGACAGCAAAATTATTATTTATTTTATTTTTATTAGAATATTTACAATCTATGCTATAATAGGCATAATAAGCAAATTTGAACACATATAAATTATTTTTTACAACATGAACACTTGAGGAGGGAGGCCATCCAGTGATAGAACCCAACGTTATTTTAATTATTTATTAATTATTGACTTTATATAATTTAAATTAAGATTAAATGGAATGAAACATCAATCCTTTAATAAATCACGACACCAATTTCTCTTTAGACGGCGTGGGGGATTACTAGGAAGTGAGTTGGAAGCAAGTTCAGCGATTTAAAAATTATTACGGCAAATATTATGAAGTTTTACAGAATATAGATAAGAAAACGATCGCATATCACAAGGTTATCACAATTCCGACAACTGACCAACGAAAGACCCACAACTATTTTTATTTTATGATTTTGAATTTTCATTTATGTCTGTATTCTGTACACACAATTCACCGGATAGGCTATAATCAAGCTGACAATATTACGCAATTTTATATTGATTATTTTTGTATTTAATTTTTGGCGGCAACAATGACCACTGGCCACTTTAAGCACTGGCCCACCCACGGAAAAAACTAATTATAAGTACTAAACACTATATTATAACACTATAGCTTTTATTTTTTAAATTTAAATAACAATAGATCTTTTTTTTATTTATTAAAATATAATTACAATATATACACAAACTAAGTACAATAAGTAATTTTGGTCAAACCTCAAGAAGATTAAAGAAAGAGAATCAAAATTATTCTTTATCACGTTCTCTGTAAGACCAAGAGAATGCCCCCCCCCCTCCTGTATCTCTCAATAACAACCTAATACCCTCTTACCGCGACAATAAAACACCTAGGCTTGACTTTCGACATATGCCTAACATGGGCCCAACACCTTAAAACAAAAGAAAAACAGTTTACTCCAGACTCCACTTGCTCAGCCCACTTCTACGATCTAAGACAGCAATTAGTAATAACTAATATACAAAGCCATTATCAGACCTGTTTGGTTCTACGGCATCGATATATGAGGCTCTGCCAAATTCTCCAATACGAAAACTATTCAGGCTTCCCAGTTAATCTGTCTGCGGCAAATTGTGTCTGCTCTATGGTTCATCAAGAATAAGAATCTCCACAAAGATCTAAAAATCCCATCGCTCTCACAACTACATAAATCTCACTATAGATTCTTTCACTCAAGTTAACACATCACAATAATCCATTAATTAAACGCATATCTCCTTTTACAACCCCCGATAACCCCCAGACATCTCAAACGAACCTGGCTTATAGATATTTTAATTGAATATGTCGAATGGCATTACTGAGTGCTCTCCCAATCTGTCAGTTTCGCTATGTATAATAACCTAAATCAAAATTACTTGTTGTACTTAGTTTGTGTATAGATTGTAATTATATTTTAATAAAAAAAGAAAAAAAAAGCAATAGATTTAAACATTTAACGATAAAAATATATTAGGTACTGTTGGAAATACATCAATGATAAAAATTATTGTCCACTTACTATAGTATAATAATAGGTATTATGCTAGGAAACATTTAATTATTACAACAGTCATAAAAATCTATTATGTGTTTCCACAATCATTAAAACAACTCTAGCATTTCCAAACTATTACTTTTTTTTTTTTTATTAGAAAATTTACAATCTGTATTTAAAAAAAAAAAGTAATAGTTTGGAAATGCTAGAGTAACCATTACTAAGATCTTGTACTTAGCGGTTACTTTGTCTATTTCCAGATAGTTGTTATTGTGATTTGTTATACATTTATCATCCACCTATATCATTTTAATTTGTTATAAAATAAGGTACAGGTCTTATGACCAGGGCTAGGATTTGTATGCATTAAAAAATTGTAAAATATGCATTTTATTTACCAAAATATGCAAAAATATGCATTTTAATTTTTATAAGATAAACACAAAAATATAGTTACAAAAAAAATATTTATTTATTGAAATACATCAGTGGTTGGCTGTTTGTCATAATATAATATAATTGAGAAATAAAATAAAATATAATTAAATATAATATAATATAAATAAATTATATCTTATCTTGGATTTTATATTGACCGACATAATTTTATTAATTGTGTTTATCTTTCTCCATCAAACTATTCAATCTTTAATCGCATACCTATTGTACTATAGGATTGTATTTAAAAAAATAAAATTTGTGTTAGACAAAAAAACCAAGTTTTATACTTTAATCAGCAGAGCTAGAATTAAATACGAAATATTAATATTAAATTATAAATATTAATTACGAAATATACTATAAAACATGCATTTTTCGCATTATTATAATCGAAATATGCAATAATATTCATTTTATCCAATATATACATTAATATGCATTTTATCCAAAATATGCAAAAACATGCAAAATAAAAACTCCACCATTTATCTCATCATGAGGTGATTCGTGGACATTACTGACAAAATCAATAATCAGAAGTCGCAAGAAAAACATGCTGTTGCATACAAATCCTAGCCCTGCTCATGACTAACTAGGATAAGTTCAACACAGCAAACAAGCATGAACACTGGCCAGACGTGTTATCAACATACTAGGTTATTTCATGATTTCTTATTTTTCAGCTTGAGCTTACAAACTCAGTCTTCAAATGTTTAAATATATTTTTAATTATAATAATCAATATTAATATTTATTTTTTTATATTAAATAAATTAAACAATCCTTTTATAATAATAACAAATGTTATTATTTTTCAACAACCTTCAACTTAGTTACAGTCCGAGACATACCTGGAAGCATTTTTCAATGGTGTGTAGTACTGCACTTAACAGTCCGTGCACTACAACAATAATAACGCGCAAGTGGTACCAAATTTCTGTAGTTTACGGTTCAATATTTTTTAAAATTTTATTTGCTTGATTCTTAAAAAAATAGTTATCCGTTATGTCATAAACTTAAACCAAATAATATTTCAAATTAATAATCTTAAAAAACCAAGGATGTTTGAATCTAGAATTCCAAAAGCAGTTCATCATATGCCAAGTGTTTAGAATAATAGTATAATTGACAAATAGCTATTCTTATTGGTGTAGGCATAAAATTAAAAGCGCAATTAGAGGATATTGATATTGAAATTAGCCAAATTGATACGATGTAACAAATTTTCTATTCATATGATATATCTTACTATTTATTATATGTTAAACAAAATACAACTCCTCCTACGATACCCATCGATCATGAAGATAGTTCCACAAACTAATCCCTTGCAGGAATTATTGTTGAGGACAAACATTGTTTAATATTAAATTTTTTTATTTTTTTTGATAATTCTAGTCCATTCAATTCGGAAGGAGCGCTAGAGAGAGCAAAACGTTCAGTGGAACAACAATACGCAGTGGTTGGCGTATTGGAAGATTTCAACGTCACTTTAACAGTGTTTGAACATTACATACCAAGGTTTTTTAAAGGAGCGTCTAACGTATACTATGGTAGATATTTTTATTTTTCTCTCTAAAAACAAATTAATTAAAAACTGTTTTAAAAATAATGTTTACAGGCGACATGGGATTGCATAAGGTCAACCAAAACGCATTCAAACCGCCTGTCAGTGAAGCTGTAAAAAACATAGTAAGGAAGAATTTCACTAGAGAAATTGAATTCTATCAGTTTTGCAGACAACGACTATACAGACAGAGATTAGCATTAAACCTATAATATGACGAAAAAATAATGAAAATCAGAACAATATAACTCTAGAATTCGATAAAAAAAAGTTCCTTACTCACTTTACGAGTATATCATTGTTACTAAGTTTCCTGGAAATTTTTCATTTTACAATATTCTTATATTATTACAGCATTGTATAGGTACTCAAATTAAATCTATAGTATAGCAAGTAACAGATAAGATAGAAATTATTTGATGTATTTTATTTTTACCACTTCACATCATTTTCAATCATTATTAATTATTATTATCATGTGTTAGATTTTAAACAAAAAATTATTTAAAAATAATAAATAAATACATTGAAGACAAACATAAAATAAAAGGTCGAGTATGTACTTCAATAGCATTTAAAAATGTAAAACTGGTTTAACAATTTAAGTGGGACAGTGAGATTGGAATGTAGGCTCGATTTATAACACATTTTTTCAATTGTTTTTTTTTTTATTATTATTATATTATCAATTTTGACTAAAATATGTATAAATATACAAAAATTGATAATGTGACATGTATAATATAAGGTAAAAACCATTAATTTAAAATACTAATGTACTTAAATGTATGTACATAATAATTTTTATCAATCATCAAGTCAACAATTATACTTATATTCATTAAAATAAAATATTTACAATGTAACTTTGGACTTTTTGCGGGCAATGGCATCTTCCACAGCCTTCAATTGTTTCAATAACTCTTCTCGTCTAGATGGAGCTGCTCCTGTTACTCCTTTCTTCTGTTAACAATATAATGTGTAGTGAAAAACAATAACACAAATAGACAATTTAATTCTTTACAGATAAATAGTTATTAATTTAATAGTTTCAATGATAAATAATATCTTAAAGAATGTGAACATACTACATCTGATAAAATAGTAAAATGTATTTAAAATGAATAAGCTGATATCGCCCTGGCCGAAATCCAAAATGATTTAACGTTTTAAAATCTTAACACAAAATAGTCTTATCCTATAAAAGCCTTTATTAATAAAATAATATCTTTGGCCCCTTTAGTTTCCATCTACCAATCATAACAAAATGTATTTTGGACTAAACCTTTTGGTAAGATTATATCTATTAACTTTCAATTTCTACTTCACATAATTTAATAGATGTAATAGTTATATTTCAATAACAAGATATGAACTTATGAGTGCTCTTATAAGAAAAATAATAATCGATAGGCACAGATCCAAGGAGAGGGTTAAGGTGTATGCCCTGCCCCAAATCAGTAAGATTTTTTTATTTTTCTTATGGTTACTTATGGAAAAAAATAGGAGAAGATAAACCAGGTCGGCTCTTATTTATATACATAAAGATATAAATATTGACACTGAAAATAACATTAAAAATATAATTGATACATTTCCTAAAGAAAAACAAAGAAAACTTGAATTTATATAGTAAAAATAAAGTATACTTTAAATTTGTAATACCACAGAATTATGTTATTGTATTTATTTATTTATTATAAGATGTAACTTTGTTTCTTAAGCTACAACTTCGAACTTACTTATTTTATATGTATATGTAACTATGCTCCCCCCACATAAAAAATGTCTGGATCCGCCGCTGATAATCAATCAAATATGTATAAAATGATAAATCAGTTGGAAATATATGATGTTTTAAAATATGTAAGATCAAAAAAATCTTAACCTTTTCAATTATTAAGTAAAATAAGTAATAATCCATCACTGCTGAGCGACCCCATATGGGCACACATCTATTGCTATTTTTACAACACGTTTGGGGAAATCTATAGACATTTTTCACGAATTATTGCATCAGATTTTATGTTAACTACACTTAATTCTTGTATAATATTAACAGTTTATTCGTAAACAGTGTTTATTGACGGTATTGACGTATTATTACAATCAAAATTTTAAAATGAGCGATTTTTTTTTTCCTGTAATCAGCTACAGTAAGTATAAAATATTATTATTAATGAATAGGTAATACATTATTTGCATACAATATATTCTTAGAAACATTAATTTGAATAATTTTTTTCAATTCGTTATTACTATTATGAGTTATGCTTTGTTTAGTATGGTGTCACCATATAGACCCATTTGTCTTATATGTATATGACTATGTAATATATATGACGTATTATATACTATTTTTCAAGAGAAGGCCTTACAGTTGAAGACGTGTTGATTATTTTAGATGATTTTGATTTGGAAGCAGTAAATATATACATTGAACCTCCTGACCAATGATGGGAAAAATCATCTAATAATTCCAGTAGCTAATAGTATGAGAAGATGTGCTGCAGACAATTGTATGTCCAAAGGAAGTGTACAAAGTTTAAAATGCAATGTTGTATTATATGTATTGTGCTTTGCTTCATATTATATAATTAATAGTTGATGTTTTATTTTAATATTCCATTATACTATTTTTATAAACATAAGATGTTTTTATTAAAATGAAAAAAATATTAGAATAAAATACAATCATAATTTGTAAAAATTAAATAGCTTTAATTTCAATACAATATTTTAATAGAAATATTAAATTGGGTAATAGCCGAGTGTACCCGTATGGTGAAAAAAGTACAAAGATTAAAAATTTAAAATTCTCGTCGTTGATAGGTTGAGTAAAAAAATATATTTAATAATACTAATTTACTACAAAAAGTGTTATTTTAAATTACAAACATAACTGTTGTACATTATAACTGAAAAATAAAAATCATTAAGAACAATTTTTTTTATGCAATTAACTAGATGCATAACAACTTGCATACTAACAGCAAGCATGACATAAACAATTGCATTGCAGATAATATTTTTAAACAAAATTAGTTCTGAATAAAATAGGACAAAACGATTTTGACTCTAATCGAAATGAGAAATGTCAATATTTTCAAATTATGCTTTTATTCATTTTTTGTAAGCAATTTTATGTTAAGTAAATCTGAACTAAGATATACAATCAGTAATCTCTTATATTGGTAACTGGACACGTGATAATATAAAAATGTAACTTTTATGATGTTTTCAGAGGTTTTCTAGTTTCCTAAGAATAAAGAAAACTCCACATAAAAATCTTAAATTTACCTTTGCAGTCAAGTATATTTCTTTAAAATATATAAATAATTTAATATTATATGACTTGAAGTAAGCAAAATCTAAGCTATTTTATCTAGTGTTACAAAAAGGTGAAATTTTGTTCTGGTCGTAAATTAATAATCAAAATATTTAGAGGTACTTACTCTGGGAGGGGAGGAACCTTTAGTCTCATCATTATCAGATTCCAGTGATCTTTTCTTTCCTTGAGCAGCAAATTTTTCTATAAAATTAAAATACATTTATACAACTTTGCTAATAAACTATAATAAACTATTGTTGGAAGTTTTAGAATTAGAAATCTACCTCTTTTGACTGGAACAATAAGTGGTGCTGCCATTTTCTTCTTAAGATTAAGTTTAATTTGGGATTTCTGCAATTTTTTTTTTTTAAAAAAAAGAACAAAATACAAATTAAAATATAAAATAAATATTAAAATAAAATTGATATTTAAGGTACATACTTTAGTATTCCCTTTTTTAACTAATTTGTCAGGAGACAACAACCCATGTTTCTTTTGTTTAGGACTTCCACCTTCTTCAGATGAAGATTCAGAACCACTTGAATCAGATGATTCAGAAGAGCCAGAACCAGTTGCCGATTCACTGCTTGATGAAGATGAAGAGGTGTGTGTAGTAGTTGGAGATTTTACTCCACTTGGTTTATTTACAGTAAACCTCGGTGGCATTGGCATTTGTCTGGCCCTAAAATTGAGATATTAAAATATTTACAATAACTGTTCACAAATGACTTACCTTTGTAAAGGTGGTATTGTAGAAGGTGCCGTGTTTGTTGGAGAAACAGACCATCTATTAGTTGGCACTGGAGGATTCATTGCTCGGTTGATTGATTTCTTTTCAAATGCGTCCGGTGTAGGATTTCTTTCTAAAAATAAGAATGAATAAAAAATTATTTAAATAAATTATTTAAAAAAATTAATAAAAATTATACATGGTGTCTCACTAGAATTTACACAGAGATATCTTCTGTATTATTGGAGATCATCAAATTCTTTTTTTTTTAATGAACATCTCTGGACAAAGGCAATTTTGTTGAATATAGTCTGGCAAATATAAGTGTAATATGACAGAAGTTAAAAATTAACTTTACGTTTCGTAATTTTTGTGAAATTCAAAATAGCAATTTTATAGGACTTTTTCTAAAAAAAATTATGGTTCAGTTTTTGATAGATTCATCACGATTTTTAAACTTTTTTTTTTTACAAAGAAATAATAAATAAATAAATTTATTAAGATCACCTCAAAATTTTTCAGAAAGGAAATGCCAATAATGTTATTATTTAAATTTGAGTAAATATTACACTATTTTCTTGAAAACTATTGAAATTTTTGAAATTTATAAAATAAAAAGTTAATTTTTAAAAAAATGTTTCAATAAAACATTCAAATTTACAATACTAATGTCGACTAAATATATTTAGCCCCATGAGCCTTTTAAAAAACAACAACATTTGATTATCTCAATTAAGAAGGGAGATATCGCTATGAGTAAATCCTAGTGAGGCACCTATAATATGTAAATAATAAAAATTATCCTAAGAATCATATGTAACAAAAATCAATGGTACATGAAAAAATGTTGAAGGCACCCAAGAACTTAAAATATCTATTATATTATATTATAAATTATGAGACTATAATGTAATCAATTTTTCATCTGGTAACTGAATAAATAAAATTTTTATAGTATTTATATTTATTATAATATTTTTCATAATCATTCAGAAAATAATAATTAATATTCATGGTACACATAGAAAATTTAAATAGAAGATAATTTCTGGCATGTACCACTAGACTAATTTGCCATCCCTGATGTATAAGAACCATGACCATGTAATTTAGTAAAAACTAGATTAACAGTCACCGTTAGGACGGGTAACAGGAATTTTGCAATTAACTGTATATTTTACGTGTGCATATAATAATAATAATAATAGAAAAATAATACTTTTTTTTTTATTCAAATAGAATATTTACAAGATGATAATAATATAGTATGAGGAAGGAGGCTGACAGTGACAGAGCCCTCAGTAACATTATGGTCAGGAACAAAGCAAATCCCTGCACCAATGTCTATTTAACCGCTGGGTGGGATTATTTGGTTGGTTGGCTCCGCCTTGGTTGGCTATAAGTGGGTTGGTGTGGGTGGCTAGTCTAGAGTGGAATTTTTCGTAGTTGTTCAATGCAATTGTGGTAATAGCTTCAATTTTGAGGTCATTGTGGAGCGAGCTTTAAGGGTGCAGAAGTTATTTTCGGAGAGTAATTGATTGGAATGCTTGAATTGTTTTTGTTTGGGCAGGTTTGACACAGTTTGACTCATATCTGTATTTAATAAGCCAAAATAGGCCTTATAATTGACTTATAAAAAATTGTTTAATTGTTGAGGGAAAGATTTGATTTAAGTATAGGACGGAGTAAGTGTATTCTACTGTTTTTTCCTTGTTGCTTTTAAGTGTGGGCCCCAGGTGAGGCGTTTGTCTAAGATCAGACCTAGATATTAAATTTAGGTTTCAATTGGAATTGCCGTTCCCTCAAATTGAAGAACAGGAGACATTTCTTTTCTTAATGTGAAAGGAACATGGAAGAAGTTTTCAACATTAATTTTGATTTTCCAATTAGATGCCCATTTTTCGATTTTTGTAAGATGCAATTGGAGATTGGAGGTTGCTAGTGTTATTACCAGGGCTTGTGAGTTCATGCATTTGCATATCAATCTTGCTAAGTCGTATTTAATGCTAGGTGACATAGAATTCCATTTCAAGGTACTGTGGTTAAGTATGTGAAATTTTATGTTGCATATTTAGAGGTTTTAACTATTTGGCATATTTATGCATTTTTCTATTTTATTGTGCATATTTTTACCGAGATTTGATCAAAATGCAATAATTTATATTTTTACACAGTATAAAATTTATGGGAGTTTTCGCAACATCAAATTATTAAAAATAAATCGTATAGAGCAGATAAAGTGAATACAAACGTACGTATACGAACATAGCTAACGTAGCCCGCATTATGATCTGAATGGACATTTTTTTGTTATTCCAAAATTTACTTATAGTATTTTTATTTTTTAACATATTTTAAGATTTTTAGTGCATATAAATGCATATTTCTGAACTTTTAAAGGCATATTTCAATGCATATTTTCCCAGCTTTTAGTGCATAAGTGCATACTTATTTAGGCATTTTTTAGACTTTTAGAGCATGAACTCACGAGCCCTGGTTATTACTATGGTCGCTTAATATGGCTGTGTCATCTGCATATGTTGCGATTAGAATATTATCAGCATTTGGTAAATAAAATAATACTTAATACCCAACATTGATCGCTGATTAAACAAAATCTCAATGATCAAAGACATAGTAATTGATCGTAGTTTAACATTTATTTTTCTGATGATGACAAATAACAGAGAGTGACGGATAATCGAGTTTCTACTGCACATCAAATTTTAAAACAAAAAAAATACTTATTAGATATTCCCTAAATAGATTGATTAAGTTAATCAACGAACTCAAGGTATAATTTTAATTGAAAGAGGTCTCATATCTAGACTTTAATTCATTATAAAATTACCTGTTTTTCTATTTGGTTTTCGACCAGGAGATGTTTTAAACGATGGAGGTGCCGCCTTCTTTCTATTTTTAGTCATGGAATTGGATCTACCTCTAGATCGACTACGTGAGCTAAACGTTGTTGCACTTGAACTACTGCTAGACCTTAAGTTTCAAAATGTTGGTTAAAGTAATTTAAAATATTTAATAAAATACAAATTAATACCTTGATGACGAAAATGAAGAATGAGACGAATACGATTTCTTTCTTCCTCTAAGTTTGGACCGACCTCCTGGGGATTTTGATCTCATCCATGGATCAGACCAATCATCTCCTCTACGCGGCCTACTTGATGATCTGTCTCTTCGAGTTCGATGTCCTGAAGGTTGGGGACTATAATAAAATATTAAATTTGTAATTAAAAAAATCAAATATTAGAATTTCATTATTATACCTGTATGATTTCTCAGAACGCTGCACTATTACTTCTCTATTAGGTGGATATTTAGGAGGTAAGCCTCTATGATGAGGTTTCAACCCAGGATGGTAATATGGGTCTGGTGGTGGATATGGATAATATGGATTCCTTCGAGGAGCAGGATGAAAGTCCATTGGATGACCAGGAGGAAAATGGGGAAGTGGGCGACCATGATGAGGAGGCCAAAATTCTGGTCTGTGATGGTAAAAGTCTACTGGTGGTGGTATAAATTCATCCACATAAGAATCTGGAAGTGGAGCCCGATGATGTCGAGCTTCTAAATCAGTTTTACTGTCAAAATAAAAATAGACAAACCACATAAAAATATTGTTACTTAAATTTGTATATGTATTTTATACTAACAATCTTTCTATAGGAGGGCTTATTGCAGGTGAAGCAGTTGGACTAGTTGGACGCTGCGAATAGTAATCATTTTCTTTTTCAACTTCTTCTTGATTTGATGTTAAATTCATTTTTTTTTCTTCAAAGTCTATATCTGTTTCTTTTTTTTTATTAGATTTTTTAAGTATCTAAAATAACACAAAAAAAAATTATTCATACTTAGGTACGTTTAAATATGAGTCCAGCATATTAAAAGGCTTTAATTTAAAACGTTATTTGGTAAAATTTATTATTTTCAAGGATTATTAATAACCCAACATGAAAATGTATCGTTTATTTGTAAACATTGTCAGATGATAAGATATGTATTTGGCATTAACACTTGACATTTAATTTTTAAACTACGTTTTTTAGATTTTAAGACATGGAAGGTTTCAATAATTTGTACTTCATTCATTATTCAGTTATATCATTGTTAATTACAATGCAAAATTTAATATTTATTAAGATACCTTTATATTATTTTAAGATACCTTAAGATTAATTTTTAAAAATAGACTGAAATCCTATGCTAAGCTAACACAATTTAACTTATTGACAGAAAAAAAAGAGATGAAATGCAGGTTCCACTAAAAACAGTTTTCATAATGTTTAATAGTAATTAGTATGCAACACTGTAGAATAAAAGAAATAAAAATCACAGAAAATAATCAAGTTCTCACTTGTAGTATTTTGTACTTAAGCCCAGAGAATAACTTAAATTTGGTTAAAATCATCTGTTTATTAATTTTTAATAATTGAATAAAATATGAAATGGCAAAATAACTTAGTGGTTTGAAATTTCTGAAACATTAGAAAACGATATGGATGTTCCTGTTTTATTGAGCTCAGTCAATTTATTTGTCTCTGCAGAACCTATGCCATTTCCTATCTTGTTTGTCCTATCACTTATTTAAAAATTTTAAAATAATAATTTGTGCATCATTATGAAACTTGCAAATGAGAAACCCATTATTTCTGATTTTATTTTCTATTATTATTACTATTATATTTTTATTATTATTATTGCTTATTTGATGTTACTACAGTTATAACTTATAACTAGGGCTCGGATTTTAAAGCAAATTTTTATATATTTAAGATAGAAATCTAATTTTTATACAAAAATTTGTTTCACGTTGATCTGATTTCAAATAAACTAATTTATTTTTGCTTTTTTTAGTGTAAATGCTTCTTTTGCTTTATTATTGCTTTTTTCAGTTATTTTAGCAGTGGAATTTTAAAATTGATGAAATGAAAGCAAATGGAGACATTGCAACTGCAATTTCGGGTAAACTAAATCGTGTTCTTATGAAAAACAAAGGCTGGAAACAATTACTGGACATTAATAATATACTGTCTGATGTTTCATCAATCAAATTTAATTATCATGGGTTTGATTTAAACGAAACCTCTTGCATGAAGTATGCACCGATCACTTCGGTGGATATAGAGCGTTCGTTTTCTATGTATAAAAATATCCTATCAGACAATAGAGTCAGTTTCACTTCTGAAAATCTTGCCAAATACATGGTAGTAAATTTTTTATTTTTTTTTATTCAGTTTTATAAAATTATAACTAATTTATGTTAATTTTTAGTCATGCTTTTTTTTTTGCTTTTTTAAAAAATAAATATGCTTCATTTTTGCTTTTTTTAAAAAATGTTGTGCTTTTTGTGTTATTTATTATGCTTTAAAATCCGAGCCCTCCATATAACTATTATTTTTTATTTTATTTTCATTTTTATTTTTGTATTTCATTTCATTTGATTGCATTTTAATTTGTCTGTAATTAGTTGTGACATCATTTAGAATAAGATTCAACCCATTTATACATTAACAAATAAATGAATATTATTGGTTTTCATAAAAACCTTTAACTCACAAAAAATAAAACTAAATACATATATTTCAGTAATAATGATTCAAGGTAAGATTAACAATCAAAAACAACCAACTATATACTTCATTTGTTAAAGCTGTACTGAGTCAAATAATTATTTTAAAAAATTAAGTGTTTTAGTATATTCTGTTTATTTACCTCTTTAGCTTGACGTAATCCTCTTTCCCAAGCAGATTCCACGGGAGGTACATCTTTTTTAATTGGGGCAACTGGAACTCCAGGTATCTAATTGATGAATCATATATGTCAATTAATTTTAAAATCAGTAGCTAATACTAATAAAAATATTCACCAAAGTTCTTTCATGTCCTCGAAAAGAATCAGGAGGATAAAATGGTAGATTACCAGGTGGAGGTACTGGGCGTACCATTTCAAACATTGAATAATTGCCTTTGTCCGTGACGCCCGGATGCAAAAATCTAGATAGACCATTCTTGATAGATTCATTTAGGTCTATTTACATTTTTACCAGCATATTACTCACCGACAGCTAGCACCCCAAGTACATTGTCCTCTTGAATAAAATCGACATATTGGCCTAGGTTCTGTTTCTTCTGGACGATGTTCACCTTCATCAGAAACTTCACCCTCTTCAAGTTCCTCTGGTTCCTTTACTTCTTCAACCTCAGCGACTTCTTTAACTGGTTTTGGCTCATCACATTCTCCATCCTCACCATCTTCGGCTTCAAAGTCTAATGGTTCTTCAGGATCATTAACAACATTAGGTTCGGTCTTAGCATCTAAGCTGTTATGACCATTAACTGGAAGAACAGTATCTTCTGATGGAGAATCATCAGTATCATGGTCACTTTTCCACTCCTTAGCACTTTTCTAGAAAAATAAAGTTTATATAAATATTTATTTTAAATAATAATATAATGTATATACTTGGGAAGCATTATCATCATTTATATTGTCCATTGAGTCCTCATCAGATACATCTGATAAATAATTATCTCGGGATTCTTTTTCCTCTTTATCAGATTCATTGCTTCTTGATGATGCTTTAGATGATGCCCTCGAATGACTATTTCTATCTGGAGATCCTGCTATTGATGATTCACGGCTTGATGAACTTGACCCTGAACTTTGACTTTGCAAATCATCGCTTTGATGTTCAGGACTGCGCGATTCATCAGCAATACTTTTAGATTTTGATGACAAACTATCAGGTGACTGGGGATCTTCATGTTCTTCTGTATTTGATTGCACACCATTGTCTATACTTTGAGATCCAGATGTATTATTGTCAGGACTTTGGGGGGCAGAATTATGGCTGGATGCCGAAGGCGAACCGCTAACAGATTGATCTCTGTTAACATTGTCAGGCGATGCAGATCGACTTGAAGCATTTGATTGAGAATCATCAGAATTTGAAGAATTATCTGATTCCATTTAAGCACGTTATACGCACAACACCTAAGCATTGATAATACAAATTATTCAAGTTGAAACATATGTAGGAAATAAGAATATGATATAAGTTCAGGATAAGAAGTATAAATGGGTGAAATTTGTCTAAAAATAATTTCCTGAACTTTAAATGAAACCATGGCATATTACATTGAAAAAATTTTAATTAAATAAATGATAAAAACTAATAAAATTTAAATTCAGTATAACGACCATTAATTCTTTTAAGCCCGCCCAAAGATCGCTGTTTTCTGGTAGATCTTACCTTCCATCGCAGCGAGCATATCGAGGTGCCGAAATATTTAACGGGAACACACTTTTTGTCGTAAAATACATGACTTTAGTACTTAGAACAAAGTTTACGGAAGACAAAGCGACACGCGATTGATGACTGTTTTTCACGACACAAACTGATTTAAAAAAAAAAAAACTAAATTGGATATCGGTATATCGAAATGTACTCGCGGATTGAATTTAAAAACAATTAAGTTCAAAAAAAAATGTTTTCGCTGAAAACTAATGAAAGAGAAAGAAGATAAAATGCATAAGTATATATGTATTATAATATAGAATATATATATATATATAAATATCAGATATTCATAGACACACACACACACAAATATATAAATATACAATCTTACAGAGCAAAGTATATATAATGCATATGTGTGTACACTATGAATACGTAATATTATATAGTAGTAAGACAATATATATTGTGACACAATATTATATTTTAATGAGTTGTATTATTATAATTGTTTTGATTATTACGAGTCGATGTTGGCGTGCCTCTTGGCATACACCAGCGTCAGCACGGTTCGGTTACGAACGCCGCTTACCTTGGCTAGCTGCTGATCGGGAGTCGGTGGCCTGCCACGAGAGGAGAGGACAACGCTCGTTGCTGACGGCAATGATGGTCCGGTTAAAACATAGATCCGGGGTCTCGGGGGATCGGACACACGACGAAGACGATGGCGGTGACCCCTGGGTGCGCCGCGAGCACGGTCGGTTGCTGGTGACGGCTTTGGAACGCGACACGTCGAGCGGGTCGTGAGTGACGACGAGAAAAAAAAAGCCAAAAGAAAACAAACAAACACTGGACGTCGGACGACTTAGCGCGACGCCGAGAACACGCAAATAATATCACGATTCACGGCGAGCACAACAATCAAAATGGCCGCGCGTGCGGGCGGACAGCGGTTGCGCCGGGGGTCGCGGGGTGGTCGTCGTCCGCGGTGTCTACGGTTCAGACTTCAGTCGTCCTGCGGAATGCAGTGCGTGCGCCGCTGATTGGTAATATATTACCGTACACGCGGCTTGTGCACTGTTTTGAATTTCGTATGACGACCTGAGGCGGCCGAGCGTTGTCGTCGAATTATCATCACCACGACTGCGTCTAAATGTTGCAGACAAGTTTACTTGTAAGTTGTAAGTTTTCACTCAACATTTTAATTACTGCTTCAAAAACTGGTCTTCTTAACCATTTCCTCGTACGTCGGGTCGCACTCCTGCTGCTGTTACCGGTCTTCGTGCTGCACACGCGGTCGCCGATATATTAGTCCGTGAGTATCGTAATACAACAAATACGCAAAAATTACACGACTGTCAAACATGATCGTTTGCGTCGACCGATAAAAAATGTATTAATTATTGTGTGTAAGTTCGCACTTTCGGAATGTTGCCTGTGTAATTATTATCATAATTCATTGTTATATTCGTGGACCGTGAATCGCAACCACTGAAATTAGATTTTACCTCCAACCGCGGTATAGACCACGATCTTTGGAGATTATAGAAAACCATAGAAATTAGAGACTGATAGCTGGTACACACACGATTATAATCGTGGCCCGTGGGTACCAAGCTGGATTCACCCTGGAGTGTAGTGTGTACTGTGTACACTGTACAGTCATAGATAAAAATGTTGAACATAACGTGTCTTATATAGTGCGCAGTATTATTCATTTTCAGTTTATAAGTATTATAAATTTGTGGTTATTCATTCATACTGTATAAACTTTAAATTATTAGTTTTCAAATGATAATGCAGTTTAGAAAGTTCTATAATACTAAAATATTTTCAAATTTCTAACAACTGGAGATTGGATCCAACATTATATATATGTACATCGTTTTTTAGTGTGTAGAATTAAAACCCGAAATCATCAATTATTATAAATTTTTAATTTTTCGTTCGCTGACGATTTACCGCTGTACATCCATTTAGACTTCAGAACAAAAAAATGTAATTATTTCTATTTTGTATTATTAAACACTTTTTTTGAACAGGTAGACTACATTAACAATGACTATTAACTACTAAATTTAATAATATCACGTCTTGGTCATAAAAATTAGTTGAACAATACAGAGCTGAACTATTATATTTTATTGCTTGATATTTTGATAAGTTATTTTCATTATTCATAAAATTAATTTAATATCTCAATCAATACAATAAAGGCAAGAGTAAACTATAGATAACGGTACTTCGATAGGTATACTGAAACCTATTAGATAAAAGGTAGGATATGTATTTTTATACTTATACAATTTTAATCCTAGCATCAGAAACTTATAATTTGATAATATTGACACCAAATTCCAATAAGCAGGCAATGCTTAAATAAATAATTTTGAAAACTGAACTATAGAACCTACATTATGATGATTACAGTTATTACACTATTATTATTATCTCATAGTAAATAGGTACGATTGTACGAATCAATATTGAGATTGGGGATGGGGATGCAATTCACCTTGTAGTACGAAATGGGACGACATTTAATATTTATTCACCTAGTTTATAGTTACTTATTAACAACTTTTTTCCGGTTTCAATTCACAGAGTCCGTGTCCAAAATTGAAAACTTATTACAACACTTGTGAATATTTTAAATTTTACATTTAATACCTACATTATTTACTTTGAAATTTTAATTTATTAAGAAGTACCTATAGAATTTAAAAATAATTTGGAAGAATTATGTTTTTAAGGCGCATTCTCATGGGTCAAGTTTTATTTGACCTATTATAGTTGATCAACAAAAATTGAATAAAATCTGTAGTGAAAACCTTTGTTTCAATAAACTTGAACAACTAATTAGTTGATCAAAAAAAGTTTGACCCAGTCAAACTTTATCGTTCAAGTAATGAGTTGTTTAAGTTTACAATCACTGTATCTGTTTTTTCATGCGATCCTGAACTCTGAGTCTCTGAACAACAGTTAAATTTTTCTTCAGACATTCTCAAATGATTTCCATACCCTTCTTTATCCTATAATGCTGGTTCTTTAAGTAAAGTGTTTGATGCTCCCAATTGATTTTTTCTTAATATACATTGTCTCACCCAAAAACGATGTTTTTTACAATTTTTACACATATTAATTAAAATGGTTTTTAATTCTACTTTATCTAAAATACTGATTGTATTTACAATTTCACATACAACTGCTCTCGACGCCATTTTCAACTGTATTGATATATGTATCATGTGATGAAATTAGCTCGACAGTGGCGTCGACTATGTGTTGAAAATAAAATTGAAACACGTTCTGATGCAATCAATGTATGAACAAAAACTGATTCAACTTATATTAAATTTTTGTTGATCAACTATAATCGGTCTACTAAACTTGACTCATGAGAACGCGCCTTAAGTTCCAAAAAACTCTAATTTATTACGTTTTACAGTTTTACACACACTGTAACTATTAGAAGGTAAATAATAATGGCGGTACTGCCGGTACTGGAAACTACCTTATCAATAGTGATTTAGTGGTTAGTGGTTACTGCTTTACTGGTTATTGGTTAATAGTTATTGTTTCTGCCATTTATTTCTGCGCTTTATCGTCATCGTAGAGCGTGTCTTCCGTGCATTTTAAAATTTTGTGTAGAGGATTTTTTGTTGTCTAGTCATATTCTTCAATTTTTAAATCACGACCGTGGCCGTCACAGTGTGGCACACTAATAATACTTAATTTGGTGTGCGTATTTGTGGAATCGATCAACCGTCATTTGGTGTTGAATATTGTATCAAATATTTGTTCATAAATTGCTTACTGGTGATGTGTTGATTTGAATGCGATTTAAAGAAAACCTAACCAGGTATTTATTTCTTGTCAATATTGACGTCTTTAAACTTAAAAACCTTATAGTTTTAACCCGCCATGAGTCGCATCACGGTTTAAAAGACTGTGAGTTTATTTTTTTACTAATAAGTCTTTATGAGTAATTTACTTTATTTCGTGCAATTTTATACCTTAAATGTACATGTTAACCTATTTTTTAAAACTAGTTAGAACATTTAATTATTTTTTTCGAATTTATAGCTATTTTTAAAGTCGAACTGGTCAAAATACAGTGTGCGACTAAATTCAGTATCAATTTTGTTACATATTATTTTTGTCGGCGTCCAATTTTAAACAGAAAAACGAACGAAAACAATATATCCAGTCACTCACCTCTTATCTCTTCAAAGGTTATAATATTTTCACAAGACGAGGAAAATTTGAAAAACAAGATAAGGTACCAGGAAGATGTGGTTATTGTGATTAGCGGTAAAATAGAAAAACTAAAATTGTATGTGGAATGTGTGAAACAATGTGTTGCAAAGGTCATAGTGGACAAACTTCAAACAGTATGTGTTCATTGTCAAAATCCAAATGAGGATCAACCAGAATAATATAGAAACTTTATTGTATTCAAACATATTCTTTCAATCAAATAATTATTACTTTTATTGTAAAATGTTAAAAATATGAAATATAAATGAACGGTCAAAAAGACCTTATGCGACCACATTTGTTATACATATAATGATGCGACTCATGGCGGGTTAAGTAATACACATGTGATGTAACCAGTTTTTAAATTCTTGTCTGTTACCCTTTGACCATTCATGGACTGTAGGCATTTCAAAAATGTAAGATCAAACATAAAAAAAATATACAATTTTTTGGTCCTCAACTCTATGTTTAATGTTAAAATAAGGTGCAAGATTAAATGTAAGTTTTTGTAGTAGGACCTTATTGGTGAAACAAATTTAAAAATTCTTGAAAGTCAAAAAGTGGTAGGAGAATTAATTGACGAGTACCTATGATTTTTACTAGGCTTAAGATGTACCGAAAAGCCTTATTTATTATTTTTATTATAATATTGGTTAACAAATTTTTTATTTGAAGTTTTTTAGTTTATTTAAACTCTTTTAAATGGAAACCTGTCTAGAATATAAAATATGTTTTTTGATCTTGCATGTTCCATTAGTTTATTGTAAATCAAATTTTGTTTAAAACTTATTGATTATAGAAACAAACCATATTGAAATTTAATTTAAAACATTCTATAAATGTATTTTAAATATAGTCGAATCTGCTTATTATGTGCCATATATAACAATATTCTTTGTAAAACAATTCTCAACTAAGTAGTTTATTGATTTTATATCTCATATGGAGTAATTTTAGTTTTGTATAACAATATTGGTTACAACAATAATCTGGATATAAAGATGTTATTTTTAATTAAATTTGGTTTTAAATTCACGGGTAACAATATCCACAAAAAAAAACTTGATTCTTTGCTTATTAGTTATTATTAACCGATTGGCATGTTGGAATTCTTGCTGTAAATAATTATTAAATAAATTCTATGCTACAATTTGTAAAATTTAATATTACGAAAAATTCAGAATGAATAGTAATCAATATTTAGGGAAGAGAAAAAACCACACGGAACAGGATTGAATTTTTGTGAATTACTTTTTTACATTTTCTTCCATTTTCTTTTTTCCAACATATACATTCCTACTTCACACTAGAACCCCTCATTAAAATAATCTACTCAACTAGTATATGTTTTCAAATATAATAATATGGTTTAAAATATAATTATAAATAATACCAAAAATTAAAAAAAAAATATCTGGATAAAATAATCTAATTCCCTTGGTCCGTTAAAAACTTATATAAATTAATTTGACTGTACTTCAAAATTGAATTAATAATAATAATACTACTGAATTTTAGTGAATAAATTGTCTTATTATTTTTAGATACCATGAATTACACCGAAGATGCATATCGACAAATGGTGTCCTCTTTTAGGACTAATGATTTACAAAACTTATTAGGCGCTTTTGGTCGTAATAAAACTGGTCGAAAAGCAGAGTTAAAAGACCGTGTACTTGATTTATTACAGAGTAGACAACTTAATTCACAAGGATTTTTAACAAAACTTACTGAGATTTATCATTCTATACAGAATGATATGTCAAATACTAATTTGATTCATAATTCAATACAACGAGCTAATATGATGAATATGAATGTGCAGGATAATCAACAAAGATTTTATTCACCCCCTCCACAATATAACCAACAATCATTACAATTGGCACGAGCTGGTTTACCCCAGATTATGCCTCAAATTCAAAGAGGTATGTATGGAAACCCCAGTTACCCTTATAGTTTTCAGTCAAATGGTCCTCGTAGAATAGTAAGTCAAGCGCCAGCAAATCAAACGATACATTTGACAGCATCAAACCCAATGGGATTTGATATGATGGGATTAAATCCTGGAAACAATAATGCTGTTCCCATTCCACCTGCTCCAGCCCTGACCAATGTCAAGTTTAAAAAATTACCATTTTTTGAATTTATTGGGGAAATAATTAAGCCAATTACTTTAGTAGGCCAAGACAGATGTTCATTGCAGAACATAGTAAGAGGTAACATTTTTTAATTACTTACTAAAAGTATTCTTAAGTTTTGAGTTATTTCTATGTTCGTTTTATTCGCAGGTATGAAAGAAGCAGCATTCAAATTTTTTTTGACTCCTGAACACGCAACTCTAATTGGAATGAATCGTGACCTTTCAAATCCACAAAAAGCAGAATATATTTATATAGTGCAAGTTCGAATTTGTTTGCATGAACCCGGGGCTACTGAATTAACTGATTTTTTGCCTCTTGGACTTCACGTTCGAGTTGGCAATAAAGCTTGTCAGTTGCCACCATCTGCTCCTAATGTTCGACCAGGAGCTGAAGCTAGACGAACTGCAAGACCTATCAGTATTTCTCATGGCCTCAAACTTAATCCATCTATTCCGAATATAATTACTGTGAATTGGAATCCAGACGGAAAAAATTATGTCTTAGGAGTGAGCCTGGTAAAAAAATTAAGTTCAGAAACCTTATTGCAGAGACTTAAAGATAAAGGGACTAGAAGTTCAAAGGAAACAAAAGATTATATTATCAAAAAGTTGGCAGATGTTGATCCTGATTTAGCCACTACATCTTACCGTTTTTCTCTGCTATGTCCTTTGGGCAAAATGAGAATGAAGATACCTGCAAAATCGATAAATTGTGATCATTTACAATGCTTTGACGCAAGTATATATATTTTAATGAATGAGAAAAAACCAACATGGTTGTGCCCAACTTGTAATAAATCTTGTGCGTATGATGACATTCAAATTGAAAATTATTTTTTGGAAGTAGTTACTAGTCCTAATCTTTCTGAAAATAGTAGAGAAATTGAAATATTAGCAGACGGTACATGGAGAATGTTTGAAGAATCAAAAGATACAGAAATCTCTCCCGCAGTTAAAGAAACCCCTATAGACTCAGTTACTTTAGATGATAGTGATGAAGAAACTGTAGAATTAAATAAAGAACTTAAACCAGAAAGCTCTAAAGAGCCTGAAAACTTGAAATCATCTTTTATAGACCTAACATTAGATGATGAAGAACTACCAACAGAAAAAGAAAAACAGGAAAACGAGGCTCAGGCTGCTGATGCTGCACAGCCAGTTGCTGTAGTAGATTTAAAACCACAAGCTCAAGTACAGCCACAACAGGCTGTTACCAGTTCAGAGCAAGGAGTTGTTATCGAAATTGACAGCCCTACACCTCCTACAAGTCCTACACCTACATCAGTTTCCTAATTCATGTACGTTTTATAATTGTAATTTATTTTTTACATTCCTTTTGTTTTAATTTTCTAGTTGAAATAACTTGATATTATGTATGTTAATACTTTAATATTGTAGTCTAAAATAATGTTTTATTCAATAGTTTTATTATTTTCATTAAATTATAAGTTAGTAATATTTTTTTTTTACAATTAATAATGATAAAATAACTTGAGTATCTCAATTTTACAAAATAACTTTTTTCTCAAATCATTTTTACTATAAAAGTCAAACTAATTTATATTGTATTATGTTTATTAAATTATGATGTATATTTTAGACTTTTTGACCTGTTTCAGTTCTGGTTTTCCCACAATATATAAATGTGAAATTAAAAAGTTTAATTTGTACTGAATGATAATTTTTACCTATATAGTTCTACACCTACATCAGTTTCCTAATTCATGTACGTTTTATAATTGTAATTTATTTTTTACTTTCCTTTTGTTTTAATTTTCTAGTTGAAATAACTTGATATTATTTATGTTAATACTTTAATATTGTAGTCTAAAATAATGTTTTATTCAATAGTTTCATTATTTTCATTAAATTATAAGTTAATAATATTTTTTTTTTACAATTAATAATGATAAAATAACCTGAGTGTCTTAATTTTACAAAATAACTTTTTTCTCAAATCATTTATACTATAAAAGTCAAACTAATTTATATTGTATTATGTTTATTAAATTATGATGTATATTTTAGACTTTTTGACCTGTTTCAGTTCTGGTTTTCCCACGATATATAAATGTGAAATTAAAAAGTTTAATTTGTACTGAATGATAATTTTTACCTATATAGTTCTACATATCTTCATTCTTCTGTGAATATACAACATTTGACTAATCCTATGTACACAGATGTCAAATTTCTGTCAAAAAATAAAACAAATAGTGAAAAAATGAAATAGCTTAATAATTTCATTAACTATGGTATTTTATATATACTAAATTGGTACTTTCGGACAGTATAATTGGACGACTAAGAGTGAATTTATACAACTGTGTCATGTACTGTGATATATGGTAACTCCACCTTACGTCATAAGTTCTATATTCTGCGACAGATTTCTGATCCATAATACTCTACATTAATGATTACTTAATTGTATTATTATTTTAATAATTATTTAATGTACAATATGCATTTATTAACCATTTATTTGTTAGGTATCACCTAATTTGTGTCTATTGTCAGTTATCTTATTTCTAAAGCGGCCCATGTCCCGTACACGATACTGTTAGTGTCAATGATGAATTAAGTTCTCTTAAATCTTATTTCGTACTTTGTGGTGAAAATTGTTCAATAAACATCATACTGGATGAAATTCATCAGTCAGATTGTCAATCGACTATCATAGATTTGTAAAGTAACAGTAATTAGTAATAGATATGAAGGTATATGGCCCTCTTAACAGCCGGTTTTATTACTCTATCAACGTCACTAATTAAGATATACAGTACAGCAGACTTCTATATATTAGATTTTTTTTTATTTAATTCAATCCGCGGCAACTGAGGCCATTGGACGATACAGTGCATAACTTAATATTAATTATACCAATAGGCATTATACTCAATGCTAACTATGCAAAAAAAAAAGGGAATCAAATTTTTACAATTTACATTTATTTTTTATATATAACTAGCTGAATAACCCGGCTTCGCCCGTGTACAGTTTTTTTGTGTTACCTACTATAACTTTTATTTTATCAGTTTTTATATTTATTACAGGCTCCTTTTAGATAAGTTTATCCTAGGTTGCCCATGTATTGTAACAATCAGAAGTCAGCAAAAAATTACTTTATTTTAATATTTTTAGACAAATTGTAATTATTATTACTATTATTAGTATTATTCTTATTACTATTTTTACTTATTATTATTGTAACATTATTTTAAAATTATTTTATTATTAAAAATAAACTGCCAATTTTCTTTATTGACTTGGAACCTGCGGAAATAAACAAAGAAATTTTCAATATCACCTCTTTATTAAATACAAAAATAAAAATTGAAGAGCCATACAAAAGACGTATCATTATACAATGTACAAACTGCCAGGCTTACGGTCACTCCAAATCATACTGTGCCCACCATCCAAGATGCGTCAAATGTGCTGCCAATCATTCTACTTCCACCTGCACAAAACCCAAAGACGAACCACCAGCCTGCGCCCTCTGTGGAGGTAATCACACAGCCAACTACCGAGGCTGCCAAGTACACAAAAACCTCCAAAATTTCCAATACGGTAAAAATACTCCAAATAAAAAATATAATTTAAGAAATGATGTTAAATATAATTCTATTGTAAAAAAGGGGGAGGACTCCGGTGTCAAAACCAACCTTAACCCTCCCAACATAAATGACACCTCATCTTTTCCAAAGCTGTCCTCACAGTCTCACCATCCTAACACACCTAAACATACTCTCCCAAATGATACGGAAAATCAATCCGAATCTAACTTAGCTACACAACTTTCATCTTTCATTTCTGAATTTAAATTAATAATAAATCCGCTCATATCGCTACTTACAACTGTAATAAATAAACTTATAATCAATGTCAACTAAAAAACCAAATTTAAACATACTGAAATCATTGCTATGGAATGCAAATGGCTTAAAACAACATGAAACTGAATTACTGCATTTACTATTGGAAAAACAAATAGACATAGCACTCATAACAGAAACCCACTGCAAACCAAATACCAAACTCTTCTTCCCAGGTTTTAAAATTTACAGAACCGATCACCCTGATAAAACAGCCCACGCTGGGACTGCTATTATAATATCTTCTAAAATTCAACATCAACTACTTCCAAGCATTCAGCTTCCCACCATCCAATCGACAACTATTCAGATAACATTAAACCACGTTCCTACCAAAATCTCTTCAGTTTACCTTCCTCCTCACCCGGCGATATCCTCAAGACAACTAAATCAATTTTTAAAATCCCTTGGTCAACAATTCTTAGCGGGTGGCGATTTTAACGCTAAACACTCGCAATGGGGTTGCATTTCAGAAAACCAAAGAGGCAAAATGCTCCAAAAAATAACCAAAAATACACCTTACATATTCATAAGCCCAAAGGGCCCTACTTACTGGCCCCAACACCATAACAGACACCCTGATATACTCGACTTCTTTTTATCGTCACTACCTAGATACATAAAACATTCTATTAACAATCTAAATGACCTAAGCTCGGATCACACTCCAATCCTTTTAACTACGATTGCATCAATTGAACCAACTCCTCCACATCCATCATTATCTCAAGGTCCGATCAAATGGGACGAATTTTCCGAAATTATGCAAAACACAACCTACCTTAATATATCCCTTAAAAATAAGGATGATATAGAAAGCGCTGCTCAAAATCTTGTAACGTCAATTCAATCTGCTATATTTAAATCCTCACACCCAAAAACACAATCAAGTAAACAAAATACAAGCAATCAACCTCTTCCTACAAATATTACAAATCTGATTTCTGAAAAACGGCGGGTGCGCTCTAGATGGCAAAAATATCACTACCCATCTGATAAAAAACTGTTTAACCACTTAGCGAACACTATAAAAAAATTAATATTAAAACATAAATCCGAATATTTTGAAAATAAATACCAATCACTAAACCAAACAGACGGTTCCCTTTGGAAAACAACTAAAAATTTACTTAGAATAAAGGAACAACTCCCTCCCATAACAGACTCAGACGGCTCCCTGGCCATCTCCGATATCGAAAAAGCCAATCTATTCGGTAAACACTTATCGAAAATTTTCACACCTCACGCCGATATAGTACCGAACTCTGACCACTCGGAAACCATCGAACAATTTATCAACAGCCCTCTTCCTATGTCAATACCTGCTAAACATACCTCGCCTAGCGAAATAGTATTTTTAATTAAAAAATTAAAAGATGGGAAATCACCTGGCCACGACCTAATTACTAATAAAGTTCTGAAAAATCTTCCTCGCAAACCCATTCTACTAATTACTTTTATCTTCAACGCCATGCTAAGACTATCATATTTTCCGCTAATATGGAAGTTGTCAACTGTAATACTTATACCAAAACCAAATAAACCAAAGACTCTAGCCACCTCCTACAGGCCGATAAGCTTGCTTCCAACTCTAGCAAAACTATTCGAAAAAATAATACTCAAAAGAATCAGACCTATTATGCAAACTCATAAAATTATCCCAAACTCCCAATTCGGCTTTAGAGCAAAACATTCCACTGTCCACCAAATTCATAGGTTGACAGACAAAATATCATCATCCTTCGAAATGAAGCAATTCTGTCCTGGTGTTTTCCTGGATGTTGCGCAGGCTTTCGACCGTGTCTGGCACAATGGCCTACTATACAAACTCAAACTTTTTCTACCTGCGCCATATTATCTAATTATTCGCTCATATCTCGAAAACCGCTCATACAAAATCCGATATGGTAGCTCATACTCTCCACACTTTTCCATTAAAGCCGGTGTCCCCCAAGGCAGCGACCTCTCTCCTGACCTATTCAATATTTATACAGCCGACATACCAGTTACAACAAACACCACCTTGGCCACTTACGCAGACGACACCGCAATACTTTGTGCTAATAATGACCCCGACGAAACATCCAACTGTTTACAAACACACCTTGATTCCATTGACAACTGGGCAACTAAGTGGCGAATAAAAATAAATCCTGACAAATCTGTTTATGTACCATTTACTCTAAAAAGAACAGAACCCCCACCTGTTCACTTTCAAGGTACTCAAATACCATCGTCTTCAAATGTCAAATATCTTGGAATTACCATTGATAAAAGATTAACCTGGGGTCCACACCTTAAACAAAAAAGAAAAACACTCAACAGCCGCCTTCACCTACTTCGTCCGATCTTAAAGTCAAAACTACCAGTGCACACCAAACTTATAATGTATAAATCTCTCTTGCGTCCAATATGGGCATATGCAATCCAAATTTGGGGCTGTGCTAAGCCGTCCCAAATTCGCACAATACAAGCATTCCAGTCCATTACCCTCCGTATAATAACGTCTGCTCCTTGGTTTGTTTCCAACTCTTCTCTACACTCTGACCTAAAAATTGAGTCAGTTGATCAACTAGCCACCAAACATTACAGATCCTTCTACTTCAAACTACCTTCCCATACTAACCCATTAATATCACAAATCTCATCTACCCAACCCATAAACCCCACCCACAGACTCAAAAGAAAATATTGCAGAGATTTGTTAATCTAAAATAAACGCACGTTGGGTTCCAGCACTGGTTGGCCTCCCTCTTCAAATTATTCAAGTTAAATATTGTACATAAATTATCTAATTTACTTATTGTGATGTAAACACAGATTGTAAATATCTTTTTTTCTAAATAAAAAAAAAACATTATTTTATACATTATGGTGTTATAAAAATCCTCAATAAATACCAATTAAGTACACCTCAATAAATACCAAAAATAATTGTCCGGCTGCCACCAGCTCACATAAACCTCTATAAGTATTAAATTTTAACATATCAGTAAAGTAGTCAGCAGAACTACGATAATTATTTCCATCACTATCATGTGACATTATTGAATAATCTTCCCAATGATTTATCACATAGGTTACTATCTTTTTACGTACTTCTTGGGCCTTATCTTGAATGTCATATAACATAAAAGATATTGTCCTAAACAGGCAAGCTCCGTCACCAATAATTGGAATGATAGTGTTAGTGTAGGCCGTAGGGCATCATAATAATAATTTGACAACCATATTAATTTGTAAGAATGTAAAAAATTTTATTTTAATACACTTGTTTAAAAATAATGGTACATAAACTGGGGTGCGTATACGATGACGCATTAATATTCGAAAATGTAAAACACCTTGTGTATGCGTAAACGCTAAAGACATATCACAACTTCACAGCAATACTACAATAATAAGTAAAACTAGTGATGGGAATAATCGAATGAAATAATCGAATCATTCGATTATTTGAATAATCGAATCAATTCGATTATTTTAAAAATCATTTGAATAATAAAATAATCGAATAAAATCATTAGAATGATAAAAATTAGTAGTAAAAATAATCGAATGCTTTTCTTATCTCAATTTTACTTTTCCTATCCGTATACTAGAGTAGTAGTAACTAACTACTGCACAATAAGTAATATAATATAATATGGTGTACATAGTAATAGTACCATTGTACCTATATCTCATTAGGTAGCTCTCAGTTACAGGTAGTGATGGGATCACGTTCTTGTAGATAATCATTTAATTATTTATATAACCAGTTCAAGCAATGCAATGTAAAATCGTTCGAATAAAACATTCGAATGATAAAATTAGTAGTAAAACGGGCAGTGACTAGTGAGATAAGAAAAGCATTCGATTATTTATCATTCGAGGGAAAAATTCATTCGAATGATTTATTCGAATGATTCATTCGATTATAAAATTTATCGATTACTAATCATTCAATTATTAAAATCATTCGATTATTCCCATCACTAAGTAAAACACTTGACTAATAAGTGTACGTGTTTATTTACTATATAGTATACATTTGGAAGTACACGTAAACCAGATCGCAAGCCGTGAGTGTCGTCATACAAATGAAATATAAACGCTACGCGTGTGTGGTCAGTGGTGCGAGCGTACGACACAGGGGGTGTTTTGGGTGTTTAAACACCCCCCCGAAATATTTGGTTTTTTGTATGGTTATTTATTTATTCAATTTTAAATTAATTTTTATATTATACTTTAATAGACAGATATAATATTACGTTGTGTTTGTGAAAAACCGACTAAAGCAAAATAAAATTTAATACATACTAACAAATTTATAAATAAAATGATACCTACTGTGTATTGACGTGGGTATAAAAGAATTCTAAAATGCATAAGGACATGGGAAATACAGATGGGACAATTACTGCGAATTGGAGTGTTAAAATTAATGAATAATGACGTTTCTGTTATATTTTGTTATCGACATTATGGTTCATGTTTTTGTTTTGAGAATAATGAGGTGCGTATTAGTTTTTATTTTTTTGTTTATTAATATTTTAACTTGTTTTCTAATGTTGATTGTTGCGCTATTTAGGCACTAGCAGAAATATAAATTGAATGTTAATAAGTACATTTACTAAAAATTTCATATCCATAGCTTCAGCGGTTGCGGCTAGGGCCTAGGCGATGATGAATCACCCAGGACAAGTCTCTTTATATAGTAGATTATTATTCTATGTTAGATAAGAATTCATGTCTACGTTTTATGATAATCGATATAATAATTAAATAATAAAATACAGAAAAATTAGAAAATCTTATATTTTTAAAAAGCAATTTGAAAATGTAGCACAGGTCAGATAAAAAAGTTTCGCGGGCCGCTAGTTGACAATCCCTGTTATATACCTATGAATCTATTATATAAAAATGAAGCTCAAAAGCTAACCTCAAAGCTATCGAGCACACTATATCCAACATCGCCGACAACAACATAAATATCTTCAGTGACTCCCTCTCTACTCTCACCAGCATCCGAAACCATCACACACCATCAGACATCGCCAGAAAAATACAAAATGCCCACATCCGAGCACAACAGCTAGGCAAAAACATAACGTACACTTGGATCCCTGGGCACTCCAATATACCGGGTAACGAACAAGCAGATGGGGCCGCCAAATCTGCACACTCGTCACCCGATGCCCTCACCTTACCACATTTCTCATACTACGATATAAAGAGAATGATACACGACGACACTATACACCAATGGCAAAGGGAATGGAGCGGAATGAGTACAAAATTGAATGAAATTAAGACTTCTGTTCAGCCGTTCCCTTTCACACCCAATACAACAAGAAAAAACGAGACGTCCATTAACCGTCTCAGAATTGGTCACACAAATATAACACACTCTCACCTTATGAGAGGGGAAGACCCACCCATATGCGCGTGCTGTGGGGTCCAAATTACTGTAAAGCACATACTTACAGAATGCCGAATCTACGACACCGCAAGGCAAAAACATCAGATCGCCGACCACCTCACAGAGATCCTGAACCCAGAGCCCGACAACATCCTCAAAATCATAAAGTTTTTAGAAGACACACTACTCATAAACAAAATATAATATAACTGTAAATATGTAATAATAATAACCTTTTAAGTAATGTAAATGTTAATGTCCAATGGCCTTGTTGCCGCGGATTATTTGTTTAATAAAAAAAAAAAAAATGAAGCCAAAAATGTATAACAATTCATCAATTGAGAACGACTGAGGGTGCCCGTTAAACAAGGATAATTAGATGTGTTGCTGATAGGAACTGGCATAGCTTGATGGTATTGGTCGGATCGAGGCTTAATGATTCAGCTAGGTGGTCGGATAAATGTAGTTTTCTTCTTCCGAGTTGTAGGTTCTACATTTGGTCAGAATGTGCTTGACAATGAGTAGGACTCCACATCGTTTGCATGTGGGCAGTGGCTCTAGGCCCTAGGGTTCGATTCGGGAGGGAGGGGGGGCATAAACATCACACACATTTTTTAAAAATATTTTATGATATACATATATATGTATTCAAATGCTTCAAAATCAGTGTCACATATTACCCACATTAGTCACTATAAAAAAAAAATATAGTACAAAATAGTACACAAGTCAATATGATAAAAAATTACAAAACAAGACAACTATAAATTACATTTTATAATACAAAATCTAATATTCGGTTTTTAGATTTTGCAAATCGCTCTATGACTTGATCTATATCTAGATGAATGTCCTCGACCATCCATCGCAATGTCGAAAAGAACCTTTTAGCCGTCGCTACACTGACTGGCAAAATTGCTAAAATATGAATCGTGGGAATCATATGTACATTACAAATCACGTCTAAAGATGTTTCTTTAATTCTGCCGTTATTCAAATTCACAAGATTCCACTTTGCTCAAAAATAAAATTAAACAATAAATTTTAATCTTTGTAAAAATTCAAACTGAAAAACATAATTTTTAAGTAAACAAAAAAAACATTTAAAATCTTTTTAATTAAATATTTCACGAATTTTTCCTTAAATTAAGTCGATACCTACGTGGATGCTGAGAATAAATGTATGTTATACCTTATACGGTAACTATTGATGGGTTCAATAAAATTGAAAGACCTATAAAAAAAAAAAAATATCATAATTATAATAATAACATCAACCGTGGTCGTAGATTCGCAAGTCATATAAGAAATACATTTGCAGATTACTTTCATACCATAGAAGCTATTCTTATCGTCTGGAATATTAAAGTGCATCCGACAGTTTTCGAGAAATTTACCTGCAAATACTAGTATATGAATATAGACCATCGGTATAGGGAAAATGGCTACCAATTTATTTAGTTTAACGATGTCTCAACAGATAGCGGTGCTCGTTTCGTCAATCGGTTATTTGAAAAATATAATAAAATTACTTTATCTAGATTCTAGGGCAAGGTTTCCCAACCGGTGTGCCGCGGCACATTGGTGTGCCGTGAGGCCTCTATAGGTGTGCCGTGAAGTTTCACGATTATTAATAAACGTTTACGTTAAAAATTATGTTTAAAATGTTGGTAAAACTAAAAATCTATCACAACTGAAGAACTTGGAAGACGACATGAGGGTATACAAATTATTTTACCATGAGAGTTAACAATTCGTAGATGGATAGGTATTTCTTAATTTTGTCCGGGTCTGAATAGTCTTTGGTTTAAAGGTTTAAACAAATAAAAAATAAATTACAGACAATGTCAAATAATGAGAAATATTGTGTGATAATTTTTGACGAAATGAAAATAAAATCATTTTTAGAGTATTCAAAATATCTCGATATGGTAGAAGGCTTTGAAGATTTAGAGCACAAAGGTAGGACTAAAAAATTAGCTTCCCAGGCTATGGTTTTTATAGTTCGAGGGTTATATAGTAAATGGAAGTTATCTCTACTCTAGATTATTTTTTAACGGGATCTTCAATGAATAGTTCGATCTTAAAAGATTTAATAAAATACGTCATAGAAAAATGTATAGATTTAGGTTTTAATCCGGTGACATTAGTTTGTGACCATGGTACTAATAGTTATTCAGCTTTAAAACAATTAGGATTTACCAAAGACAACCCTGTCATTAATATTAAAGGACAAAATGTATTTTCTATTCTTGATGTACCACATATTTTTAAAAATTTCCAAAACAATTTTTAGTTTAAAGACAAAGAAGTTTCATTTTCAAATATAAAATCGGCATATAATATTGATAAATCTAGTAATACCAGTAGAGCCCTTAAATTAACTGACAGCCACATGAATCCTGGCTCATTTCAAAAGATGAATTGTAAACTCGCTCTTCAATTTTTTTGTAATTCTGTATCAAATGTTTTAAAAACATGTATTACTACAGGCCAAATTAAATCTAAAACTGCTTTTGCTACCTCTGAATTTGTTAAAGAATTAAATAATTTATTCGATTGTCTTAATAGAAAAACATTATTTAGTCCAAATTTTTATTATTGTGCTTTAAACTCAGATAAACCCGAAATATATCATTTTTTAATGCAATCCAAAGAATGGTGTGAAAAATTAGTTGTTAAACCCTGTAAAAATGTATGGTAAATTTGTTCCCTGGTTCGATGCTATGGTGTGGAACTGTGGACCATAAAATTCTATTATAGTATGATATATACGCAACAACAAAATGTAGGATTTAAATATCTTCTTACAAATCGTTTAAATCAAGATTTAATAGAAAATACCTTTTCAATTTTTCGTCAACATGGTGGGTTTAATAGAAATCCGACTGCTCGTACTTTCAGAACATCATTTAAATTTCAAGCTACACATAACATCATGAAAGCAACTGATTTATCAAATTGTGAAACTGATTATGACTTTAATTTATTGGATCTAAGTTGAAAAAATAGTACACATCCTACCACTAATAATTTAATCAATTCAGATTCAGAGTGTTCGGACTCATTTATATCATCTTCCTAAGATTCTAATGTCTAATATTTGTTTGATGAAAATGAACAAAAAATAACTTTAGAATATTGTTCAAATACAGGAGGTCAAGAAAAGGCCGATACATTTAAAAACTCTGTCAAATTGTTAAACTTGGTCATATTATCATGGTAATTTTTATTTACAAAATGAAAGAAATAAAGAATGTTTAAGTGTGAAAAATTATTTCATTTAAATGACGACCCTCTTCGGCGATGCACTGCTCAAGACGGCCCCTGAAGTTGCCCATCACTTTCACCATATCGTCCGGAATTTCGACAATTTCACGTCTAATTGACTCCTTCAACTCCTGAATGTTTCTTTGTTTGTCCACATACACTTTTGACTTTACGTAGCCCCAAAGGAAAAAGTCACAGGGAGTGATATAAGGGGAGAGGGGAGGCCAGGGAACGTCACCATGTCGGGAAGTAACACGCCCGGGGAATATTGTTTGCAAAAAAGCAATAGAAATTGGAAATTGGAAATTCTCGCGGTGGCCGGTGTGAGCCGTGGGCCCGTGGCTACTAAAATTACATTCCAGAGTTACAAGATAACAGTGCCAGCAACCTTGGAAGACCATGCCCTTCCCAATTATACCAATTTCAAAAACATCCGTTTTCCACTGACCACCCTGTACATATTTTGCAGGATATTTGGCTAAAAAGTGTTTTGATCAGTTTAAATGTCCCAAATGTAAATTGTTATACTTAAAAATAATGATTTTATTTTAGAGGATAGAGAATATTTAATTTTTTATAAACAATTTGAAAGTATCGACCCTGAAAAATCTAGTTTACAAAAGCCCTCAGATATTTTTACAAAGTTTGTTACCGCAGCTCAAATATATTTAAAAGATTACATAGAACAAAACCCTCATTACAAAAAATTATACTCCACAATTCAATTAAAAATTAAAAATTAATTATTTTCTTCTTTAAACTTTGATAAAATCTGTGAACAACATTTTGATTTTATTGATCAAAAACTAATTTATTGCAAATTATTAAGACATTTTAATTGGACTTCTAAACATTTTAAAGGCCATTCCAATACATCTACCCAAAATAAATTAAAAATTATAAAAAATGTATAGGTTTTTATATTTTAAACTATCCAATAAAGTAATAATAATAACTATATGTATTTATATTTAAGAGTTAATAGTAAAAATACTTCTTATTTAATTATATACTATATTTAATCTATGGTTCAACCTACTATTTTTACCTACTTTTTTTGATATATTATAGTTCTCCCCATTTATTACTGCCCTAGTGCCCTATGGTATCACCATTCACCACAAGTTCTCTCGCTGTGATAAGGATGAGAGTGATAAGAGAACATTTTATAACCTAAAATAAAAAAATACCAACTGTTCCAAACAATCAAATTTGATAATGGACGTATTATTATTAAGTATTAGCATTGATTATAAATACTATTTATAATCAATATTCAATGGTATTAACTATTAGGCAGTATTAGCCATTAGGCTTTAACTATTAAGTAAATCTTTAAATCTAAAGAATACAGATTTACATAATGATTTTTAAAGTAATTAAAATTTAAAACATTCAAAAAAACATTCTCATTCAAACTGTTTTATAAGTATTAAAAAAAATAAATATTTTTAGGTGTATTATATGATGGCTTGCTTGGAATATATTGATATGTGATATTAATTGATTGTGTCAAATACTTAAATGTTAAGGTAAATTTAAAAATACTTAAATATCTGCATAAAAAGTATGTATATTACTTATCTCTACTCGATCTGCTATTTTTCATCGCTTTAATTGTACAAATCTTTTACAAAAGATTTATGAAAGTTTAATTGTATACTTTAATTGTTTTATTTTAGTTCTAATGTTATTGAATTGAATTTGAACTATATCCATGAGTTTCGGGACTTTTATATAAATATTATTAAATTTTCTTTTATTTTTACCTGTTATGTATACAATTAATTTATATTTACTTAACTAACATGCATATAATCGACTATATTTCTTATCATATATGGCTATTTCGTTCATTTAGAATGTGATTTCTAAGTTTTTTAATTAATTTTATTTTACATTTTAAACTTTTAAGGTATATTTAGTGTATAATGGAAGAAATTGAGATAGATGTTTCAAAGATTCTTTCATCATTTAATATGGAGGGAGATGCAGAAATTGCTTCAAAGCTATCAAGCTTTGAATTTAATAATTCAGATGACAATGTAATGGAAATTTTACATAGTATAAATGGAATTGGATATGAAATAGATGAAAATGTATACTCATTACCGAGTATGTCTGTGAATAAACTAAATGAACGTAAAAAACAAATTATTGTTAGTCATCATGAACTAGCTCGTAGATATTATGATAGTCTGACATTTTCTAAAAGATTGCAAAGGAAATTGGCATTATTAAATAATTTATATGATATACTTCATATAAAATATTATTCATTTAAGGTAATAATATTACTTCAAGTTTTAAATAGTTATTATCCCGAATAAGTTATGAAAAAGTTTTATTATACTATAGGATGATAAAAATGCTCAAATTTCAATGGCACCACAAAATTGTATTGAAGAGAATACAAAGCCTGTCATTAAGTTAACTGGACAGCAAGTACTTATACAGTTAACTATAAAAACTGGGTTAACAATGTTTTTTACATTGTTAAAACAAAGCTGGGAAAATAAAAATGCAAATGGTAAATCATAGCTGTCTTATGATTAATTATTTTTACCTATTTATTAATATTTTATTGGTTTAACATTTATTATTTTATTTATATATTTTATAGATATAAATATGGGTTTGGATGTTCTTAATTCAGCATTAACTTTGATGAGAGAATTAAGTCCACTTTCTTTGGGAAGTAAAGCTGAATTACCTCAACTTGGTTTAGAATGTTTAGATAATGTAATGCATTTTGTAAAAGAATGTCTTAATGCTGATTTCATTAAAAATATTTGTGGTAAAATTATATCCTATCAATTATAGCTATATGATTTTTATATTTTTGAAATGTAATTTTGATTGTGTGCAGTTAAAGAACAACTCGCAGAATTATCATTATTGTTAGCTTATCAAAGAGAATCTCTAATTTATTTATTGGAATGGATTGATATGGCTCTAAATATTGATGATGTTTGTTTACCTTTTGAAAAACTTTATCGAGTATTGGAAGAAATGTCATCTATATTAACCTTTGCTTTTGGATCAGAAGAATTTGAAAATTATAAGTCTATTAATTGTATACCTCTACAAGATGTTGCTTTACTATTAATGAAAAAGGTATTTTTTATTTACCTATATATTTTTAGTAGTATTGTTTATTTTAAGTTTAAATAATTTTAGCTTGTTAGTTTTGGAGAGACTTCAGTTGTTCGTACTCCTTTAAATCAAAATTCTGCTGATCTACCACAACCTTTAAGTGAAGTATTTATGTGGGGAAGTAATTCCTCAAATCAACATGCAGAAGGAGCTACAGAAGTTACAGATGTACCACGGCTAGTTAGATCTTTATCAGATGTACAGCAAGTAGAGGCAGGACAATATTGTACATTTATTATAGATACAAAAGGTTGTGTAAGTGCTTGTGGAAAAAATAGTTATGGTCGCCTGGGCTTGGGCACTTCATCAAATCAACCCGTCCCCAAACGCATTAACATAAATTGCAAAATCAAACAAGTTTCATCATCAAAAGGCTGTGATGGTCATTCACTAGCTTTAAGTGATACTGGACATGTTTATAGCTGGGGAGATGGTATGTCTGATACAAGTGTTATACATAATAAGTTATAATTTAAAGATAAATGTTATTTAGGTGATTATGGAAAATTAGGGCATGGTGATGTTGCTACACATAAAGAGCCAAAACTTATTCAAGGGCCATTTATTGGAAAAGTAATTGAATTAGTTAGTGCTGGTTATAGACATAGTGCTGCAGTTACTAGTGATGGACAATTATATACTTGGGGCGAAGGAGACCATGGTAGATTAGGTAATAGACTATAGCATATTTATAAAATGTTTTATTAAATATTTGTAAATATTTGAATATATTTTGTATAAACTGTGTATGTCCACAAAAATGGGGTACATAGTATAACTCTGAACTCTTTATATATATTTCAATTCTGTTTGCAGGACTTGAAACTTTACTATTGGATCATTAATTTCTTTGATTTATATTATTTTTTATTTGACATTCAGTCAATATTGGATTTAAAATAAAAGTCAATGGATTAAAATTACTTGAAAAAATTCGATAAATTCGAAAATTATACTCAAATAGGTAAAGTTATGTTGCGCCTGCGCAAAATACTTGAGTTAAAAGTATTGTAAATTTTAGAAATTAATAATCCAACAGTCGTAAGTTTTATGAATTCCAATATATAAATGCATAAATATATATAGTGCTGAGTTATAGAATGTACCATTTTTTGTTGACCTACAGTGTATATTAGAGGTCGCGATTATACGTGTAATGAATTACACGGGTACCCGTGTTTTTTACTTAGGCCAGGGTTAAGGCCTGTGTAATAAAAATACCCATGTAACTTAATACAATTGAGTGTTATTATTAGCATTTTTACATAACATTATATTACTATAAATATTGATATTTAAAGTATATCTGAATTCTGAATTAATATGCAATATACACAGGCTTTAAAATATTTGTAGCCTGTGTACCCGTATATTCTAATACTAATTCTCAACCACGACCTCTGGAATATATACATTTAAAGTGTTATTTTATTACCATGCTCAAGACGCACACCTTTTTTGGCCACAAAATTGCTTAAATTTAGATTTTTTTTTTTAATATTAAAGTTACCATAAAATGTTTTTGGGAAACTTTTTTTTCATGCCTCCTTTAGGGTGTTCTGTGGTACTGCACACTTTTTTCAAATAGAAACGGCCTTTTTCCCTACAGTATTTCATTGAAATCAATTTTCTATGAATTTTGGTGTTTCAAAATCAAAATTCGAATGAGTTATTTTAGAATTATTCTAACTTAAGTGTTAAGGAAAATAATATTATAATACTTCATATTATAGTATAATTTGTAATTTCATGAAATCGCTAATTTCTACTGATTCAAGATACAGGCAGATTTTACACTTTTCATCCGCAATTTGAAATTTTAAAAACTCCCAGAAGTATTGGTCTGAATTTTGATTAATTTACATGAAAAATTCCAGAAAAATTAACTGAATAATGTTTTGCGTACAAATATGTATAGCCACAGAACACCTTTTAAGGAGTATGAAAAAGCAAAAGTTATAGAAAACAGGTTTCATTGTAAGTTGAACATAAACACAAAAAATGTTCATATTAAATAATTTTTTTTTCCTTAAAAGAGGATGATCATGTTCTAAAAAGCGTCTTGTATATATATAGAGTATTTAATTTTTTGTATTGTACTAAGTGTCTGAAATACTAAATAATTCTTATACTTATAGGCCATGGTGATTGTAATCCTAGACTTATACCTACACTTGTCAAAAGCTTGAGTGATATGCCAGTTGGTTATGTTGCTTGTGGTTCAACTCATACTTTAGCTTGTTCACGTGATGGAAATACTGTTTGGTCTTTTGGTTCTGGAGATAACGGAAAACTTGGTCATGGAAATACATTAAGATTGTATAAGCCTCAAAAAATTGATGGATTGCGACATTATAGAATTAAAAAAGTTGCTGCTGGAATACATTTCTCTGTTGCATTAGCTTGTACTGGTGAAGTATGTATTATAAATATTGAAAAACAATTAGTTTTATGTTTTATTATTTAATATATTAGAAGTTCTGTATATGTAAGTATGTAACTGACTGTACACAAAAAACAACAATTGAGTGTATGTCAGTTATTGTTTGATATTTGAATAAGATGAATTATTAATAATATAATGATAAAGTAATGTTTTCTTTAAATTGTTTTTAGTAAAATAGAATATATTTTATTGGATTTAATTATGTAAAATATGTAATTATTTATTTTAATTTCTAAGTTACTTAATAGTTAACCAAAGTGGAAACATTTACAACAGGTTATTGTTACCAATAACTTAAAATAATTTTTGCTGTGTTACATGTATGTTATAAATAAGTAATGTTCTCTTTAAGGATCATACCACACATCTTAATTGATTTTTTTTTACGATGAAACTTTTCTAAATAAAATTTTGTATTAATTTTGTATCAACATTTTTTGTTGAACTTTTATTATTTTAGCTAAAAAAACATGAAAATTGAATTTTAATAAATTATCTATTTATTAATATATAGTTAAACTTTTTAAGTATTACCCACGAAAAATTTTAAATTTTATTATTATATTTGTTATAAAAAAATGATTTTTAAATTGTATTCAGGTTTTCACATGGGGTCAAGGATCAAATCTTGGATGTGGGTCATCGGAAATCACTTTATTCTCACCAGCAGTTGTTGAAGATCTAATGCAACAAATGACTATAGATATATCTGTAGGAGATTCGCATTGTTTGGCTTTAACAAGGAACTGTGCTGTAAGTGAAGTATACTTCTAAATGTTAATAATATTATTTATATCCTTGCTCAAGTAGCATAATAAAAAAATTAACTTGTTACCAGTTGTTCCATGAAGATTTACTAATTAATATGTCTGGTGTAACACATTACTACATATTTTGAAATTTTTAGGAGGCCCTAAATCAAATAATTAATTTTCTATTAAAGAAATAAAATATTTGAAAAATATATTCAAATACTCTAGGCAGAGAGTCAACTGTTTTGTTAATTAATAAATATATGTCTATTTCTTAACTTATTAGAAGTACTTATTGTAATTAAAAATAAAAAAATTGGATATAATTAGTTATTTTATTGATCTCTGTGTACCATAAGTTTTCATTTGTAAGATATTAGCCTATGTAGTGGGATGGAGTTAGATCCTTATTATATCTGAATATAGACTGCATTTTTCTTTATCAGGTATTATAAAAAAATTTTTGAAAAAAATTAATATACCTGGTTATTGTATCAGACCCTTCAATTTTAATGTATCTTTTATTAAAAATAATTAAAATATATGTTTTTTTAATAACTCGCAAGTTTTTAGACTACATTTGTTAATATTTTACAAAAGTTTAATGTAATTTCATACATTTCATGATTTTAATGCATTTTGTATTCTTGACAGAAATGATCTATTGTTATTTATTATTTAATTTATCTAATAATTTAATATTATGGTTTATTGTTATCAGGTTTATGCATGGGGCTCTAATGGAAAAGGCCAATGCGGACAAGGACATTCAACAAGTCCTGTTAGTCGTCCTAGTAGAGTAATTAACTTGGAGGGTAAACAAATAAATCAAATTTCTGCTGGTACATCTCATAGTGTTGCTTGGACAACATTACCACCAGATAGGTAAGATAATTACATGATATTGATTTAATAATGAAAATTCTACCTTAAATAATATAGAAACTTGTTAAAAACTAGTTGCGTTTGCCTTTCCTAAATGCAAGTTAGTGTCATATTCTTATAGCTATAAAAGTTATGTTAAATTTAAAAAAAATTATCATTATTATTTCATATCTGTGATAAATTCTATTATGTATGAAATTTTAATTTTAATGTGAAGACAATTAGTGTTTAAAAATTGGACTCCATTAGATTGTACCTGTATTAATTAATTAATTAATTTATGTTGTGTTCTTTTAATTAGGCAAACAAATGTTTGGCATAGTCCATTTTGTATCGACTTACACGAAAGTACATTTAAATGGTTAAGACAGTTCATTGAAAAATATTGTGAACAAATCGAATCTCATCAATCTACACCAAACGAGTATATAATTTTCTTCCTATTAATGCTTAATTATTCTTATTGAAAGTTAATGAAGACATATGTTTTTATAGTTTAAATGAAGAAATGTTAATATTGAGTCTAAATATGCTCAACAATCATTTATTTTTTGCCCGTGTGTCTGGTCATGATTTTTCTAAACTTCTTGGTAATGAAACTAGTCAACTCCGAACACTCCTTTTGAAGTAATTATTAATGTTCATTTAAAAACTATGTATTAGAAAAATTTAACAAATTATATTTCTAGACTTGTTGATTTGCAAGTTAAAGAAGTCGTGGAGAGAAGTTTAATGGATTGTTTATCTACTGGTGCATCTCTTCTCTTACCTCCATTATCTGGTCGTCTCAATATTCTTAAATCTCTTCTTGCCCAAGAAACAAATTTAACCACAGGACAAGTAATAATATTTATCTATATGTATAGTAAATTACTATGTTAGATAACTTCAGGGATTCAACTTTATTTATATTTTTTTGGTTAGAAATTGCTTTTAGACGTTACAGTTTCTAGTTTAAATGATAATAGTCATATTAGTTCATTATTCCGAGTCAACTCAATGGACCTTTATGAAAATAGATATTCATCTATTGAAGAAGTTATGAAGCTGCTACTAAAACACTTAACAAATAATACTGTAAGTAATTTATGAAAATTGTAAAATAGTGAAATGGTGTAAAAGTATTTTAATTTATAAATTGTAATTAAAGTTGGCACCATTGTTACATCTTACATGTGATTCACTTATTGTGAGTTCACATAACACTATTTGTGGCTATTTAACTAGTCTGTATATAATCATCAGAAATATAACCGATATAATTTTTTAATTATTTCCAATTTTTTACCTGGGGTACCCTTTTTTTGGACCAATTTTAGTCACTGTACCCTGCAATACTCCAAGGATATTTAATGCACACTAGTTCACCTAACACTAAATTAATTTTCATGGTGCACAGTTTAGAAACCGTTACTCCAATTTGTGTAATTGACTTTACCTGTTAAGTTAAATTATATTTTACCGTTATTATTTTCAGGTAACCTTATTGGAGTCAAATAATTACTCTACATTCAAAAAAGGAAATAAATTAAATGAGACACTTATTTCTCTTCATAAATTATTACTGTCACATTTATTGGCATATAACATTAAGTCCCACCACTACAGTAATGTAAGTATTTAAATTATTGCTTACTTAAAAATTGATGATATGTTTTACCAATAATATTAGTAATTATTTATATATTTGGTGTATAATTTTGAAAATTTTTCTTGAATATTAAGTCTATGAAACGTTTTTTTAAAACAGTGAACCCTTAGAATCACATAAACAAATCTATGAAATATTTCAATGATTTGATTGCTTAATATATTAGCAAATATTTATATTTCATATTATTATGTACAAGCCAGCTGCCATTTTACTGTATATTTATTTATCGATAACCACTGGAGAATATTTAGTTGTTTTAATAATGGCCATAAGCCACTGAAAATAATATAGGTTTCAGAAAAAAAAATGTTCCCATAAAAGAACATACAATTATTCAAAACATAATTTATTTTTTTTATTTATTTTTTAATGACTGCATTCATTAAAAAAATTGTTTACAGTAATAAAATAAGTTGGTTTGTTTGTAAGTGGCAAAAATTGTAATTTAATTTAAATATTTAGAGCAACGGTTCTCAATTTTTTAAGTTCTCTAGTAGTCTAGTGTATAAGGTTTTTCGATACATTTTAATAGAACATTATATTATATATAATATTATGTATAAAATAAATTATTATGATAACTGATAACAAACTAGTATTGGAAAATAGGTATATATTTAATATTCTATTATATGTGCGTATGACAACCACCATAGTTGCGGCACACCTACAGCCAGTTCACTACACACTGATATGCTGGGGAATATGAGTTGAGAACTGCTAATTTAGTGTTATACTTAAATAAATATACTGTGAATTATGTATAAATATTAATACTATACAACTTTTTTGTAATTTTTTAGTCTTGCCTCAGTATGAACCGACTTTTTGTTAATCATTTAGAATCATACTTAGTATTTGCTAATACAATATTTACGACAGCTGTGGCTTCATATAATGATGAAAACTATAGTTTTTATAATGGTATTAAATTTATATAACACTATTTTAATTATTTATAAGTATATGTTAATTAAATATAAATTTGTGTTTCAGCCGTTTTATCTTCATCTATAGTCGGAGAAACAATGATTAATACACTAAATTCATTAACATTTTTACAAAGTGAACATATTCAACCTGTCATAACTTCTTTAATAAATACAGTTCAATCCCTTCATACATTTAATCAAAAAATGTGTTCCAATGGTATGTTTATCTTTTTACAGTTAAAATGGGGTTTGTCTTCAAAAAGTTTTTACTAGTTATTTCTGTTATTCAATACTGTTATTTTAACCATTAGATATTGTCCACTATTTTCTTTGACCTTTAGAATTTCATTATAAACTGTTTTAAATGTATGTTGCTAAAATGATACATTTTATTAATTAATATTTTTATTTAGATCCTGGTAAAATGAATGAATCTATTTGGTTCATTGAATTGGAATCAGCATTCTGTTTATTAATTGGCCGTTTAATAAGCTATGGAATAATAAGTTCACCATTATGTCCATCTGAAATATGTAATGAGCGGTGGTTAAAAAGCAAGTTATTTTCTTCAGGCATTGAAAAATTAGAAGATAAAAGTATATTTGGTAAGAAAACAAAAATTAATTTTAAGTCAAGTTATTTGCGCAAATTTAACATAAGTTATGTTAATAGTTATAAAATGTTTAAAATAACTGTATAATGTTATTATCCACATTATTAAGTAATATTCTAAAATTCATTTTTATGTGGCTCATACCACAAATTACCATTCATAACACAATTATTTTATATGTAAAAAAGGCCTATTCATAAATTTCCATCTATTTCTAATTACTAAAACAAGAATTATTCAATGTACATGATATTAGAGTTACAACAGTTCTGATACATACTATGTATATTGTATACCCAATTGGAAACAACACTTTTGGTATTTTTCATTACTGCTATATGTAATTTTTGCATTTTAAAAATATAATACCTAGTAACTATATTGTTTTATATAGGTATAATATTCCATCAGTAATCTCCTTAGTAATTTTCCATTTTATTCATAATATAATTTGTGGCTAGACAAATTAATGTCTATTAGATTTATTTTTACCCAGGGTCTGTCATGAACAGGTTTATTCTATTTGAAAAAATAACTTAACAGTTTAATGTTTATGAACATTGAGTAAGAAATGTTGTATATATGATTTTTATGACCTTAGTATATATGATTTTTTAATATAAATTGTGTCATTCAAAATAGACAGATAATTACTATAAAATTCAATTTTAATTTTGTATTATTAGAGCCATTTGGCATTTATCAAAATGACTACTATATTGATTATATAATTGCATGGTAACTATTAACTATGTATAAAATGATATAATGTCTTACAGCAATAATGCATTAAAATATAAGAATTTACATATTAATTTAAATTGTCTAAGATATTTGATGAGTATGTATGTTATGTATTTGAAATGGAGGAAGGTAATATAGTAATTTATTTAGGTCTGATGATATTAATGATAATAGCTTTAGAATTTAGAAATTATATTCTCAGATTTTGTATTAATTTGTGAGAGAGGTTAACAATGACAATGATGTAGGCTTGATTTAGTATGGATATGGGAGTTATATTGCAGTATTGTGAAGTGTGGATATAGGTGTAGGATAATATTTGGGAATATTATAGTCACTTTATGTTTAATGAAAATAACATTAAATAATGAATATATATTTGTCAATACCTAACACAAAATCTACCCAATTCACAACATATACAAAAAACCAAAATAATTATCCAAATAATACATCAAAAGATTCTGAATCTTAACTCCATGCTAAGACTTTCGCATTTTCCAGTAATATGGAAATTATCCACTATCATACTCATTCCAAAAATAAATAAGCCCAAAAATTAAGTTACTTCCTGTAGACTAATTAGTCTATTACCGACTCTGGCCAAATTATTTGAAAAAATCATACTCACTAGAATAATACTAATACTTCAAGCACAAAATATCATTCCTAGCTCTCAATTTGGATTTAGCGCTCGACACTCAACAGTACATCACATACATAGGATGACAGATTTAATATCGTCCTCATTTGAAAAAAAAAACACAGTATTATCTCGGTGTGTTTTTAGATGTATCGTGGGCCTATTATTATAAAAATAATAATTTTAAAAACTCAAAATATTTCTATCCGCCCCATATTACCTAATAATAAAATCCTACCTCATAAATTGCACTTTAATAGTTCAAAAGTTCAAAAGTTCAATTATTTTTCTTCCTTTTTTTGTATACAAGCCAGTGTACCTCAAGGTAGTATCCTTTCCCCAGACCTAAGTAATATTTTTACTGCCGACATGCCAAAGTCAACAAATACAATTTTGGCCACATATGCCGATGATACTGCAAAACTCTCTCCCGGAAATGACCCAGTTCAAACCTCTAATAATTAGAGTCTTATTCGTTACAAAATCATTTAAATCTCATTCAAAAAATTGATACTTGTTAATTTCATTTAAAAAAAGCTGAATGCCCACCTCCATATTTTCAAGGCATACATATTCCTACTTCCTCAGATGTAAAATATCTAGGTATTACTTTTGATAAAAAGCTTACCTCTCTAAGGGCTCTCATCTAAAAGCAAAAAGAAAAAAATTTAACAGTCGATTACATGTTCTCCAGCCAATCCTTAAATCAAATATGTCCATACAAACAAAAAATACTCTTTACCAAGTCACTTATAAGGCCCATGTGAGCTTATGCAATTGAGATTTGGAGTTGTGCCAAACCTTTGCAAATTTGTACCGTACAAGCATTTCAATCAATAGTCTTGTCATTTCAGCTCCCTGATATATGTACAACAACACACTCCATAAGGACATAAAAATTTAAATAGTCAGTGAACTAGCCACCAAACACTACTCGAAATTTCATTTAATATTACCAACACACCCAAACCCTTTAATTTCTTCACTTTCCTGAAAAACTTTCTCTGGAAACCTGATACACAGCCTAAAACATAAATGGTATAGTAACCTTCTGCTATAATTAAATAAATTAAATTAAAATCTATAAAAAAAATAATAATTATCACTTTAGGTTCTATCATTGAATAGCCCTTATCATGTGGCTCAAATGAAAAAAAAAATTACACTCATCTAAATTACTTACTGTGCAACATATGTGTAGATTGTAAATATTCCAATAAAAAAATAAAAAAAAATTACATAATTTAACATTATAAAATTATGGATAAGGTAAACTCTCTTTTACAGTCATTGTCAGTTAATAAAACTTCTAAGAATAATTATTGTATCTAGTATATGTTATGTTTATTTATTTGTTTGTTTTTTTACTGCAGATGATATTGAAGAGCGGTTAAAAAAAATTTCCAATTCTGGATTTATTGTATTAGAACATGAATTGAATTTTATTTCTCTACCATATATACAACTATTAAAATACATATTATGTGATTATGAACAAAATGAAGATAATTCTGTACTAACTATTTGCAACAATTTTAAGGATAAATATGAAAGTTTTTTAAAAGATAATAAATATGATATGATAACACGTTTGACATTGCCATTAATTTATGTTACATTAATAAAAATTGATGGAAGACCTCTTAAAGAGTTAGTAAAGAATATTTAATTATGTGTAAATACTATGAAAAATGTTCTAAAATTAATACATTGTAATTCATAGCTTTATATTAAACAAAAACCTTGTATCTTTCATTAATGAGATGTGTATGAAGATGTTTTTTTCTCTTGTCAACAATATAGATAAATCAGTGATGTTCTCTGAAAATAGTAAGTATTTACAACTAAGTAAAACATATTTATTTTTATTGATTACTAATTTTTTTAAGATTTTTCAAATTCTGCTGTGGATGAGAACCAATGCTTAAATATTTCTAGTAAATGCTGTTTTTTATTAGCTGCAGTTCGTGGTATGCATAGTGATTCATCATTACCCAATAAACATCTTTTAAAAGAGTATGTATAAAATTATTCTTACTATTTAATTATTATATAGAATTTGCATAATTCATCATTGGTTTAAATTTTCTATGAAGGTTGATCACAAGGATTGGCAATTTAATCAATAAATTGTAGCTTGTTACAAGTTACAAATTATTTAAAAATAATGCATCTTATAATCTCTTGTAGTGAAACGAAGAATGTACTGGTTTTATCATGAAGTGTGTTTTTTTTGTGTCTGTGTCTACAGTTTCGACCAAAAGGGTTATAATATATAAACCTGGTACTTTTCTGATGAGAAATGTTATCTGGTTGGTACATGAAGGAGGGGGGGGGGGTGTTTTGACTGATGAGAAAAAATAGAAAAAATGACATAAAACTTTGATAATCTCGATTATCAAGAAGAGAAATCCGCACCATGTATATTTTTCGTCACATACTATCCATTTGTTTATATTTCATGGATTCTAGATTTTTTCATTAGATTTTCTTTGTAGCCATTAAAAAAAATGTTTACTTGAAAGTTGCATACGACTTTTACAAGCGTTTTAAAATTAAATGATGATGAAATTTGGTATTTCAATAGATTTTGAGTACATAATATTAGTTATTTGGTTGTTATTTTATTAATATTAATCGCAGTAACTCGAAACACTTACTGAGTACTTTTCATTATTAAGTACATGTTCTCATAATAAAATTTATTCAAATACCCAATTTCAAAATTAAATTTTCTAATAATTGTACAATTTGTTTTCGACATTCCGGTAAAATGTTATTTTTTGGCTACAATGAAAATGATATGAAACATGTCTATGAAACATGAAATTTAAAAAATGGTTTTTATTAATAAAATAGTGTGTGACAAAATATAATAGGTGGTGTTGGATTTAAATATCGATATCAGTTTCAGTATTTTGCAATTTTTTCTCTATCTTTTTCAAATATTCTGAAAAATGTTGAGCAATACAAGAAATTTAATTTAATTTTTTTAAAACCAGGTTCGCCATAAGTTTTGCCTTGATTTTTCATCAGTTTTTGTAATTATTAAGAAAACAAATTAATTTTGTGAAATGACATATGTACATTTCCTAACAAAAACCTCCCAGGATTATGATGATTGGAGCAATTATTTTGGTCAAAACTGTATATACACCTCAAAAAAAAACTACCACTGTGGTAAAATCAATAGCTTCCTCATTTCACTCAGAATCTAAAATTTACAAAACTTTAATGTAAGACTTTTATCTATAAATCTGTTTTTAGTATTTATGGTAAATTATATAAATTATAGTTAGTCATTTTTATTAAATCAGAGATACCAAATCTTCATATAATAATACATTTTGAACATACCTTTAACTATTTGTCTGAATCACATAAATGTATTGTTAAATATTTTTTAATAAAATATGTTCCTTATTATTTTAAAATGTTGATAATATTTTATTTTTCTCTAGTGATTTAACACCAGTTAATAAATCAGTATTGGAATCAGTTATAGAGTTTGTATTGGATTCTAAACAAGGTACCAATCCGTATGCATTAATACAAGCATCAGAAGTTGAAGAAATTAGAGCACATGTATGTACAAACTATAAATAATTAATTCTTATATATTATTTATATTTCATATTGTTAAAAAGTTTTCTATTTAATAAATGTACTTAAAAGCCCCAAAAGGGAAACCAGCTGGGTAAGAAAAATTAAAAAAAATTAAGTTATTATTAACATATTTATTTTTCACATTTGTCGTTGTCCTGACTAAATGTTTTGTCTTAATAAATTCGGAAGTATAGACTATAATTTTGACAACAGAAAAATGTATTAAACCTGATACTAATATTATTTTTAATAAATGGTAGACTTATTATAGTACATTTAAACATAGATTAAATATACATTAACAGTATCATATTAAGTATACTTAATCTATGATTTAAAGAACATGACTTAGAACACTTAAAAGTAAATAATTTCCGGAACTTAATTAACTTGTTAAGAGGTGCTCATGTACAGCATAAAGAATCAACATGAAAATCAGCAAAAATGTTTTGTAAAAATTCATGACTCTTTATAGTTATGAACTGTTGGACTTATTGTAATGTGAATAACAAAAAAGATCTGATTTATGTTTCTTTAAAACAAATTTCTATTCTACATTGATATTACATTGATCATATTGTTATTTGTTTGTTAAAAATTACACATCATAATTATTTAATAACAAACTGAAATAATAAATTTAATTATTACAATTTGTTCCCATAATAATAAGTAAACAACAGGATTATAACCTATAAATTACTGATGTTCCCGTCTTTTGCATTATAATTAGCAATGATGATCATTTTTAAGTTGATTAAAAGTTTACATTATTTTTCTCTAGTTTTATCGAAAATTTGCTTTATAACTAAATATTTTTAATTCTTCTACTTGTATATTTATTTCTTTAATTTTTTTATTTTTTTTTTTGATTGATTTTAAATACATTGGCAAATAGGCCATTAGTATATATAGTACATATATATTATTTACATTGAATTATATTAAATTATACAGTTCGGATTTTTTAAAAAATAAAATTAGGTTCCTTATATCTTGCAAGTTGAGTCCTATGGATTGATAGATTTGTTTGGAGATGTGGTATTAATTACGATATTTTTTGAATTTTTAACATTCCATTAATAGATCACCGCATGTGTCACATGATGTATATTCATCTTGAGTCATAAAAAAGATGTGTGTTAAGTGAGTGTGTCCTATTTGGAGTTGGTTAATCAAGGTTTCTCCTTTTCTATTGAGTTCTGAATTTTGTCATTGGTTGATATTGTTTTTAATTTTGTTGATTTTGGTATTAAAATTAAGCCAATAGAAGTGCCATTGGCTTAATATGTTTATGTGGAAATTAATTTCGTTCTCAGCATTTGAATATGTGGCAATATTTATAGTTGTGTATCAGAGATGGCCAAACTTTTTCAAGTAGAGATCGACCAAGAAAATATTTTTCTCGAGATGGTCGACTTAAGTAATGGACGCCGGCCAGAGTTACAATAATTAACAATGATAACAACGATTTCAGAGATTAAACTACCAGAGACAATCAGTGTCTACTGTCTACTGAAAATTCAAATTCTAATTAAATGCCCAAGATGGACTTTCAAATTGTACGCAATTGACCATTTGGCCACTCCTGCTGTATGTGATGTTGATGTTGAGGCGGTTGCTTTGAGTGATTCTTGGTCTGCTTTTCCGTTTCCTAGTACAGGAATCCAAATAAAATTAATTTTTTTCCTTTTTTCTTCCGCTCTGGCTGTTTCTTTTTGAATAAGCTTTGCGATGTCAGTTGGGTTTTATGTGTTTGTGATGGCCATTTGACTACAAGTGAGTAACTAAGTACAGGGCAGGTGAAAGGGTGTGGCAGAGTGGGCTATGCCTGTGAATGCAGGCGCGGATCCCACCCCTAATCCCTAAATAAGTTTGTTTTATGTGTATAATATATTGGGTTTACGATTATTTTTGTAGTTCATTACAACTACTATCTAGATTCTAGAGTATTATTAAATTACGAAAAATCAAATTATATAATTTTATATTTATTATATAATGACTATAGTGTGTAAGTGTGTTACTGATTATCATGGCTACTATGCCAATAAAAGTGGAAAAGCTATAACAGACCTAATTATGAGCAAATTGAGAGAATTTAAAATCCCATTACTCATTAGAAGACTGTAAGGGACAAGGATATGAAAATGGTAGTAATATGAAAGGAGTATATAAAGGAGTTCAAGCTATTAAACTGAAAGCCAACAGTGAGGCAGCCTCACTGAGGCTATTTATTCAGCTTGTACCAGTCATTCTTTAAATCTCTGTGAGGAACGAGCAGCAGAGAGCTGTCCAATGATTGTAACTTTTTTTGGAACTCTCCAAAATGTATATAATATCTTTAGTTTTAGCCCCAAAAAATGGGAAATCTTAAAAAAAAATTACCGTCGTCTATTCATTAAATATCAAGAACACTCTGGTCAGCAAGAGTTGATTTGTGTAAAACCTGTCACTGCACATCTTCCAGCTGTATTAGAAGCTCTTGAGGGTTTGAAGCAATTAAACTTAACATCAGAATGTAAACGAGATATACAGGGATTGGAAAAATATTTCAAAACTTTCTCCTAGCCTCCCTTTGGTTCAAGATGTTAAAATTAATAAATTCTGTAAACGGTGTATTACAATATAGAAGGAACTATGGACATTGCCTCAAAAAATTTATGTTCATTAGTGGAAGACTTGAAAATACTTCAGAATGAAGGCTGGGATCAAATACTTAATGAAACTTAAGTGGTGGCTAAAAATATAGGCTGGCCTCTACATCTTGAAGAAGAACTAAAGAAAACTCAGAAACGAAAAAGGTTTATGGATGAAGATGCCAAAAACGAAAATGCAGATGATGATCAAAAAACTATATTCAAGTGTGAGGTTTTCAATATAATCTTGGATATTGTTATAGGAAATGTGACAGTTAGGTAGGTTCGAATCAGTGCATACTCTGTGTTAACGTTTTCTTGTGCTATGATTGAGTAAAGATATGACAATAGACCATATTCAAGAAAAATCTACTTTGCTAGTTAAACAATATCCAAAAGACTTAATAGATGAGCTTTCAGATGAACTTTAAAGTTTAAAATTGATATATTCAGCTAATTTCTGTGAAAAGATACTCTCACCTTGGGATCTTTTCAATGCCGTCAAAACTTTAAATCTGGAAAATGTATTGCCTAATCTTACTGTTGCTCTTCGGATATTTATCATTATCACAATTCCTGCTACAGTAGCAAGTGCTAAATGTTCTTTCTCAGTGCTAAAAAAAAGGGCTAAAAATGTTTTACGTACAACTATGTGTCAAAACCGACTATCAAGCTTTGGAGTGTTAGCAGTAGAACAAGAACTGGGAAAAAAAACCAACTTGAATGGTGTTATAAATTCTGCTGTGAATATTGAGGCTTGTGAAGGGAGTTTGTATGCTATTGTTTGATTAGTGTAAATATAAATCCAACTCTGTTATTTGTTTTAGAGGCATCAGTATATATGTGTTCACTATTTGGATGCTCTTGCATAAGTTTTTTAGCAAATTTGTATACATGGAAGGTATTGTGTTTTATTTTTGAATTCTGTTAGAGAAAGGTTATCATTAAATGTTGTAGACCATCGAGAAAAGATATATGGTTTTATTTCTAGAATGTTATTTCTTTATATATTTTCTTCTTTGGCTTCTTGAATATGTGTGTTTATTATTTTATTGGATTATTTATGTTTCTTTTAGTTCTAGTACAATATAGGAAAAGTAGTTTTTCTCTTATGTGGTAATTTTTTTGCAATATTTCTAATGCTCTTGATTAGACTTGATTTGAATCCTCCAAATGCAAATCTAATGGCTAGAAACTTCTGGACGATCTTTAGGTTATTGCTCCTGCATAATAAGTCATCAACAAATAGATTGGCTCTCACTGGAACTTTTATTGTTTCAACAATGTCTTTAATAGCTAATACAAATAATGTGACTGCCAGTGATGATCTTTGTGGGATTCCATTTTCTTGACTAAAAATATTAGATGAGGTATTAGATATTTTGACATGAAATAGTCTTTTTTTTAGGAAGTTGATTGTATATTTAAACATGTTTCCATTATATTTTTATATTGTATTTACGTGTTATAATCATCGATAGGACCGTTTAGCAGCTTTTAATCGGATTACAAAAATGTTGAAAATCATTGATTTTGTTCAAGATTCATCTAATCATATTTCATTAAACCATATGTGTAAGGTAAATATATAAACAATATTTGAATTTTAATACTTATTATTTAATTATTATTTATCAACGTTTTTTTAAGTACTATAAAAATGTTTTTATGTTTTCATCTATTTAGGTATTTGAAGCATTTATCTGTGGCCTTTTGGGATTATATCAATCACAAATTATCGGACATCATACTATTGATCACTATTATTCAGCTATTAATACAGTTCCAAGATCAATTAAAAGGCAAATCCAAAGTGCTGTTCTCAACATATATAAACATTTTGAAATATATTTAAGAATGAATGTTGCAACATCAGAATTATTTTCTATTCAAATATCTATTCTTTCATTACTCAACATGCATTTTACTTTGTCAGACTTTGAGTATTTACTATCAAATAATTTACCTGAAATGTTAGTTAGCACATGTAAACTTCATGTTCCATTTATGTCTACTGATCGATATTCATTGGTCATAGTAAAAATGACTAGTAATATTTTGTACATTCTGGGAGTCTCCGGGTGGTAAGTTATTACATTTTTTTTTTTCAATTTTTATAAATACCTGTCATTATAATCATAGTTTTATATATTATAGTAATGCATATTCTAGTATTGATAGCATCAAAGCAGTTTTTATGAACATACACAATCTTTTAGATGTATTAATGAATTCAACACAATGTTCAATAATGGAACAAACTTTTTCTGAAACTTGTAATAATATTTTACCTGAAGGGTAAAGTTGAAACAATAATTTTTATAGATATATTACACATAATTCTTTACATTTAAAATTATTAATTCTAAATTGTTATTATTTTTAGGATAAATCCTCCAGAGTCGTATCCAGTACAGAGTTATATTTGTGATTTATTATCTTTTGTTCTACAATGTACTTCATTTTCTCCTCTGTGTATTAGTTCTATCCAATGGACTGAAACTCTTTTGTGCTTAGCTCAATGTTCTAAAACCATGCTATTACCTGAACATTTTCGTTGCAAACTATTAATTTTAAGACTGTTGCGTCAAATATTGCCTCATTTAAAATTATCTAGTAGTGGCCGTAAAAAAGTAAGTTTTGTTCTCTTAGTATTTATAACCTTATTATTGTGATTTATAAATTATTTAAATAATATAAATATTTTAATTTTAATTTTAATCTATTTTCTAAAAATGTCTGTATTAATCATATCCTAAATAATTGTATTAAAAATATAATTTCTCTTAAATGACAGACTGATCATTTTTGTTAACTTTTTCAACTATACATTTATTTTTAATTTAATATACTTGAATGATGGTAATCTTGATTTTCTTTTTAAAACTAATTAAAAAAACATTTTTCAATCTAATTAACTAACTATCAAAGTAACTATTATAAATTATAAAGTTAAATGTATTAATCATTAATATTAAAAAATTGTTACAATAACAATTTAAAATGCCTGATTAATAATATAAATACTGATTTTTTGAGTATATTATTTTAGATTGTGAAAACTCTATTGGAACAACTAGCTGCTAATATGTGGTTAATTCCTCAGCAAGCTGAAAATATAACTGCATATTTAAAACAAGAAGATTTGGATAAACAAATGGATAAAATATACCTAAATGGTAAGTGATTATTGCATATTTTCTTAGGTTACTAAATTGTTGAATACTCTATTATATATTTATTTTTCAGATCCAAATGATAGTATTAGTAACAATATTGATATTGGTGAATTACCATTTTCATTCCATGAAGAAAAAAGTTTCAATTGTATTATTGAAAATGGACATACAGTTATTCATGCTCATGGTGGTAGAGCTTATGCTCTTGGATGTACTCCTTTTGAAAGTGGTAAACTAAAAAAGAAAAACGTATAATTCTTAGAATAGAGGTTCGAAACTGTGGGTCGTGATTATATTTTTAGTGGGTTGCCTTAAAGTTTTAAGCACATAATTTTTTTTATAATGTAAACATAAAATATTTAATATTAGATTACTATTTATATAACACATAAATTATAAAAGATATATTTTATGTATAAATATGAGTACCTATATGATACAGTATTTTCCATAGTGTTTCTATTTTATATGTTTATTACTTTTCGTTGATGTTAAAATTTAGTTTTATCATAAATAAAAAATAGCAAAAAAAATTCATTGATTATTGTGAGTCGTCGAAATTTAAAAAAATTCTAAAACATGTTGTTCCATGATAAGTTTGGAAACCTCTGTCTATTGTAGTGATTATCAAACTGGGGGTCATGTCTCCTTAGGGGCTCCAACAATTTTTTAGGGTCGGCAAATATATAAAATAACTAGTTAGGTGTTTTTGTAAATATCATCATGATAATCATTTTTGAGAATTACAGTTGATAAGAGTTTGAATCGCTAATAAAAATGTACAATTTATAATAAAAAATTTGGTACGAGAAATTTTAATTTTAATACAATAGTAATCATATAAATTTTTCACTACTTTTTAATGTTATCATAATAAAAGGTTCGCTCAAAATCTTGTTTACATTATAGGGGTTCGCGTCCTTAAAAAGATTGAGAACCACTGATCTACTGTGATGTACTTAATTAAAGCTTTAGAGCCATATAGATTTTTTTTTTTTAATATGTACATAAGTAGTAAATAATATAGAATATAGATAATGTATATTATACTCATGTTTAATGAATATTGTCTAAAATATAAAATCTTTAAATTGTAATATTTTCACAAATTGAATAAACATTACATATTGCATTATTGAAAAGAATAAAAAAAATGCAATATATTTAATTTTTAATTTTTACAAGTTATACTTGAAATAATTATCTTTTATTTTAGCTTAATAAATGTAAACATACAAAGCATTAGACAGCATCCAATTATTAAAATATTTTTTTAGGTGTATACCAATGGAAGTTTTTCATTTTAAAAGAACATAAAGGCAATGAAGGTTCATGTATTGGTATATCAAAATATCCCATTAAAGACCTAAACTATAGGACAACGACTGATATGTGGCTATACAGAGCCTATAAGTATGTTTTATTCTACTACATTAACTGTTTATTTAATTTTAGTTTTTAAATAAATAAATAAATAATAATATTTATGCAAGGAAATCTATGTGCTTTTATTTTATAGTGGTGTTTTATATAATGGAGGTCAAAAACCTCTTGTACTTAAAACGTTTACTCAAGGCGATTATATTACTGCAATATTTGATACTGAATCAAGAACACTTAGTTTTGCTAAAAATAATGATTATCCTATTGTTGCATTTCAAAATATAGACATCAAAACAAAACTTTATCCTTGTGTGCTTTGTTATAGTACAGCTGCTGGACAAAAAGTAAAAATAAAATCGTCCATTGACTTATCTAATTATTTTGTTCTGATTTTTTTTTTAAAATATTTTAGATTAAAATAAGTGATTATAGAGCTGAGCGAAATAAAAACACTGAACTTTTTGCTGGAGAACCTTATTTAGCACCCATGTTTGCATGTATTACTGAAAATTATATTAAAATAATTAGAATTTTGCACAACACTGATCTGTGGTTAAACGAGGTAATTAATAATTTTTATAAATTAACATTAGTAGTTTTACTATATATAAAACAATTTATACACGGTAATGTATAAATTGACAACCTTTTTTTCTTTTTTTCTTGTTATAATCTGGATAACTTCATGAAATGGATTGATTATTTTTGAATATTAATGAAATTATTATGCGTTACATTAAAAGTTGTTGTACATTAAATAAATATTTATATTTATAATTATATACATTGTGTTAAAATGTATTATTCTCATTTCATTTTTATGAAGTATATTTATATTTAAATGTTTTATTAATTTAGTAATCTTTCCTTGGGATTTTGTATTTTGTTCTTTGTTTATTGTTCATTTTTTTACTCTATATTCTGCCTGCTGAATGCTAATGTGATTACTGTAACATGTATATTACTTCATATAAATCCACTTGCTTTTGTTGGAATAGGAACCTTATTTATTTTATACATTTTAAGACCCATTTCAACTAAGATTATTAATTATTATCAAATTATTTAGATACCGTGTATCTTGTGCCTTTCTACTATTTCCTTATATGTAAATTAATCTTAATAATTTAAGTTATCCATAAAAAAATTTCTCCAAAGAAACTTTTGAGTAATTTTTTTTTAAAACCTGTCTTAGTTATGTTTTATATGTATAAAAATTAAAAAAATTGACAAGGAGTTAATGCTAATATAATTCTTCTGGGAATTCAGCTTAAAAACTGCCTTAGGTAGAGACCATATAGTTTAGGATTTCTCTTAATTTATAAAATATTTAAGTAATGTTCATGTTTTTGTTTTATTTGTTATTGATTTAAGTATATTTAAAGATTTTAATAAATTAATAGGTAAATGAGTGTCTTCTAGAACAACTATCATTTTTGAAAGGAGTTCTACCTGAAGTATGTTTTAAAACAAAACTACTAGAAGAGATATCTAAGTCCATACAAAAGGAACCAATTTGTGAAAACATTGGAGAGATTGATGTGAATATACTATGTGAAAAAGTATGGCCTACTTTAGCTGTAATTGGTGGCGTTGATAGAGGTCTAAGAGTTGATGGAAGATGCTATGATTCAGATCAAAAATCATTTGGTACTATAATGGGAACTTTAAAAAAAGGATTTACCTCAGCAAAAGTTATGCAGGAAGACAAAAATGATACTGTCAGGTTGTAAACTTTTTTTATTTATTTTATTTAATAAATAATATTTTTATTTATATTTCTTTAGTGACATATTGTTTAAGTCATTACTGCCATGTAATAATATAAAATTTAATCCAAGTCGGTTGGATTATATCCCAGCATTATTACTGTATTCAATTGGACGATTGAGTGGAATCACAAATGAAGTACTTATGTCTTATAATAATTTAAGTTGTTTGATAATGTTTCAGCTCATACTAATTAAATTTTACTAAGTGTTTAATATTTATTTAATTTTAGTTAGTGTTTCCAAACTATACTCAGACTAAAACTTCTGATAATTTTCATGAAGATAAAGCTACTAAATCAATGGACATGTTTTATAATCTAATGGTCATGAATATTATGGATAAAATAAAAACTGACCCATCTTCAAGTAAAATTCAAGATTTGGGAACTAATACACCAACCAAGTATACACTAATTAAATATCTTAAAAAAAATCTCCCTAGACAATTAATTTTTTTTTACCATATAGAATAAAATTTGTTTGATTAAAATACATATCTTCCGAAGGAAACGCTTCCTCTTATGTAATTTTCTCAATTCTTCTGTATCCCAGTCATCATAAATTTAATCCCTAATGCTGGTTTTCATATTTAAATAATATTTCTTTCTACTACAGATAAAAAAAAAAAATGAACAGTATAGCTGATAGTTATTGTATAATTTGACAAAATATTTTGTTGCATGTTGCTGAGTCTTATCGACTATCTTTATTATCTTTATTTAACTTAAGGTAAATTCGATATATGTTTTTTTTTTTTATGAATCAATCTTACTATTAAGTTGTTCATAAAATTCTAGGATACCGAATAGTAAATTGAAAGTCTTATGCATTTTTATACACAAAAATTTTGCAGATTTTTGTTGTTTTGTCAAAATTTAGTGTTCAAATGCTCTTCACATTTTTCTTCAAAATTTTATTTTCTTCGACCAGTAATAGATATATATATGAGGAACCTTGTACTAAATTTTCAAAACTTTTAGTTCAAAAAATGTCTCAAAAATATTGTTTGAATAATTGTCTTATTGATAACCAATGGTGATATATCTCTACGATTATTCTGTTTTGTTTTAAGTTGCGACAAAAAAATATAATCAATCTTGTTATAAACCTTTTGCCATTAACATTTGCTGTTTTTTTGTTAAGTTTTGTTAATTTTCGTCAGTTTTTTTACAGTTAAAAAAAACAATTGATAATTTTATAAAATAGCCTACTTCTTAATACCAAATAAACAACATTTCCCACCAGAAACCTCCCATGATTGTCATACACATTTATTTATTAAAGTATTTGAAGAATAAATCTGTCAAACGTTCTATGTGAAAAAAAGATTTTTTTTAATTGCTCAAGGAGCTTGGAACTTACATGTGATAAACATGAACTTATAGAACAGGGCTATTATGAATGAGTTAGTTGAAATAAATTGATTTGGCTCTTGGAACACATTGTGGGTTGCTGCCTTGAGCACATAGAACATAAATCAATAAAAAAAATAACTTTTTCAGCACATTGAACATTTGACACATTCACTCTTCATTTATGTATTTGTGACATGGGTAAGATTAATTAATATTAATATATTATTAAAACAAATACATAAAATATGGGCGATACATCATTTGAGGATATATTAATAACACTCAGAAATTGTTTTTGTTTTAGCGAGATTTTTCTGTTTCGCATTATTAATTGATAATAATGCGATCAAGTTTTGATTTAATAATACTTTTATTGCAATTTGCAGGGGTAATTCTAGTATTGATTTAGCCAACGAAATCAAACTATTTAAACTGTGTGCCTTACAGACAAGTGCATTGAAAAGTTTAGAAGTCATTATGACTAGTTCTATGTGTGTTGATATAATAGTTAATCCAATTTCTCCAAAATCAAAGCAACCAACTGATGCTAATAAAAATGCAATCAATGATAATAAAAAAAAACGAGATAATTTAAAAGAAAATGAAAATATGAATGAAGTTTTGATATTTCTTTTCAGGTAAATAATAATTACAATATATTTATATCATAAATAATAATAATAAATTGATTAATATTTAAATTTATAATGCATATTTATGTTATAGATGTGCTTTTGAAAAAAGTTTATGTTCTAAGCATTTAGTTATTGAAACAGATATAGTTGATTGTGAAAGAATATTAAATATTCTTTACAACAATTATCTTAAAGAGTGTGCTGAAAAAAAATATAGAATCCCAGATTTGCAAAATCGTTTAAAAACTTTAATTAGTTTTCAAGAAAGTACTAATGTGAAACGAAGAGAATCTGTAAATAAATATGAAAATGATTTCTAATGTAACTTAAATGTATAATACATTTTTTTTTTTAGATTTCTGGAGAAACTTCCAGAACAACTGATGATGCTCCCAGAAGAATTGTAAGATCCCGTCGTAATATGTTACATCGATCAAACACCATATATGTATGTCCTAATTATAGCGAACAGCATACAAACAATATGCTTCTTAGAAATGAAAATAATGAACGAGTTCCGCCGATAGCAACTCCTCTTATTGAAATGGGGTTTTCAGCAAGACTAGTTCAAAGAGCTATTTTTGCCTTAGGTATTAAATTAAAATTTTATCATTTTTATTTGAATAATATTAGATTTTTTTCATAGGTAACACTTGGGAAACAATGCCTCGAAATGTAGCTATTAATAGTTTAGCTACTTGGATGATAGAACACCCTTGTATACAAGAAACTAATTTTGAAAGCTCTGATAATAGTACAGAAAGTAGAGTAAGTTAAAATATTTCCATGAAGTTTTATCAATTTTAAATTGAGAATGTTTCTTCTGTTTCCAGCCTCAAATTCCAGTTGTAAGAAATCCAAATCACGAAGAAGAATCTCATGAAATTATTGTACAGGATGGCCCTTTAGATTTAGCTCCTCTAAGATTAAGAGTTTCTAGTAGACGTCTAAGAGAACAACTCACTTTAGGACAATCATTTTATAGAGCCCCAAATTTGCTAATAAATAATGAATTGGCCGAAGATACTGTAAATCGAATTAGGGCTAGCATGCAGACAATCAATTCAGATGAAGAGCATCCAGAATCACCTACGGTAATTAACTATTTCGTGAATTTTATTTTAGTAAATATGTAATATATTATTTGTTATTACTGAAAATATATTGTTCAACCTAAACTGTTTTAAATTCAAAGAACTATAATAATGTATTGATGAAAAACTTTAAAAGTTAATAATAATATATCTACAATATATTAATAATAACAATTTTATCATTAATTTTTTTTTAGGAAACACCTCCACGTATACATTCTCCTACATCAGAGTCAGTTGTACTTGACCCTTTTGCTACTCGTATTGATGGTGTATTTTTGCCACCAATAAATCGAAACTCAGGATTCAGTGTAACAGAATTACGGCCCTCTACAGAGATTATAGATTCCGAATCGGAAAGTTTACCAGCACCTAGAAGTGGTAATAACCAGTATAATACTATAATATCATTTTTAAAAATATCTTAATTGTTTATATTTATTGCAGCTGTTGATGCTTCTTGTATTAAATGTCAAGAAAAAATTGAAAAATTAAGTAATGTTGATATTATTAATCCAAAAAAATCTTTAACATCTGATTCTACCCTAGGTTAGTATTATGCTATTAGTTAATTTTAATCTGTTGAAAATATTTTAAAAATTATAAATAGATAAAAATGTCATATGGAAACATTTTAAAATCATTAAATATCTATTTCAATACATTTTTTTTTTTTGTTACCCATGTATTTTAACTATAATTTTTATTTCAGTTTCCAAATTAATGGATTATTATGATTATATCAATAGACCATTTGATATGAAAGCAGTCAATAAACAGTTAGATTCCTGTAAATTTATATCTGACAGTGTTGAAGATAATTCTATGGATAAACTTGGTTTGGAGATTGTTCCATCACTTCCTAATACTGAGGGCAATTCTTCTAATATACTTCAACATTCCCCTATGTTTAAGTCTTTGTCCCTTGAAGCAGCTTTAATGACAACTGCAGAAGAACGAATAAAAGCTATTAATAGAATGTTTTTTACAATATCACATTTGGAGTCTAAAAATATTGTCATTAATATTTTGATGTCACTTATGAACTGGACATTTGAAACTGAAGATTTAGTTGTATGGAAACTAGAAAAGCTTGGTGTTATTGATGTATCTAAAATAGTCAAATTTATAAGACTTATATTGATTATGGATGTTTGGACTGATAGAGAATACAAAGAAAATGAAGTTTTGCCAAATATAATAGAAAAAAATGTATTAGAATTATTATCATACACTATTGTATCATTAGCTGAACATTATCAACCTTCATATAAACTTGCAATAGCCATACCTTCTCGAGTAAGTATTTCAAATATTGTTCTAAAAACAGTTGAATAAATTAAACACAAGAATTGTGTTTTAATTAAATTATTATTGAAACTAGTTTTATTTAAAAAAAAATTAAATTATCATTCAAGCGAAATCTTAATATTATATTAATAATTTATATAGCTAATATTTTTTTATTATTGAAGAAACATTATTATTGAATAAAAATTATATTAATATTTCTCAACCATTATGGGTTGAGTAGAAAAACAAAAAACAAAAAGTGAAACAAGTTAAAAAAAATGCAATTAACATTTTGTATACCTCATAGTTTAATTTATATAGATTTTTAGTTTAAATAAAATGAGAAAGCTTTAGTACTTTGTATTTAGTTTTTTTTACATTTTTATAATAATTGTTATATATTCACTTACTACTAAGACTTATAAAATTATGTATTATATATTTTCTGTAGCTTTTAAATGTTTTTTTTTAAACAAATGGATAATTTGATTTATGTGACCTTTCTCAGAAATCCCACTCAGATTAAATACCCTATTGTTTATTAGGTCAAAATAATATTAATGGAGCACTACCATGCATTATTGAAAAAAAGTAGTAAAATCCTTAGATTTACATAGAATCTAACATTAAACCAATATGATGAGTTCAATAAATCAAATATTTCTACTAACCTTTAATTTGTTGTCTTATAATATATTATGAAATAAAATATATCAAATATTTAAATACCTATGTATTTTTAAGGACATATATACCATGGCAATTGAAGGACATATACATATGCGGCATAATTTAAAAGTTATTAAACTAATTGTAAATGGATTCATAAAAAAACTGGACGTATTGTCTAAAAATAGTAAGCTTTAAAATTATTTATTGTATTTATTAATAATTGTTTAAAATAAAATAAAATATTTTTCAGGTATATATGGAATAATTAATCCAAATGAATATGACCATGAGCCATCTGTTAAAATGCTTATTAATGCATTATCTGCCTGTTTATTATCACATGTTGTTAGTAATGACATTAAACATTGGGCCTGTAAGCAATTAGTAAGTTTATATGATTTTTGACCAGCTTAGTTTTGGGAATTTCAAAATTCCCGAGAGGAAAATATTTCAATACTTCAATACCAAATGTTTTGGTATCTGAAATTTCAGTAACACTTTGTATGGAATGATAATTGTGTAAAGTTATAAAATAAAGTGTATCAAAGTAAAAGTTATCATTATTTATTAGTAAAATAAGTAATAATACAATTAGTATTCAATACTATAACTTCCAATCTCTCACCACAATATATCAAAGCATGGTAGAGGTTGGTAAACAATCTGGATATTTTTTTAATTTCTAACTGATGTTCCAAAAGTGAATTAAACTAAATGTAACTATAAAATTTATATATATGCAATATCTAGTTCTGGTAATTTATAAAATTATAATGTATACATATATTTGGATAAAAATAAAGAACAAAAATATATGTTACCATAAAAGCCTGATCACTAGGTTTAGCTGTGTTTTACTAGTCAATTACTACTCAATCTAACCAAGATTTTATATTTTTAGAAGCTAAAAATTAAAATTGTATTCCGGATTTTAATAAAAATGTGTTCATCTTAGGATGTACAAATTGAATTAATAAAAGCTGATTAATATACAGCAAATGAAAATAACACTATAAAAAGTTATACTGTATATTATTAAAACAAATATCTGAAAGTTATTTAAATTTTTTATACAAACAAATTTATTTTAAAACCATAATTTACTTTTACTTTTATTTACAATAATATTATTTATTTACACACAATGTACTATTATGGCACCTACTTTTTTATATTACATTTGATTGGCGATACTTACATTTCTAAGTTGTACATTTTTTTGGCAATTGCATCTCAAAAACCCTAATAAAACCATTTGTGAGCAATTACACAACTTATTGATCATACTTTAATTTTAATTTTACTAATTCAATTTGTACATCCTGGGGATGTACACAACATTTTTAGTAAAAGGTTGAATAAAATTATGATTTTCTATGAGTACAAACAATTAATCCCAGCATTGACTAGTAAAACCTTCTAGTTTTACCCAGTGATCGGGTTTTTACAGTAACATAAATGGTAAAACACTTTTTTCATGCCCTGATAATATTGAATTTTAATTAATTGTGTATAATATAATTTACTATATTATTATTAAATATTATTTGTTTTATACTTACATAAAAAAAGGATAAATACTTAATATTTACTAAAAGTAATTATAATTTTATTAAAAGATTATATTTTTTTTTTTTAGGTAAATATATTAGTTAATAAGTCTTTACATAAAAAGCAAATTATTTTACCAAATGAATCCGATTTTCCTGGTGCATTAAAAAGATGTCCAATAGTAAAGTTGGAAGGTCATGAGAACCGTATAAATCATGTTGTTTGGCAACCAAAAGCAAAATCCCTTGCAACTTCGTAAGTAATATTTTAAAGGAAAAATATTGCTTATTTTTTCCAATATTCAATATTAGTTATTAGTTATTAATTATTATTTTTCAGTGGATTTGATGGAACAATGAGGTTATGGAATAATGAACTTGGTTTAGAGACATTATTAATGTTTTTTAAATCACCCCAAGTATATGGCAATGATTTAAATGGTGAATTGATATCAAAACTATCCTGGTCGCCATCTGGCTTATGTATTGCTGCATCAATGGAAGGAACTCTTAATATTTATACAATTCAAAGACGTCAGTTTTTTTAGTTTTATCAAATTATTTCATTTATTTTAGTATTATATAAATGATGTGTAGATGTTTTTAAAGAAGATGAAACTTGTTTATATACACATACTCAAGATGCTTGGATAACAACTTTAGCATGGTCTGGAACATCAACAAAGAATTCTCATGATTTTCTTCCACAGTACTTGTTAGTTGGAGGCGTTGATGGTTCTGTTAACATGGCTCATATTGATTCACTTGTTAAAATAACTTATGAAAAACTTAGTGATTTTTGCCGTCCTGGAGGTTTGTTTATTTGTGCACAAATAGTATTTTTAAATAAATATGTTTAAAAAAAACATTGAAAATTACAATAAAATATAAATTATTAGTATACAGAATGATTTTTTAACCCCCTTTTTTTGGACGGATAAATGCTTAAATTTTGATTTTTGAATTGAATGTTCAACTTACCTTAAGATGTATGTTTTCTGTATATTTATATTCATGTCAACCTATGACTATACAAACTTTGCTTTTTCAAATAGGAAATCCATGTTTTTTATGCAATAGTTTATTCAGTTAATTTTGATTTTTCAATAAAATACCACAGTGAAACCATGGCTCGCGTCTTACTGTTAGACGTAAAACATTTTCAGTAGCAAGCTTTTTAAAAAAATATAGTGTTTTTGATATAATATAAAAAGTAGTCATTTTATAAATTTTAACGTATCTTAATTCTTAATTTATAAAACCTATTATAATTATATTGAAACCGTTTACTGTTTCTATGTAAAATAAAAATGTTAACACCTATAATGTATGTGTTTTTACAAAACTAAAATGCTATAATTTTCTATGTAAATATACTTTATTGTTGTGTTGAATAAAAAAGTAAATACTTTTAAGCATCTTAAAGTGAAAATAATATTTAAAAGTTGAATTAATGGAGATACTGTCACATATGCATATATGTGATAATTGATAATATTCAAAACTACTTTATCTGTTAAAATAGATTTTATTATTGGGCATCCATTTTCAATAATGTCAACTACAAAAGGATTTTCTAAAAATCTAAATGACTGTTTAAGTAATTTTAAATCTTAAAATCTAGCCATTAAAATCAACTTTAGGCTCTTACATATTTTTCTTTACATTGGTGTGGCTCACGACCCCGGGTATATAGTATATAATATATATATATGTATAGTATAATATATATATATATATATGTATAATATATTTATTATCTAAATAATAAATATGTAATGAAGTAGAATGAAAACTACATATTTTTGAATTCAAAATCTAACTTAATTTATATTCGTTTTAATTCAAATTTGAAATGGAAGTGAAAAAAAAATTAAATTATTAAGAAAAATTTATTTGTATAGATATATTTCCCTTCAGCTGAAGCTTACAAAATTATAAAAACAGAGGATTAAAAAAATAAAATATTCCAGACAAAGACGTTCATTTATATATTTTATTTTGTGATATTATATCATTATAAATATTTATAGATTTTAACAAATCATTTGTATATTTAATACAACTTTGTTATTATATATGTCTAGACAACATTTACAAATTTTAAAATGTAGGGTTTTTTATCTTTTGATATTCATTTTACTGGACTTAATTATTGTGGAACCAATTTCTCTCAAATTATTTGTTGATTATAAATATTTTTCTAGTATTTTACATTCTTAATATTATAAGACAGAAATGTATTAAATTGAGCATTAAGTTGAATTTAGTAATTTAAAGATTAAGTATATACTCCTTGTTTGAATAAAATCGGTAAACTCAAGATATTTTTTTTATTTTAAAACAAAATATGACATTTGTTTTCTACGTTTATAAATGTATAATACTTTTTTTAGTATTTTTAAACTTTGGAATAATTCAAAATTATATTAAAATATATTTTGCACCATTATTTGTTATGTAATTGGCTTTTTTATCTTATATATTTACAGTACCAGTTTCTCATATAGCGTGGAATGATGATTTGGCTCCATTTGCTATTGCATTTTCATCTGGTGCTATTACCATTGGTAAAATTCAAACAATAACTGAACCTGAAACATTAACAATTTGTCAAGTAAATAAATATGAATGCTAAAAATAATTAAAATGTGTTAATGTTAATAAATTATTTTTTAGAGTCCTATATCAACCCTGCAATGGTCTAAAGCTTTTGACATACTTTCTGTAAGTAATGTAGAAGAAAAAATGATAAGGCTTTGGGTTAAAAAACAAAATTGTTGGGAAATATTTCATGAACTGGATCATTTAAGTGAACCTAGTTGTGTGGTTTGGTCTCCTATTGTGGGTAAGTAATACATTTATCATTTAAAATGACTAACTTATAATGACTTTAATATTTGATCTTTGTAACTAAACATTTAAACTTTAAAATACTTAGGTAATAAAGGATTAGTACTTTGTGTTGGTACTGTGATTGGATCCATCAGTGTTTGGTTAATACCTACTCCATTTTCTAAATTTAAACCCAAAGTGCTTTATTCATTTCAAGGACACTTGTTTAATTCTGTTACTTCAATGAGTATCCATAATAGTGGTCTGGTACTTGCAACAAGTTGTAGTAGGGGAACAAGCGGTGTAGTAAATATTTGGTCACTGTTTGACGGTAGTTTATTAAACACACATACTGGTCCTGGTGGTGTGGATGATTTATGCTGGATGGAAGATAAACTTGGACTAGCTGTTTGTTTTGCACGTTCTAAGGTAATAAAATATATTTATAATACTTTACAACATGATTGTAGACAAATTGAAAGCAATGACATTCAACAAATTTGTATTAGAATTATAAAGATAATATGGCCAGTAAACTTGTTCGGATCCTTGGAACATTTCTCAATATGAGATTTATTGATAAGTTTAGGAACCTTGTATTATTGTCTACTGATACAAACAACTTCTTTAATATTATTATATAATTAATTTAGATCTAAAATATTCAAAATTATTGAGAAAATAATATAACCAATAGTTCAAAGCAGTGGTAAAATACATACATAAGGTTATGCATTTTCACTACCTAAAATTGGGGGGTACTGTATGTATAAAATTTTGAATATACCCGCACTTAATAGCCAGTAGGTTTTAGGTTGTAGGTATTTAGTATGAACATAATGAATTGGTTAGTGTATTTGCAAAATTCAGTACAGTACTAAGCAAAAAACTTATTGGTTGAAACTTTAATAATTTATTTAAATTATAATAATAACACTTATGTAGTATATTATAGGTTCACTAATATTAATATTTCATATTTAGAAATACAAATATAAATATTATAGATGTTCAATAACCTGCAAGTACTTCAACTCTTTTAAAACAATGAAAATGTATGTAAAATTACTTGATATTTATTTATATTTTTAAGGGCTGAGATGCTGAGCCTCTCCAAACGACTCCATTTTTGGTTAAAGTATATTATGTGTTAAACAATATCTTATTATAATTGTATTGGAAAGTTTAACCTTGAACCTAAGTGGTAATAATATTTTATTGGGATGGGTGGGTAGGTGGTTATAATTTGTGTTTACACCACCTACTAGAAAGTTGTTCGGCTCTGGTTCAAAACAGAGCAGCTAAAAAAATTAAAGAAATAAAAAAATAGGACTAGAGATTTGATTCTTCTTCTTTGACGTGGCTAATCTATAAGAATATTGATCGCCTCTACAATATCAGACCAACTATATCTTGTATTCTAACCAATCTACTATAAATTCTGTAAATGAAAAATAATAATGAAGTTGTAAAATAACTTTCTGATTTTTGTATAATTTAAAATATTTTTAAATAAATGTTTTATACTACATATTAATAATATAAGTATATTGTATTTTGAATTTTCATATATTTATTTTTATAATTACAATTCCTATAATTTTAATTCAGACTCATGATCTTTTACCCTTCACTGCAGCTTATGTATATTTATTATTAATTTCAGGATGTTACCGTTATACAATTTAGTGCTGATAATCTTATGAATAATCGATTTCAATCAAATGCCCGAAGTGCTCTGCATCGTTGTGGACTTCACAAAGTTCAATATTTTTGTAAATTCATTTATTTGTTACCTGAATTGCTGCAGCTGCAAATGAATCATGAAAAACACAAAGTGTTGATGGGTGATCATCTTCTATATAGTGATTATTTAAAAGGACTTATTGGAATTGCACTTGAAATTTGGCCAGATCAAACTTTTTGTTTCCCATTTGTACCTCCAAATTCTAGCCATAGTATTGAATTTTGTATGTTTTTTACTATTTAATATTTTATGTACTACAATATGTTGGTAATTAATAATTGCCCTTAAAATAGATGAAGAATGGCAATGGTTACAAAGATTAATAACAGTTTTGAATACAGCTAAAGCATTACTAACAAGAAAGAATTTCCCCGATAGTTTTTTAAGCTACTTCTCATCTGGTTTAAATGGTAAAGCATGTAAATTTGTATATTTTATTAACTTTTTGAAATTATATCTAAAATATTTTTTGTTTCAAAAATAATTTAGAAGAAAGTGTTGATCATTATTTGTGGAAAGAAGCTATCAACAACAATAATTGGACTATAGAAGCTGATCAGCAAATTGTTCAATGGTTTAATACAACTCCTCACGACTGGCAACCATATACAAAATGTGATGCATACCTTTGGGGTAATGGTCGGCATGGACAGTTAGGTGATACTGGTATGTGTAATGGATATGGTTAGTTTTAATTATAAAATAATTCTATAATTTTTTTTTTGTAGCTCGTTCGTGTTTATGGTCTCCAGTTAAAATTCCTAACTTTAAAATTGCTCAACGTATTGTTTGTGGGCAAAACTGTACATTTGTTTTGACTAGTCAAGGGACAGTTTTATCATGTGGCGAAGGCAATTATGGCCGTCTAGGTCATGGACATTCCGATAGTCTGCACAGTCTTACTATGATATCGGCTTTACAAGGATTTGTTATTACTCAAGTAGCCACATCTATTGGTTCTGATGGACATAGTCTAGCTTTAACAGAAACTGGAGAAGTATTTTCTTGGGGAGATGGTGATTTTGGCAAACTAGGGCATGGTAACAATGAACGCCAAAGAAAACCAAAGTTAATTGAATCTCTATATGATGTAGTAGTTATTCAAGTAGCTTGTGGACATAAACATAGTGCTGTATTATCCCAAGATGGTGAAGTTTATGTATTTGGCAGTGCTGAACATGGAAAATTAGGCTTAGGTGGTCACACAAACAAAAAACGTCCCACTAAAATAATTCATAAAGGCTTCTTAAATGTAAGACATATTACTTGTGGACAAAATCATACTGTATGTGTTGGGGAAAATGTTGTTTGGGCATTTGGAGAAGGAGAAGGAGGTAAATTAGGAATTGGTAGCAAACAAGATAGCTATATTCCTCAAGTAAGTATGCATAATAAGTATAGATGGGCAGTACTTGAATATTTATTTTTTTAAATGCTCAATAAATCAATTTTGAATTCACATGTTTTTGAATATTTATTCATATAATATTGAAAATTTAAAAAGAAAACTCGATACTAGACTTAAATATTGAAAGTATTGAATCGAATAAAGTAATGCCCATCTTTCTTTAATAGCAAGTACAATCTGTACGACTCGTGTTTTATTTATTTAAAAATTATTCTAAATTTTGTTGTTATTAGCCTATTATTACACTAATTGGAAAAAATATTAAAAAAGCATACTGTGGAAATGGGTTTACTATGTTCCTCTCAGAAGATGGTGAACTTTATTCATGTGGATTGGATAATCTACAAGATTCATCAGATGCTTTATGTTCTGAAAGATTATACCCTGAAAAAGTAAATAAACTTTATTTTACTGATTTTTGTATAGTAATTATAATTAATACTTGTGTTTACAGATAAATGAATTCCTTGACCAAACTGTAATAGATGTAGCTACAGGTCCAGATCACGTATTGGTTTTGACTTTTCGTGGAGATGTATGGGCGTGGGGTAATAACAGAGAAGGTATTCTTGGATTTGGCCATAATGTACCCGTTCCAAAACCTAAAATAATTCCAAATTTATCAGACAAAAATATAAAACAAGTAAAATACATTTGTTTATTTTGGTTGATTAATATTAATATTTATTGTATGATTTCAGATTGCAACTAGTCGTACTCATTGTGCAGCTTGGACAGCCGAACCATTTTCAAGGGATTCTACAAATATTTCTCATAATGATCTACCTAAAATTATTCCTTATCAATATGGTTATTTACATCAACATAAAATTGCGTCAATTGCAGTTAGAATGAAGTGCTTACAACAGTTTTCAAATATCTTATATACATGTTGGCAAATGATTCCATTTAATATGTTTGTGAGTATTTCTACTTGTAATTATAAAAATTATAAACAAAATTAAACTTACTCTAAAATAATAACAGATTATTATTGAGCAAATAAATAATTTATCAAAACTAATCAAATTTTCAATGTAATAAATATATTTAACAATAAACAAAATAGAATAAAATTTAAATATTGTCTTGAGTATTATATTATAAAGTGCTAAGGAATACGACCAGTTTGAATTTAAAACTCATTATCAGGTATATAGCAACATTTATATTTTATTCTATTTTTTTATTTTTTTATTTTTATTTACTTGATTTTTGTTGTATTTATTAATTTTATTGAAAATTTGATTAGTTTTGATAAATTATTATATAAATTATTTGTATATTAAATAATAATTTGTTATTATTGTAATTTTCTAAGTAATTATCAATACAGACAAATATCACTTTTAATTTACCTTATGTAGGCATTTGATTGGAGTAACATCAAACGTTGGCATTGGTTAGCAGATAAAAGGCTTAAATATCTATACACGAATAAAGTCATTAAATTACCTTTAATGAAAGTTATTAGCCGTACAATGAACCAAGGCCAAAGCTACGGACCTCAAATAATTGTCAAAAGATTGAGTAGTAATGGCACAAGTTTATGTATATTTGAACAAGTGGCTAAACAAATTGTGAACATAAATGCAGAACTACTTAGACTTCCATCTAGAGCTTGGAAGGTAATACAATTTAGAATAACTTTTATTACAAAAACAACTTGGTACATCCAAATGATTTTTTTAATTCTACATTGCATTCATTATAAATTAATTTATAAAAAGGGGCATAACTCCTAGGTTGGGTGAATGATATTGCTGTATTGGTTTTTTAAACGTGAAATCAATACATTGATTCATTGAACTCTAAAACGGTTCTGAGTGAAAGAGGTCAGATGGATCAGTAGACAGGTGTAGGGTTTAAATCACAATCTCGATTAAAGTTTTTTGTTATTTCCTATCAAAAACTTCTTATGACTGTGATGATTGGCACAATCCTTCTGGTCAAAATAGTGTACATAGGCACAAAAAAAAAGAAACATTAGGAAAGCATTAAGATAAAACCAATACATCCTCGTTTCACTTAGAATCATAAAAATAAATAGATACATATAAAACTCGGTTTATTATCTTTTTTATTTACATTTTTGCATTGAACACAACATTTTGAACATAAGCTTTGAACACCTTTTTATTCATATTGTACATTTTTGCCCGTCTGTTTATTATTATTACATAGTTAAAATTGTTAATATTAAGGTATTAAATTATAATCATACTAGTTAGTACAAAACATATACAAATAGGAGTATTTATTATAAATTAATATTCATGCTAACTAATAAAAATAAAAATAAGTATCAAAACAAAAAGAATTACTCACAAAATAATATATTTAATTTATTTAGTTAGGTACACATAAAATTGTTATATATCGTACATCATAAAGGTAGATATACAAATAAACATGTATACATTATACAAGTTACCAAATTCTTTTTAAATTATGTATGGAATTATAGTTTATTGGACAAAATGCTCGCTGATTAACTTGCTTAATTAAATGATGGTATGTATTAAAACTGTGTGCCGAGAAAATACTGTAAAAGATGAAGTATGCTAACATTAATAACAGAAATATTAACAGAAAAAAAATCTCCTACTTTTTACATTGTCTCCTACTTTTTTTAAGAAGGTTAAAAATCTCAACTAGAAATAATTATTGATTTTGTACTTTTTTTACCTTAATTTCTCTATTATGGTTATATATTATAATGTTTTATTTATATACTTTACTAGTATTTTATTTTATTTTATTTTCAATTGTCATATACTTTTATTAAATATTCTGCTGTATATTATTGAATTTCTATTAAATAAAAAAATATTATAATGAATATGATAGGAGAGTAGGTTCTTTGCGGAATACACAGTTTGATTAATTTTAATTCATTTAATATTAATGTCAAAAGATAATAATTGTTGGAAGTTATAAGGTTTTAAGTGATGTGATAGAAGTGTAGTAAACAGTCCTCCAATAAGTAAGATGATTCAATTTTTATTATTACATAGTAAACAAATTTGATCTTGCTGTTCATGATAATATTGACTTCTTAAAGTTTTTAATTTTGATGTTTATAGGCATTACAGTTAAATATTTAACTACATTAGGTGCTTTTGTTTATAACTTATTTTAACTTTATATAATTCACAAATATCATTATTTACTTAAGGTAAAATTAGTGGGGGAAGGAGCTGATGATGCAGGAGGTGTATTTGATGACACTATTGCCCAGATGATGGAAGAACTTCAAACCCAAACAGTAAAATTACTAGTTTTAACTCCAAATGGACGAAATGAGACTGGTTATAACCAAGATCGATATTTATTTAATTCAAAAATGAAACGTAATAAACAGCTCTTACTGTTTCAATTTCTCGGTATGTGTACTATTTATTAGATTAAATATTTAAATAACTTAAGTTTTTTTTTATCAGGGATACTCTTTGGAGTTGCAATAAGAACTAAAAAACCATTAGCTCTTCCATTGTCACCATTAATTTGGAAAATGATAATTGGAGAATCATTGAATTTATCTGATCTAGAAGAAAATGACATTTACTATGCACAAAATTTGATAAGTATACAAAATATACATCAAACTGGAGTAACAGAAGACAATTTTGAAGAAGTAAATTATAAGAAATATAGCTTTATTATTGTTCTTCTTATTATTCATTCAATTTATTTTAGGCAATACCATTTTTAAATATGACTGGTACAGATTGGATGGACAATACTGTACCTTTAGTTCCAAATGGTCATTATGTATCAGTTACTTATTCCAATAGATTGAAATTTTGTGAGTTGGCACTAAAACAAAGATTTCACGAAATGGATGACCAAATATTAGCTGTGCGAAGAGGTTTGGCTGCAATAGTACCTTTACCATTACTCACATTTCAAACTGCAGAAAATCTTGAACGTATGATTTGTGGATTGCCTAATATTTCCATACCAGTATTGAGAACCATTGTTAGGTAATTTTGCTTATTTTTGTTTTAATCGGTTAATTAACAATTATTCATAACAATATATTATAGGTATAGAGAAATGGACGAAAATTCTCAAGTTGTTCAATGGTTGTGGGATATTTTGAATAGCTTCTCAGATTCTGAAAAAGTGTTATTTTTACGATTTGTTTGTGGGCGATCTCGTCTTCCATCAAACTTGTCAGATTTTTCCCAACATTTCCAGGTAAATTATTTTTTTTTAATATAAAAAAAATTTGTTTAATTTTGCTATTTCTTAACAGTCATGTACATTTTAAACATAATTTTTGTCTTTCCGTTTGCAAAGACCGTTTGCATTAACTTGGTCAAAGACTTCATTGGTTCAAAATGAGTACAAAAATTATTTTGTTTAATTTACTAAAAAAAAAAATATCATCATTAAAAATACACTTACAATTATTTATTGTTTTGTTGCATTCATTAAAAATTGTTTTTTTTGTATAAATTACCATTTTTTTTTTTGTAGTTATCATTGTCTAAAATATATGGTATCAAGCACTTAATAGCTGTATACTGTATCTCTATAGTATATACATTTTTGTTATATTCAAGCATCATGGTGTTTCATTAAGAACGCCGGATTTAATTTGGTTATTACTTTATAAAAAAAAAAATATTGAGAACAAAAAAATTTTATGAACATGCATCATACATACTCTGATGGATGTATGTATGGAATATAATATCAGTCATATGTCTGCATCATATACTTCTGCTTTGCTGGAAAGCTTCAGTTCTGGTCACAAAATTGCCTATCACTCGCTGACAAATATTCTAGTCCAGTTCACCAATAACACGACGAATTTCATCCTTAAGTTCTTCGATGGTTCGCTGTTTATTTTCATAGACGTGAGCCGTAACGTTACCTCAAAGAAAGAAGTCCAGTGGAGTTAGGTCATGACCTAAAAGGCCAGTTCTGATCACAAAATCGATCAGTATCATCAACGCGCATTCTGTGAAACCAATCATCGAATTGCCTAAGTATCCCATGTTTGCCAGCTTTAAGTTCCTTTGTCAGTTGAAGTTTATAGGGATGCAAATCCAAATATTTTTTCATAATTTCATACAACGAACTCAGCTGTATCACCAACTCCTGTGATCTTCGACGAAGAGATGTTTTTGGACTGGTCCAAACACTGTCAATAACCATTTCTTGGTTGAAAAGTGATCTGCGACTGCGTTGACATGTAGGGGTTTTAGCATCTTGCATTGAGCTAGTTTCTTAAAATTTAGTCATCTAACAATGAACTGTTGACTCATTAAGCGCCTCATTTTGACCCATGATCCGTTGAAGATTGCGCACTGTCTCGGAATTACTTTCATTGAGACAATAAAGTCTTAACGACCAAAACGCGTTCTTCGATAGTAAGTCATACGGTTACATAAACAAAATAAATCAAAAACTTTTACAATATCTCACTGCGGAGGGATGATCAATGGTATTTAAAAAAAAAATTACAGGGCAATTTAAATCCGGCGTTCTTAATGAAACACTCTTTATATACATGCCTTAATATTTATCAATTATTTTATTTACCTTCTCTTTTTTTTATATTTTTTATGTAATATTTATGTATTTATTAATTCTTACTAAATTATTTTTAGATTATCAAAGTTGAAGATAAAATTGATGGTTTACCCACAGCTCAGACATGCTTTTTCCAATTACGGCTGACCGATTACAGTAGTCGTATAGTATTTGAAGAAAAGCTCAAGTATGCTATTAACAATTGCCGTACAATAGATATGGATAATTATATGTTATTTAGAAATACTGATGTTGACTCTGATGATGATTTGGATATGATAATAGACAGCTAAATAGCTTTTAACTTCTAAGTTATCAAATTATCAATTTGTATTGTAATTTAATCTTTATAATCACTGTATGTATGATATAAACTATGGTAATATTAACTCTTTCAGCATTAAAATATAACTTTGTTTTTTAAACATATTTATATGTGTATGTGTATGTGTGTGTAAATTAGTTAGTATTATATGTTTATTTAACTTTTCAAAATTAAAATTGTTTTTGTAATAAACAAAATTAAATATTTGAAATGTACAAGGTTTTCACTAAATTACATGTAGGCCAATATTAGTATTATGAGTCCCTTTATATTTCAAAGTGTAGAATAGTTGTGCCTTATGATTTTTGAAAAATAAATGGTTTAATAGTCATATATTTTAAAAGCCAACCACCAGATCTTCCTCTATACCTTATATTAATTTTGTTTGTATGCTCTCCCAAAGATTATAAATAATTGTTGAATATAATTTAATATTGTATAAAGTACCATCATATTGTGCAACAACGACAACATCGTTGCTATTAATAATGTGCAAAATCACGCCATATCATGCGATATATTTATTAGCGAATCAGATATTGATAAACCGTGGCGTGAGACTTAGGTCAATAGGTCACTTATATATAAGGCCGACTTTTAGCATACTGTCGGGACTACATTATAATATTACTTATGTGTACGTCATGTTTTTAGTAAATTTTACTTATTACTAAAAACGGTGTAGTCATTTTTGTCCAGATCGATCTACAAACATAATCCTTAAAATTCAACAGGTTATGTGCCCAGACACATTATCTGGATAAACTTGGACTTCAAAGGAACTACTCTCTATACAAGTAATTTTTGTTATTCTTCAAAGTTTTATAAACAGGAAAAGTCAATATGGATGATTCAGTGAAAATAACAAAATTATCTAATGCGGGAAATTGGCCGTTGTGGAAATTTCAAATGAAGGTAATTTTCAACTCATTTGAACAAACGTCAATAATATCAGGAGAGTGGAAAAAGCCTAGTTCTAAAATAACAAAGACAGATAAGGAAACTGATGAGGAAGCTAGAGCTAGGTGGCATAGGTTAACTATTGACTGGAATAGAGCTGACGGTAAGTGTCAAAAACTAATTGTAACTTCAGTGGACAACGGTCCATTACAGAATTTGATTAACTGTGAAAGTGCGTATGATATGTGGGAAAAACTTCTCGCTATTCATGAACAAAAGTCTGAAGCAAGTATACATTTGCTTCAACAGAAATTTTTTAGTTATTCAATGGAGGCGACTGATGATATGTCAACTCATATTTCCAAAGTAACAAATTTGGGAATGAGACTGAAGCAATCAGAGGAACCAGTAACCGACAATATGGTTATGACGAAAATATTAATGACTTTACCTGATATGTATAATCATTTTTACAGTGCCTGGGACTCTATCCCAGCGGTTGATAAAACAATTAATAATTTAACAAGTAGATTATTAATTGAAGAATCAAGGCTACAACAAAGAAATTTGTCAGTGATGGAAAATCAAAAATCAATAGCACTAACAGCAAATAATCCAAAGAAGAATTGGAATTCTGGAAATAAAAATAAAGATACCAGAAAACCAGGTAATTGTTATTTTTGTAAATTACCAGGGCATTGGAAAAATCAGTGCAGAAAATACTTAAAGAATCAAGAAAATAAGAAAACACACGAAGAAACAAGTAAAAGTGATGATGGCAGTGCATTTATTACTGGAACAGTGAGTACAAACGATATTGAGGAGAGTTGGTTACTTGACTCAGGAGCATCCGATCATATGTGCGGTAAAATAAATTGGTTTTATAACTACGTATTATTTGACGAACCAATTCAAGAATAGGAGATGGTTCAATTTTGTTAGCAAAAGGAAAAGGTAATATAAAAATATTATCATTTGCGAACAATAAATGGAATAATAATCATCTATTAGACGTATTATATGTGCCGGAATTAAAATACAATTTATTCTCATGTTGTACAGCACTAGATAAGGGTTTAACGCTTTCATCAGATAAGAATAAGTGTATGTTTTCAAGAAACGGACAAATAGTTTGTACAGGTGAGCGACAAGGAAAACTGTTTAAATTAGAGTTCAAAGTCATTACGCTCGATAAAGAAGAACCACAGGCAAATATTATTATCAGGGACACATTACAGTTATGGCATGAAAGGTTGAGTCATCAAAATATAAAGTATGTTAACAGGTTGACCGCCATGAGTTTTCTTTCGGGTTACTCATAGCCGCCATGAGACTCTATTTAGAGTCTCGGCTAAGTTACTCAAAACCGTTATTGAGACTCTTTTTGGAATCTCAATGACTACACATGTTTATACGCTGATACTCCGAATAGAATCTCAGTTGTCACGGTTTTTATTGCAGAAACGGATTCTACAGTGTGACCAACATAATTTGGTGTTTATAGCAAACGTTTATCTTTATTTGTTAATTTTTAAATTAAATTTATTGACAACAATGATGATACCAATGAAGTTTTCTGGTCATGTTTGTGTGGTGGTTTAACCATGTTCGTGGTTTTAGTTTTATGTTATGATATTATCTAACTATTCCAACTTGTATATTATCATAACTACAACTGATAATATTCACCTTGATAATAATATGATAAACTTAAAATTAATGAAACGATAACGATTTTTTTTTTTAAATTCTGGTTTATTTTACCATTACTGTTGTGGTTGTCTGTTGGTTTACTTTAAAAATGAATGCACAAGAAATAAATGAATTAATCGATTCCGAATTCGAGGATTATCTTGATGACTCGGACGACGATCCCACTTGGAAATCACCCCACGATGTTAATTTATCTAGTAAGTGCCTGTACATTATTATACATCATAACCCAAATTTTTTGTTTTTAGTATCCATATTTTAATATTATTTTACATTATGTAGATGAAAGTGATTCAGAGTCTGAAGAAATTAAAATAAATCGTTGTTTGTTTCCAAAAACTACTCATCTTAATGGTAATTATATTACTTGAATTGTACAACAGTTGAGCTTAATTATTTATTATTATTTCATTATTTAGCTGAGCCTCGGGCTATGGATGTTGATGCTTATGACTCTGGTAAATAAAAACTAATTCTATACATAACTTATACTGTTTTATAATTATTGTACATTTTATATATAGAGATATCTCACATTAGTGACTCTGAAGATGAAATTACTGACATACACAACCCGCCTGTACGCCAAAAGAAACATACAAACCCAGAATCTGAACCAGATCGTCAGTGGAGAGTCGATGACAAAGTTACCAATGCATTTATATTCAATCCTGAAAATGAATTAACAGGTATAAATCCAGATTTATTTGATTGCATGATTGATGGGTCCCCACTTGATTTTTATAAGCTTTTAGTTAATGATGAAATGATAGAGAAAATAGTTATAGAAACTAATAAATATGCAGTCCAGCAAATTAGTAGTAAACATATATCACCTCATTCCCGTCTTACTAAATGGAGAGATACAAATATTATTGAAATGAAACAATTTTTGGGAACCCTAATTTGGACAGGTTTAGTTCAATTGCCATCATATGAACTATATTGGAGCAGTTCAGAAATTTTTAAAACTAAATTTGGAACTATCATTAGTAGAAATCGTTTCGAAATTTTGCTACAGATGATTCATTTTGCTGACAACTCACAAATTGATAAAAATAATCGCTTATTTAAACTGGGAACTTTAATAGATGATGTAATGTTAAATTCAAATATGTGCATGAAACCGGGTAAATCTTTTTGTATTGATGAATCTCTAATAAAGTTTATGGGACGATTATCATTTAAGCAATACATAAAAAATAAAAGGAATAAATTCGGAATTAAGCTTTTTAAATTATGTATTCATCCCTGCTATACACTAGCTGTGAAGGTGTATTGTGGAAAAGAAGCGGCTCCTGATTTTAATGTTGGTTCCAAAATTGTCCAAGAATTGTCAGAGCCTTTTTTAAATTTTGGTCGAACACTTGTAGTGGACAACTGGTACACTAGTGTTGAACTTGCTGAACTTTTAAACAGGCAGCAAACACATTTAGTTGGCACTTTAAGAACCAACAGGAAATCTAATCCTAAAGAAGTGACAAAAAAAAAATTAAAAAAAAATGAAATTGTATCTTTGAGGAGTTCATCAAATATTTTAGTCTTAAAATGGCGCGATAAACGAGAATTGTGTATGATCTCTTCTGAACATGATAGTGAAATGGTGGAGGTGTGTGTTCGAGGTAAAACCACACTAAAACCAAGAGTTGTGTTAGACTATAATGAAGGTAAATCTCCAATAGATTTAGCAGATCAAATGAGTTCCTATTCAAATCCATTGCGTCGTACTGTAAAATGGTACAAAAAAGTAGTATTAGATACACTTTTGAATATTGCGGTCGTCAATGCTCATGTTTTATTTACTCAAGTAACTAATAATAAGATATCAATAACTGATTTTCGTACAACGTTAGTAGAAAGTCTTATCACTCAAAATATTGAACCAGAACCTATATCCTATAGCCAAATAACTACAATTAAACATAAGCTAATAAAAGCCTCAAAAAGTAGGTGCCATAAATGCTATAGCATAATGGTAAAAGAAAAAGGTAGACAACATTCACAGAAGTATTCCAAAAAAACTAGTACAAAATGCGAGGGTTGTGACAAATACTATTGTGTAGACTGTTTTTTTGAAGATCACAAAGTTGTACCAATATAATTTATTTGTTTATTTTTGTTTGTTATAAAAAATAGTTCCATGATCCACCAAAGAGATGACAAAAGTTTTTACAGATCTACTCTTAAAATAAGAAAAAGTTATTTATTAAAATTTGTTTTATGTTATTGTTATAATTATTAATTATTACTATAAGGTTGTTCACCTAAGGAAAATGTTAATTCTTAAATTTTTTTTTTATGAAATGAAAATGTTACTTTTTAAAATTATTTTTATCTTTTTGTTAAAATATTACTTATTATTCTTATAAGGTAGTTCACCTAAGAAAAATGAAATTTATTAATTTTTTTTATGTGGTTGTTATAATTATTTATTATTACTATAAGGTTGTTCACTTAAAGAAAATGTTAATTCTTAAATTTTTTTTTTATAAAATGAAAATGTTATAATAACTCTAAATTGTGTATTGTGATATGAAAAATTTTAAGAAAATGTTACTTTTTAAAATTATTTTTATCTTTTTGTTAAAATATTACTTATTATTCTTATAAGGTTGTTCACCTAAAAAAATGAAATTTATTAATTGCATATTAAATATATGTTTAACAAGAAAAATGTTTCTTTTTAAATTTTTTATTATGTTTTATGTAAACCTGTAACCTCAAGTTCCTAAAAAATTTTATTCTATAATCAAATATCCTAAATTTAATGGAATGACAATATTTTTATTTTGAGATTCCATTTGGTATCTCAGTTTGTTAGGAACAATCATCAATTTCTTTACATGTTACTCACCACCGCCACGAGACTCTATTAAGGGTCTCAACTAGAATTTGTCCAAAATTATTGTAAATCAGTCATATAAGTGATACTGAACCCATATTTAAATTTTCAGCAAAATCCAATCATTTTTTTTTTCAAATCAAATTTGAGTTATCACATTAAAAATACCATGGCGTTAGGGAGTAAACTAGTGAGACCCCAAAAAGAGTCTCATGGCGGTCAACCTGTTAATATATTAGAAAAACATAATATAAAAGTGACAGATAACAAAAATCATTTTTTCTGTGATGCGTGCATAATTGGTAAACAACACAAACAAACATTTAAGTCTAGTACAACGAACACAACAGCTGTAGGGGAAATAATACACGCAGATTTGTGTGGACCGATGGAAACAAATTCTATTGGAGGTTCAAAATACTTTTTATTATTTAAAGACGATTATTCACATTTTAGAATAGTTCATTTTATAAAACATAAAAGTGAAGTAAAAGATTTAATCGAAACTTTGATACGTAAAATAAAAACTGATACTGGTTTTAAGGTCAAAGTATTGCGAACAGATAATGGCTTAGAGTTTGTTAATAAAGAAACACATCGATGTCAGATACCACTTCATCAGGGAAAAGTTTGAAGAAAACTTATTTCGACTACAGTTCATTGAGACGGAAGAACAATATGCAGACATATTCACTAAACCACTTCCAAAAGATAGATTTGAAAAATTAAGGGAAAAACTATCATTGTTTAAATTGCATTAATTCTTTATTGTAGAAAATATTAATTACGGGGGTGTGTTGAATATAATTTAATATTGTATAAAGTACCATCATATTGTGCAACAACGACAACATCGTTGCTATTAATAATGTGCAAAATCACGCCATATCATGCGATATATTTATTAGCGAATCAGATATTGATAAACCGTGGCGTGAGACTTAGGTCAATAGGTCACTTATATATAAGGCCGACTTTTAGCATACTGTCGGGACTACATTATAATATTACTTATGTGTACGTCATGTTTTTAGTAAATATTACTTATTACTAAAAACGGTGTAGTCATTTTTGTCCAGATCGATCTACAAACATAATCCTTAAAATTCAACAATAATAATACTGTCATATAACCTTGCATGTCTTGGTTTTATGTATTAGTTATTATGGAAATAATCCGAATAAATAGTATTAAAAATTATTATTCCTATTAGCAATTAAGATTAAATGGATAAGTCATGCTGTTTATTCATCAAGTAATACCAATAGACGCAGAGGAAGTTTTGGATGAATTATCTATTAATAAACGTCGAGTTGACTTTGTAATATAAAATATACCTAACAATATATTTTATACAAATTAAAATTAATAAAATAACTTATTTGATTTAACCTGTGATTATGAGTTGACTCTTGAACACATTTAAAAATAAAACCAGAAAAATTTCTATCTATGCCACTGGACAATGTGATGAGACATAGTTTTAAGTTCATTTGGGGACTAGTATGAAAATTGATTTTCAGTTTGAACGAGAGGGGTATTTAGGAGAGAGTCATAAGGCTGCTCGTAAAGTTGAAATTTGTTTGATTTTATAACATATTGGTAAACATTAGATACAGAATTAGTGGCGATTGAAAGAACAGGTAATTACTTAGGGGTATAACGCCAAGAAAGAAAAAGAGAATAGTAGGTATCGAAAATAATATGATTATATAGTATGAGCTAAGTAATTTTAAAATTAATTTACCAGCAAGCCACCGGCATTTTATATTAAATGGTGACATGGCACCGCAGTAGTGTATGTACATTGTACATTACGTACACCACTATCGCGGATCGTGCCCACTAGGCAACGACAACACCAGCCATAGAGTAAGGTTTCCCTACTGGTCGGAGCGCCAAGGGACGCAAATAACAGCGATAACTTGGACCGCCGTGAGAGGACGTGGGATATAACAGTGTACAATATTATTATACAGTAAAATAACCTAATAACACATTTTTGTTTGGTGGGGTTCCCACCCTACTTCATTGTTAACCATCTACAAATCAGTCATTCGTTCAAAATTAGGCTATGGTTGTTTCTTTTCAGGTTCATCCGCCTTTTCTCACCGTAATAAGATTCAAAAACTGCAATCATCATGCCTTAGATCTATCCTTGGTGCCCTAAAATCTACTCCTTCGGCCACCATTGACATTGAAGCGGTCTGTCAACCACTTGAGCTTAGATACAAATTGCTTGCAGGAAAGTTTCTTCTAAAAGACTTGTCTAAGCGCATTCCGTATGTTTACAACACATTCATCGACGTCTTTTTTGCCTGGCGCTACGTCAGTAGATCTGCCCCCGTGCTTGCATCAGTTGCTCATTCTCTCTCGGCTACTCAAAACTATATTTTAACTTCTAATAAATTGCCTCTCTACGAAACAGACTTTTCTTCTTTACTGCTTGTTCCTAAAATAAATTGCGATAAAAATTTTCTCGGTCATTCCATAGACTTTCTTAAATCTTCTCCACCCAATCTGGCCAATAGTCATTTTCAGGATTACATTCACAATACCTTTCCTCTCTTTATTTTAATTTACACCGATGGTTCGGTCTCACCTATATCGGCTGGTTACTCATTTTTCATTCCTGAATTACACATCTCCTTTACCATCAACCTCCCACCAATAGCTTCTTCATAGTACACAGCTGAATGCTTTTCTACTATCGAGGCGCTCAATCTTATTTCCACATTACAGTCTAATACATTTCTCATTGCTACCGATTCACTCTCTTGCCTACAATCTCTTTCTTCTAATGTCTTCAATTCAGCACCTAGTCCTCTTATTCTCTTAATCAGGAACCTTCTTCTTACCCTCTCAAACTTGGGTTTTGAAATTCAATTTCTCTGGGTTCCAGGCCACACAGGCATCTCAGGTAATGAAACTGCTGATTCCCTGGCCAAAACAACCGCGTCCATTCGACTTCCCGCCAGTAATCTGGTACCATGGTCGGATTTCAGTCCTATCCTTAAATCCTGCATCAATCAATTATGGCTCAATTCTTTCAACAATCTCCCTCCTAACTATGACATTTGGTACAGATATATTAACATCAACATTCCACTCAAGCCGTGGTTTCACTACTTAAAATTATCCCGTAAAGTAATAAGTTCATTTTCCCGTCTCCGTTTCGGCCACACCTTACTTCCTTCGCACTCCTTTAAATTATCTTTAAACGACTCGCCTCTCTGTATTTTTCCCCATACCCCAGCGGTTTGTGATATAAACCATATTTTGTTTGACGGTCCCTTCCTATCCTCAGAGCGTTCCCAATTATTCTCACTCCTTCACTCTCTCAATATCACACCCGATACTCGCCAGATACTTAATTCTCAATCCACCACTGCCGTTACCGGCCAGGGGCGTATTTATGGGGAGGGCACATAGGGCCCGTGCCACCCCCATTGACAGTATTTTATACTTTTTTTATTAATAATAATAATAATAATAATATTTCTTTATTACGGAAATAAATTCCAATTACAGTTTTTTTTTTTCATATAATATATATATAATATATTGTACACGTACATTAACAGTAAGTGAGTTATATATAACAACACATTTTTGTTTAGTAAAACGTCTAGACTGTCCGTTTTCTTATCACCATAATTTCACAGAATTATCACATCTCATTATCACATTTTTTTCTTAACAATGCGATAAATGATAATACGATTTTTACGAATTCAAGTAAAATACTAAAATGACAAAGTAATATTTGATTAAAATTTGGTTCAGTTCGAAACTGGTACACCATTTGCTTTGGTAATTACTATTTACTAGGTTGGCGGTTGGATATTTACTTAATTCAATGTAAGTATTTATAATAAATTCATAAATTATCAGTTTATTTTATGTTATTGCCAATATTAACAATGTGTTAAATGATCCTAGAATAATTAAAAAATATCAACAATGTTCGCCAACACATTATCCAGAGTTCTTCCTATCAGAAGTACTTGCTTGGTTTTTAGTCGTTTTAAACACGTACAAGCAGCACGTTATAAACGATCAATTAAAGGTAACAAACCATTGACTTATGAAATGGCTGGGCCTCCTCATACTATTGCTCACATCAAGGGTTGGAATTCATGGAATACATGTAAGATAAATTATTATATTTTTTTTTTTTTTACATAAATTGTCTTGTGTTTATCCAAATAAAGATTTTATTTTTTATAGGTAACATGCTGGATGGTTTACGCCCGGCTGAGACTGCTATAGATGATGAGTTTATTCGGCGTTTTATTATAGGTACTTGGCATGATTTGATTGCTAGTGAAATAATCATTAAAAGACAACACAATATTATAAGGATTGCTGCCATTACTGTACAAAAAATTAGTGTTACTAAAATGTACTTCCTAATTGGTTATACAGAAGAACTTTTAAGTTATTGGCTACAATGTCCTATCAAATTAGAACTACAGACTGTTGAAGACCGTTCTGCAGTTGTATTTAAATATATTTAAGTGTATGTACTTTAGAAAATAAATAATTTCTCTGCATATTAGAATTTTAAAACATCACTAGATTTGAGATTACTTGATGTTATAATATATTGTTTTTTGGTACAAATATATTATTTAATACATTTCAATAATTAATGTTTACAATTTTTTTCACCTCTGAGCTGAATGAAGAGCCAATTTACAATTAAAACTTCTTTTGGGAAGTAAGTACCTATAGAATACACAACCATTATGAAAATTATTATCGATTGCTCAAATTAAAGTTTTATATGTAATTTAATTTGATCCATTACCTAAAAAAATTTTAAATTATGAAAAATTATTGGTTTCCATAATAGGTATTCTATAATTATCAGACTGATCAAGTATAATATACAAATAAATAAAATTATTGTAAGGATGTGTTTTTAAAAATGTATTAGACACTATAACAGTATTAATAGTTTGTTTCATAATTGTAATTGGTAATTAATCAATTTGGTTAATAACAACTAGAATCTAAAAACCAATTGCTGAAAAGTGATGATGACTTGTTTGCCTATACAAATTTTCACCACTTAAAACTTCTTATTAGTGATAGTTGTTGGTTGTCCTTTGGTATTTTCCTCATTATTATATTATTATTAATAATAGTGTATATTAACTTCATACCTACTTTCTGAAATATTATTATTATAATTTATATTATATTACGGGCACAAGGTCCAAAGGTGCAGTTTTTACATTTAATTAATAGAATTACAATAAGTGGTAGGTACAGATTGTGAAAAAAAAAAATTAACAACTTATAATATGATAAATAATACAAAATTAAACATAGTAAAATAATAAAAGTGGACAATGAGTAAAAATAAAATGTAAATAGTAATTAATAAATAGGTACCAGGGGCGGACGCAGGAAAAAATGTTGGGGGGGGTTTTGAAAAAATAAGAATAATTACCATTGTTTTGAAATAATTATTTATTGCATTTTTAGAAGTCATAACAATTAATTATAAAATCAAATTTATCCACCTCGGTGTTTTTGCCATAATATTCAAGATATCTTCTATATACCTCTACGTCTCTGTATAAGTTCAATAATACTAATCCATTCAATCGGTCCTCCGCCGTCTTGTTTCGTAAATAGGTTTTTAATCTACGGAGACAAGAGAATGATCTTTCACTCGAAGCAACTGAAACGGGAAGTGTTGATCCAATTTGCAATAATCGATGTATAGACTGATATAACGTAGATGACGTAGATTGAAAAATTACAAATTATTACAGATTCACTTTTCTTACCAAAACATTTTTTTCTAGTATATTTTAACGTCTTTTGAATAATTAATTGTTTTTAGGTACATATGATAAAATAACTATTACGTTTTAAATTAATCATCTATTCATTTCGGGGGGGGGTTGAACCCCCAAATCCCCCCCCCCTGCGTCCGCCACTGCTAGGTACTTATTTTAACCACGGACTATAATTAAGATTAGTATAATACATTAATTAATAATTGATATTATTATAATAAATGTATTACTCACAAGACTTGTTTATGATATAACTTGTTAATACAACTATATATGATATATTAATTAGGTAGGTAATATTGTAGGGGTGGTAGTAACACTCCCGGGTCAACATTATAATATTTACCTGATGAAAATATGTAAACTCTTGTATGGTAGAAATTTACTAAACAATCATATAAACAATACAAAATAATTACAGTATGTAATATATATCTACCTAATCAAACACATTTTAACGATAATGACCTAGCCCAAATAATTAGCCAACTTCCTTCACCGTACATTATCACTGGCGATTTTAATAGCCACAATGAAATATGGGGCTCATTAACAACGGACAAACGCGGCAAAACAATAGAAAGATTATTAAAAAACGACAATCTAACCCTCTTAAACACAGGAGTCAACACACGACTAAATCCTCACAACGGAAAGTTCTCAGCAATCGATTTGTCCTTCTCCAACTCAGCATTAGCCCAACGAATTTCTTGGACAGTTGACACCGAAACATACAGTAGTGACCATATCCCAATTTTAATATCCATTATACCTAGGATATGTGACACAAAAGATATCCCCGGCACAAGATGGAATTTAAAGCATCCAAACTGGCAACTTTACTCAGATATAATAGAAAAAGAAATACAAATGAAAAACTCAACAATCAATAATTCAACACCACAACAACTAATCGAATTTTTCACAAATCCAATAATAAATACCGCCGAAAAAACAATCGGCAAATGCACAAATAATTACAAGCCAAAAGTGCCATGGTGGAACGATAATATAAAAACAGCAATTAAACAAAAAAACACCGCACTAAATCACTACAAAAAAACAAAAAATTTCAACGACTTCATTGTTTTTAAAAAACTCAGGGCCCATACCAAATACTTAATCAAAAATAGCAAAATTAACTCTTGGCAAAATTTCACATCAAATCTAATATTAAAAGTGGACCCATCCAGCGTCTGGAATAAAATAAAATCATTAAAAGGTCTAAAACGTAACAACCAAATTAACATAATCAACAATGAAACCATAATCTCTCAGCAAGAAGCAGCAAAACAACTAGGAGAATACTTACAAAAAAATAGCAGTAATTCAAACTATACTACCGAATTTAAAAATAAAAAACTCAATGCAGAAAAATCACAGATTCAATCCAAAATTAACCAAAATAATCCACTTCAAATACAACTCAACGAAGATATATCAATCAATGAAATACTCTATGCCCTATCCAAATGTAAAAGTAGAAGCTCCGGTCCCGATGGAATACCATACTCTTTTATCCACCACCTCCCCGTCAACGGAATACTCCTTTTATGTCATATCTACAATGTTATCTGGAAAAACAACTTCTTCCCCAAGAACTGGCGCAACTGTACAATAATCCCGTTACTGAAACCAAATAAATCTAAATTTCAAGTGGATAGCTACAGACCAATCTCCCTAATTAACAATATTAGCAAAATACTAGAAAAAATAGCAAATTCCAGACTATCATGGTACTTAGAAAAAATAAATTACCTATCAACTTTCCAAAACTGGTTCAGAAAAAAACAAATCCACTATCGACAGCTTAGGATATATTCAAACTGAAGTAAATAAAACATTCTCCGAAAATCAATCTATGAGCCTTATAAGCTTAGACATAGAAAAAGCCTACGACTGCACGTGGAAACATAGAATAATTTCAAAATTAAGCACAATATTATGCAACGGTAACTTATTAAATTATATTAAAAACTTTTTACAAACCAGATCATTCCAAGTAAAACTAAGCAGCACAACTTCGGAAACATTTTCTCAAGAAAATGGAATCCCACAAGGTTCAAGTCTATCCCCAACACTATTTTTAATAGCCATAAACGATATAACAAACTGCATTACGGAACCTATCAAGTACACCCTCTTCGCAGATGACTTAAATATCTTTTACAGAAGTAAACAATCAAATACAATCCAAATTTTACTCCAAGAATGTGTAAATAATCTAATAAAATGGTCGTCAGACACAGGCTTCAAATTTTCACCCAGTAAATCTCAGAGCATCTGTTTTACGAAAAAAAGAAAACAAGAACCTCCCACTTTCAAAATAAACGAAATAACTATCCCAAACAATGATACAATAAAAATTCTAGGCATTACATTCGACAAAAAATTATCATGGATACCTCATCTAAAACTCATAAAAAAAGAAACATTGCAAAGAACAAATATCATAAAAATACTTGCACACACTACCTGGGGTTCCAAAAGCAAATTACTGATTCAATTACATAAAGCACTTATCCGGTCAAAATTAGAATATGGCGCAGAAGTATACCTATCAGCCAAAAACAGAGCTTTAAAAACAATAGACCCAATACATAACACCTGTTTACGTCTAGCCATCGGTGCATTCAAATCCAGCCCGGTAGAAAGTATCTATAATATATCTAGTGAACCCCCTCTCTGGATACGAAGAATCAAAATATCACTCAATTTCGCCGCAAGACTAACCAGAAATAATAGTGAAAAACTAATACCAGAACACATCAAACAGATTATCATCAAATTCGAATTAGATTTTTCGAATATGATAAAAAACTCAATTATACAAACACCACCATGGTCTACCAAAATCGACATAAACGCAGAACTCTCTGAAAACAAAAAAAAAGAAACTTCTCCTGAAATTTTCAAGAACCTGTTTTACGATCTTAAAAGCAATTTAATTGGACAAGATATATACGTATACTGACGCTTCGAAAAGCGAACAAGGAGTAGGTATAGCTATTATTATCGATACAAAAATAACAACATATAAACTACAAAAGAATTGTTCAATATATACTGCCGAAGCCATCGCCATACTATCAGCACTAAAACTTATTGAAAATGATACTCATCAGTAATATAATATTTTCACGGACTCCTTAAGTACCATCAACTCCATCCGAAATACATTTCATACAAACGACATTGCCACCACCATCATAAACCAAATAGAAAAATTAAAAAACCTAAACAAAAATATCAAATTCATATGGACACCAGGTCATTGCAAAATAAACGGGAATGAACTAGCCGACCAACACGCAAAAAAAGCAACATTATCTGAAGTCCCCAACCAAAAATACAACACAATATTAGACATAAAAAATCATATAAACTTTTTAACACGGAACATATGGCAAAACCACTGGGTAAACCAAAAAAACAAATTACGAGAAATAAAACAAAATATAAATCCATGGCCACAAACAAAAACAGAAATAATAATAACCCGACTAAGAATCGGTCACACCCTCCTCACTCACGGTCACCTTGTGAACAACCAAACACCAACAGAATGCCCCTCGTGCGGAACGACCCTCACTGTTAAACACTTGCTGACCGAGTGCAGATCCAACGAGGAAGAACGTAAAAAGCATAACATAACATCCAACTTGTACGAAATTATCGGTCCCGACTGCCTACCAGAAACCATCATATCTTTCCTCAAGGCATTAAATTTAGAAAAAAGCATATAATAATTAATAGTAATAAGTAACTAATATTGTATAAACTGTTTTTTTTCCTACTCTATGTAAATATTTATAAGTATATAATTGTATAAAACTCAAAGCTAATGGCCTATGCTGCCGAAGCTGTAACGCTCAATAAAAAAAAAATACAAAATAAAATAAAAGATTTTGAAGACAAATAAAAAGACCTATATTTATTTTATATTTTATTTATTTATAGATAGATAAACCCCTTAAGCTTTTTAATAAGCATATCTTCATATTATTATAAAAATTAAATGGTTTGTTATCAAATTATATTTTATTATTTTAAATAATTTATATTTTTAATTTTTTTAAAATTTGTGTGTACAATATTTTAAACATTAAATATTGTAATGGATTTTCAATTTAACTAGGTATTGATTTTTATTTTTTTATTACTCTAAATAGTATAGACTATTGAAGCTTAACAATTATAAAGAACAGACAAAGTTATTACAGACCCTTCAGGTAGTACTGAAGTAGACTTAGGAGACTTTACATGTAACCTCCAGGTTCTAAGGTAGACTCCTGAGATAGTTTACAATCGCCTAATTGTAGTGTGATTTCAAATTTAAAGTAAATAATGATTTACTATTTTTATACTTGTAAGTTAACTAAAAATTTCTGAAGTTTTGAATTAAAATAACGACTATGTCTGTGTTAGTTCATATTTATTTAATAAATACTCTAACCTATTTTAGTTATTTCAAAATAATAATTTTTTTTATAACCACTATTCCAATACTAAGATTTATTGCTTATAATTTTAGTGGTTTAGGTAGAGGCAGTGAGATATTTTAAGTTACTGGAAAATATTTGTAAAGCATCTCTAAGATAAAAATAATAAATCTATTTCTTTATCTGATTGGTATATTACATACTTTGTAAGCATTAATAATTCTATTGTTCTTAATTTAAATATATGAAAATGGATTCCATATTATGTTGTTTTATAAATTCTGTAACTTCTTTTTATGATGCTAACGATTATATTTTGTTTTTTAAGAATCCAATTAAAAAATGTATGACACCGAGAACAAATAAACAAATAATAGTACTTGAGGAATTCTTGTTAATCATATTATTGAAAATATTTGCGTGACTCATGGATTTTTCGAGTGATTTCGTAAAAGGATTATCTCCGTCAATAATAGTTGTTAGGTATTCAAAATCATAATCCTTTGCACATTCTCGGTTATCAATTAAGTATTCTTCCACTAATACTGTTGCAATCATTTAAAGAAGAAATTGGACATTTTCCTTAGCAGTGTTCGTCCCATCTCTTAAGTGACTATCGGTCTTACTGTAAATAGGAGTAATACAAAAAAAATTTCGTAAGAGTTGTTTATACCAAATACGCGTGAAGGAATTATATGTGGCCCGTTACGAATTTAAAAAAAAGTAAAATTATTAAAAATATTTTTTTTTTTATTAATTTATAAATTATTTTAAATAAATATTCTAAAAATACAATTATAATGATAATAATAAAACTAAAAACTATATAAAAATGTTAATGTGAAATTTGAACTTGTATTTCTTTGACTAATACTGAAAAATCTGGTTGAAATTTAGTTGTTCCAACCCTCAAAATTGAATGAAAGTATTCATCTGCAAGTCGCGATCTATGAACCTATTTTATTTGTTTCATTCGTGAAAATATTTGTTCGCATATGTACGTCGAGCCAAATACAGTTGCCTTTTCCATCATAAAGTCTCTGAAAGCAGGGAAATGTTCGTATGGAAGATTTGAATACAATTGTAAAATATCATTTTGTTTCATATTTTGAAATTCATCACAACAAAATTAATTTGTTTTCAACTTAATAACTTCAAGTTGAAGAGAAGTGTCAACATCATCTTCATCAATATTATATGGATTTTCAAATAAATGCCACGATTTTTCGTGTAATTTACCATCTGAAAATCGAGATGAAAAATCGGTTTGCAATTTCTTTAAAATTTCTACAAATCGATTAGTTGAACATAATGGTTTTGTTTTATTTTTATACATTTGGCAGTTTTCAAAATGATTGAAGTCACTGCACTCAATTTGATTAATAAATAATTTTAATTTTGTTTAAAATGTACGGTCAATGGTCAATGGTCATGATACACTTTTTCTTAAACAAATACTTACAGATTATTCAATTTATTTGTGTTACCACTGTTACTTGATGAAATACTATCATCTACCGTATGAATGCTCAGACTATGTTCAAATATATTGAAGTCACTATAAAGTATTTAAAATAATAATAATAAAAGCTCAATAATGTCAGCTGTTGGATATAACTCACTCAGCCTGAGACCATTCAGTAACTTCCGGGTTTGACGATGGAGTTATGGGCGTAAGGGGATCGATTGTAATGTCACTATAATTATTAAATAATAATAAGAGTTCAAATGTATGTTAGCTGTTGAATATATTTTATAACTCACTCAGCCTGAGACCATTCAGCAATTTTAGAGTCTGGCAATGGTGTTATAGGCGTAACGAGCTCGGTCGTAATGTCACTATAACAATTAATTACCTAGTAATAGTCTACATAAATTTTACCTTTACATAAATATTATTTATTTTATCTTTACATAAATCATTATTTCTTTTTTTTAGATACATTAGATATTTATTATTGGTATACTATATACTATAACTATATATTATAATTTATAATATTATATACTTACTGTAGGTTTTGTTGATTGCCCCTACGAACTTTTTTCATACGAGTACTTAAAGATACTCTTCCCGTAAATCTTTAAATCGTTCTATTTTTTTTGGGAGACATCGCAAATATTCGTCAATTGAAAAACACTTCACAAATTCATAAACCTCAATAGCTGGCCATACACGAACAGTCGGATTTGTTCCTTGGCCGACCAAATCGGTCGTGTTGGTATGTACGTATATGGGATTAAAATATCACGGACCGGCATTCGTTATCGCTAAAGATATTTTTGGACGATATTTGACTTGCACCGTGTATGACGGTCACAGTCTACAGACCACAGTTTTAGTTATAAACAGTAAATACACGTGCGTCGTGGTTATGCCTACTGCTGTTGCTAATTTTTGTATTATTGAAATAATAATTTAGATTTGTACTTGCTCTTATACATTTTTTTTTATATCTATTTCTGCTATGTCTTCTAAGTGGAGTAAGGATTTACTTATAGAGTTCATTAGTTGCTATCAAAAGTTTAATTGTTTATGGCAACTAAAAAGTAAGGAGTATACTAACAAAAACTTAAAAAATAGAGCTTATCAATGTCTCGTACAGTAAGTTCTACCGCATTTCCCATTAGCTAACACTGTATGTGTGAAAAGCAAGATAGAAAACCGCGTTTAGGAAGGAAACCAAAAAAGTACAAACGACGAAAAAATTAAAAATTATCATATGACATACAATTAAACAACTTATACAGTACTTAAATGCTATAGGAATGGCAAAAAATATTTCTAACATGTCAAAAGATGAAGGGACGGATCATAACCGCAGGAAAGTTGGCAGTTTTGAACATAAACCTACATATCTGGTCGTTACATTTCTAAGGGGCGGGACAATTCGGCAGATCTGGAATGACAGTGTATGGCTGGAAAAAGTTTTGATCTGTGACAGTCCAAATCTGCCGACCATATCGGCGGAATAGGAATGTCATTCCTAATAACAGACTGAACAACAGTTCAATTGATTATCCGATTTCTGTCAAACAATATAATAATCATTTATAGAATTTGTCTACATCAATAATTCGGTTATTAATATTATTATTATGATTCTGGTTATTCTTAGAATCGACGACGGAAGCCCAGACGTCGGGCACCGGGCCGATAACGATATGATCATGTATGTATGGTGGGGGGAAAATCTTGTTCACCGAAACGCCACGAGTTGTTGCAGCACTGCTGTAAACGACGAAAACTACGGTTTTATAAAATGTTCAAAGAAAAACAAGTTTCACGCGGGAACAGTGTTTGAAGCGTGTGTTAATAGTATGAACACCAAATTTTCACACTGTATAGATCAAAAGTTTATCTGTGTCATAGCGTCGTTTTTTTTCCGAGATCTTAATTAGTTCTACCTAAAAAAGGTTTTGAAAATTTGTTTTTTTTATGTTTTTCAAAATTAAATTTCAAAATATTGAGTTAAGTTTTTTTAAAAAAAACGACGCTATGACACAGATAAACTTCTGATCTATATAGCGTGAAAATTTGGTGTTCATACTATTACCACACGCTTCAAACACTGATCCCGCGTGAAACGTGTTTTCGGTAAAATATTTCGGGTGTGTGGCGTCCTCTTAAATGCTTTAACAGTATTTTACATGTCAAATATAAGTTTTCCAGGTCCTTGTAATTTTAAATTTTAAATATTTAAATGTGTTGTTACGTCTGTAAGAAATGCTATATCCCACAACCAATTATCATCTTTAAGCTCTAAAATTGGTTTTCCCTTGTCGATCATGAACATTTCAATTTCTCCTCGTAAATCAAAAAATCGTTTTAAAACCTTTCCTCGGCTTAACCATCGAACACCACATCACTGTACTCAGCTTCTATTTCAAGAAGAAAACTTTTAAACTTGAGTAAAGCCATGAGACCTAATAAAATGAACAGTTTTTGTTACAATAGACATAACATGTTCAAGACCTATAACTTTTCCACAAAGAGCCCGCTGATGAATAAAAAATTGATTATTAGGAGGTTCAATATTTTTCAGTTTTAAAAGTTTATTTACTTTACCAATAAAACTAATATTTTCTCCTCTCATATTTGGAGCACCGTCGTTATAAATTTTAAAGTTTATTATCGATACCACATGTGCACTTAAAATAGCGTACTGATCAAACTAATGTGTACCTACAAATGTACCTCAATCCATAATATTTTCAATAGGCAATAAAAGATAAGAAAACAAGTCTAGTGTGTAAGATCATTTTTGCACTTTTATACTTTGTGACCAGCCTGAAGATGATTGTTTACCAAAGTGGCTCGCCGAAGAAAAATGGTTGGGCATCACTGCGACTAGCTGAAGAGGTTTCCAGGTCGTCACAAATTTAATGACGTGGGCGGAATCACACCTTACAAAACATGTTGGCAAATTTTCTTAGTAATTTCTTAATAGTTTGAAACATGCTCTTTAAATTATTGTACTGTGTAAATGACCTCACTACAGCCACCATAAATGCTAAAGACATGTCAGTAACTACTTGTTTTGGAATCCATTCAATAGGCCAATAGTAAATTGAGTTATCATGTCTCTTTGAGAGCGACATGATGACCATATGTGACTTACCGAACAGTTTTTCATGATATTCTTTCGTGCATTAATTATTTATTCTACATTGCCTAATTATTGTTTATTATTGATTATTTTTTCATATGTGATGGAAAAGAATATTATCCTACTCAAAATATGAAGAAGAAGATATAAATACTTAATCCATGAAATACTTTCGTATAAAAGATAGAGAATAGAGATTATCAATTTGCAATCTCAATTTGTAAATTCGTAATTATAATTAATACTGATGAAAGATGCTCACTGAAAAACGTTTAGATTAAAGCGTATTTCATACTTTTTATGTGTAAATTATTATTACTATAAATACATTTTATCAGAGCTGTATTTAGAGGAGAGCACCAGAGCGCTGTTGTCCCGAATGACAGGTCTTAGGAGGAAGACTGATTTTTTAAATTTAAAATTTTTTATTTTAACTCATTTTTGTTTGCTTATTTTTTACATTTAATATTAATAGTAACATTTTTTATAGTAATTTGATAACATATTTATGGTTTATTAACCATTCAATGTAACAGTATTTAAGGTTTTTTCTAATGGGATGTTGTTTTTTTTTCACAGGACGGCAAATTTTTAAATGTCGCCCTGCCTTTTAAAAAGCCTATTAGTTATTAATTATAATGAATAAAATAAAAATTCATTGAACTTTGAGGACAAGGCATATTATTAAATATTTTGAAATCTATAGAATTAATAAACTAGTCTTATCATTTTTAGGGTTATTTAAATCAAATTATCAGAAGTATCTTAGTATCAATATGTAATTAACTATGAATACTAACAAATATAATTTATTTTTACCATTCTGCAATGTATATTAAAATAATAAACTATACCTGTACAGTGCACACCTTTGTTGAACTTGACACTCTTTTTTTTCAGGAAAAAATTTCACAGACAATGATACAAATTATTATTATTACATATTTAAATTATTAGATAAACTTTAATTTAAGTATTGATGAACTATAGAAGCATTCAAAGCTGTTCAATTCTGTAACGTGATCAACTTTTATTTGATAGTTGATAATTTATTGAGTGTATGATAGGAATAATAAATATACATATATTATTTGAAACACGATTAACATACGTATGTTTTTATTTTACTATAATATGGTAGTTAAAAAAAAGTAAATAAAAAACATTGATGTAGAGCAAAAACGTTTTTCTTTGTCTTATAATTTCATTAAAATACGCATATGAGACATTTAGACATTTCATTAACATTTATTCGATGATGTATTTTAACAATTGTCTTACAAATTACAAAGAAAATTAGTATTAATATACTTGTATTGAAGAATTGTAACGTAAGCATTACATTCTACAAAACTTAAATACCTATACACACATTTAATATTGTAAACCACAAACGAAGACGGAAGTACTCGTAAGCTAATATGTTTGATCAACAATCACATTTGTCCAACTATACATAATATACAGTTACTGCTTATAATCAAAAACACAATACATTTACATATTTTATTATAATACATAGATAAATGGTACATGTGATTATAATTTATAGGTATATTTTCAAGGGTATATAGTAATAGATTTATTATTTTCAGTTATTATTTCACCAGTATCGGCAGTACCTGTTTATTAACATGACCATTATTATAATAATGAGATTTTTGTAGAATCATTTTGAAATTATTTGCTCTACTGAAAATCAACTTGTTTGCAAAATTTTTTTTTGTTTTCCCTGCTTAAGATTATGAAATATTTTTCTTAAAAATGGAAAAAAGCGGATCTTAGTAGAGTTTTTAAACTGTCTAAATTAGTTAGGTATGTAAATATTATACATAGTATTAATTTAAATTTAATATTTTACTACAATTTTTAATCGATTTATCTGTCTATAGTTTAGGATTAAAAACGTTTTAAAATTAACGAACCAAAATAAACTGGCATTTTTCGAGCAACTCAAATATTTAATAGATAATTTACGTGACGCCTTTTAAATAGTATACATTGTATAAGAATTGTACTCAGTAATTATGTTTACATATGTATTCTTTTGTTATACAACCAATGATATTGTAGGCAATTCCAAGCGTTCATGGTAAGTATGTATGATGTATCTATGGTTTTTTTTAGAGAGTACTATTTTTATTTGTTTAAAGAAAAATATGAAATTTTATAAAGATAACAATAATCATAATAATATTTAAAATTACCATGTAACTACCTACGTTTTGATTTTACTCAGTATGACAGTATATGTCTATGATATATTAGATAATATTGTACAATTTTGATAAACTACAATATTTGCATTGATAGTCGTAAGTGGCAGAGTGAGAAATTAAAGTATACTCGTAATAATGTACGTGTAAAAATCAATGTATAATAAATACAACTCTGAAACTATTGTAGCAGGTTATATTCTATAAGCCAGGATCGAATTTATTATTGTATTTATTGAATTATATATAGTATTTGATATTATATATATATATATATATATATATATATATAAATATATTTATTTTAAAACAATCTCATTGACGACAAAATACTAATTAGTTCAAATAATTAGATTACGAGTATAGTTGAATTATTTTCCAGTCTCCGTGAAATTTTACAATATGTGTATATATTTACGAGTCCTCAAGGTATCAAGATGTAATAATCAATTAAAAAAAAAACATAACATTTGTACATAATTAGTAATAAAAGCGAATCATGTTCGCTATCGCCTTATATAACAAACATGTATGTAAACGTATTGAATGTTTTTACATCTACAGAATTTCAATATAATATATTTTTTAGAAAAACCTTAATATTACGTGACTAAATATTATGAGCATACCTAAGTAATACATCACTTCAGCAACGAGTATTACGAATTTATTAACCTGAATTAATTATAAATATATACGATTATATAAACACCTCGACGACGGCTTCATTTATCAATTGAACTAATACCCTCAAAAATGTCTCTCTCAGTTGTTTTTCGAGGAAGTATGTAAAAAAGAGAGGGAGACAGATAGATAAAGAGAGAGAAAGAGCGAGAGAAAGAGAGAGAGAGAGAGCGAGATAGAGAGTAAGAAAAAAAGAAAAACCATCTACGCATTTGCTGCTTACTGCTTAGTCGACGCCTGGACAGTTAATGTAATGAGTAATGACTAATCAAAGACAAATTAAGAAGAGCTGAACAATAAGTATTAAAAAAAAACAATTACAAATTGGATAAATTTTACTATTATCATAATTTAATTTTTTTTTTCTATTAACGTGGTCATTATTATAGTATATTGAAATGCAAACAATTAAACATAGGCTCAATGCGAGATTGAGCAAAACCGATTTATATGAATGTATATCACAAGGGCGTTTGCATTATTTTCTAAATAAAAAGTTAGTAATTATGAAAAAATATATGATAATAAAAAAATCGCACTAACCCTTCTCGTCCTCTTATCCCCCCCAATATATCACCCCCGTTATATACATACATTCGTACATACAATATACATATATAACCTATGTACATATGTATGTATGTTATTTCCGTGGTAACAACGTATCAATTTCGTATTAATTTTTTATATTGGATAACTTAATAATATACGAATATCATACATTTAAACACAGCCATTGTGATTCCGGAATCTTGCCTATTTAATTTGTCCTATATGGCAAGAGTATAAACCCGGGGTACGTCTGAGTCTGCGCCCTAACAACATTATTATTCTAGAATAACACACATCCGTATTTTATACGTATAAAATATATGTATGTATACCTATTTGTAAAACAATGCATCTAAAATATGTACCTATTTAGAAGTACAATGTAATGTAAATAAATAAAAATAAAAATTATGACGAAAAAAAAAAATTTTTTGAAAAAAATTACACAGACGTGACTATATAATAATAATATTACATACTCAACTACAGCTACAATGATAATAATGTTTCTAACTCGCTAATCGGATGAATAAAAGTAACATGAAAACGCTTAACGAACAACAAACAACATTTAAAATGACTAATTTTATTTATTATTCTATTTTTATTATTACGTATAAAAAAAAGCTTAAGTATATAATGTTTTTAAATTATGTTTGCGAATTTTCAAAAAATGTTTAATACATTTAAAAACGGTTTTTCCTTTATCGAATTGTACAGAATTAATACACGTTTATATAGACGTCGTTAAAATAATAGTTTTAAAAAACAAAAAAACAAACGGAGGTACGGTTGGGAAAACAAACAAACTTAATACAAAATTTAAAAAAGAAATAGTAATAATAAGTAATTATATAAGGTTAAGTATAAATAAAAATATATATAAAGAGGTGAGTTAATTAACAAAAAAAATTGGCTATTTTGTACTTTTGTTACAAGTATTTGTGAAATATCGTACTGTTATATATTATATAAACATGAGGTAGAGCTGTAAAAAAGCTTAATAATTAAATACTTTATGAAAAAGTTGTACTATTATAGTTACGAGTTTTGACTATGACAATATAATATATTTATCAATTAATTAGGTATACGCGCTGTTTTTGAGATTTGTGGGTTATGCGTTTTAATACTGTTTTTGAGCAATATTTATCTTCTTAGCACAAAAGTACAATATAATATTCTATTTTACATGTCATGTTATCTCTGGCTTTGGTGGCCACCCAAATCTCAGTCTATTTATCCGTATCGTAAATGCACCATTGATAATAATAATATTAATAATAATAATTACATAACATCATATTTTTTTATACTGTTTCGGATAATACAAAACGCGCTATACAACAATATAATATATTCATATAAAAATATATATTTATACAATATGCATATTGCATACATATATATTTTATTTATTTATATATATATAAATAATATGCATATTGCATACATATATATTATATATATTTGTACATATATATGCATATTGTATATTTGCTATTAAAATTCACAAACTTATTCAATACTATTATTATCATATGTTCCCTAATCTCTGCTTATAATTAATTATAACACCTCCCTGGTCACAACCTGTTTTGCGATATAACAATAACAAATTTAAAAGATGTTTTATCACTATCGCAATCACAATACTATATAATATATTATTACCTACTTTGTTTTTTTCATAATGGTTCAACGTGCTTACACGTCATATCACTTCCCTAACCGTTTCTATCACAGATACAATCACATGACATTTCCTTGACAATTTTTCAAGATAAATATATGCTTATTACGAAAAAATATACACAGAAGTCCTATTAAATAAATTCTAACCTAAATATGTTTCCATTAAAAAAAAATATCAAGTTTAAACACATCACTCTTTTAACGTTCGGTAACAACGTAAATTACACGATCCCGTAACGCCCAATCACTCGCAATATATTCTCGCATTTATCACATACAGGTTTAAAAAAAAAAAATTATCACATTGAAAATTGCAAATGAAATAAAACTGATCGTGAATATGCGAGTTAACGTATTTATAATAGGTACATAAAGTAACAAAAATGAAAACAATATAAATATTTTAAACGTTTTAAAGAAAAAGCACGACGATTATTACGAAATAAAAAAACAAACCGTACGTTTGATCACATAAACAAAAACAATTTTGATTTTTTCAAAGGAAATATAAACGTTAATTTATATGACTAGAGAATAATAATTATTTATACTTAATTTAGAGTTTTTTTTTTTTTTTTGCTATCTTTTCATGTGTACAATTGAGTCGGGTTCGATATACGTTATATGTATATTATATTATATATTATTATAATAATATGTTTCAATTAAATGTTACGAATTGCATTTAGGCCGCATTCGGTCTTCGAGCCTCGACATTTGATTTTCCATCCACACGACGACAATGGTTCAAAAAGTATAATGAAAATAATATGTTTATAATAAAAATCGCAAACATTAC